>CM033983.1:27267983-27436164 GCA_019706035.1 Raphanus raphanistrum subsp. raphanistrum
TGGATTATGTCATTTTTTGGATTGTAATCGGGTTTTTGAACCCTTGTTCTTTGACCAACTTGAAATCAATTTGATTAAACTGGTTAAAACTTTTTGTATAACTTAACAAGAACATGAAGGACGTGAAGAAGAACACCAAGGGCATGCGCACTACCTACATATTGTTGGATGCTTCTGCTTTCCTACTCAGAACCACTAATACAAACAACTAATACAGAATCCAAGATGAAAGGACTCATAGAAAGACATGACTACTTTTCCTAGAAAGTTTACAGAAAAATCAATATCACAAAAAAAAAAAAGAACACTCAAACAAACCTATGTTTTTATACAACAACAACTGTTTCACTTTTTCATATGATGATGACGTGGCTTTAGTGCTTGCATTTTCTGCATCACAATTCACCTATGGAAACTAATCTCCTATGGTCGGTCTATGTTAGAAACCGTGTTCCATTCATTAGGTAATCTCCACGTGGCTCGTTATACGTTTGGCTTGTCTCTGGTTAAAAAGAAAGGAAGCGTTGTTACTGTGTAAAACAAAGGAAGTAATTGTTCTTCATCTGCTGCTGCTGCTTGCGAAACTGAAATAAATTGTAATCGAAAGGTAAAAGCTTTTGTTTGGAATCTTAGGGTTTGTAATCTCGCTGTACAATATCACGATCTGCTTCGGTTTCATACTTTCATGAATCGTCGTTACTTTGTTTGATCGTATGGGTTTGGGAATCGAACTAATTGATCGCCGGCGATTAAGGACCGGACTCTTCGAATTTGAGATATTTTATCTTTATTGTAAATGATCTCGATTAGGAACTTAATTATTCAAATCTAGATCGATTTAGGAGTTTTTTGAGGGTAAGATTCTTGATGATCAAACGCAGTTTCTGGTAGAAATGTTCACTACTACTACGACGACGTTTTAGAAGGGTCTTTGTTCTCTTACATGGTTGGTTGTTGCTAAATAGTTGTTTGCTAGTTCTGATACAGTAACCTGTCAAGCAAGAACTGATACAGAAGCATGGGAGAACAACATGATCCGTTCTCCGCTTCCAATCTACCGGATTTCATATCTTCCCAAAAGATTGGTAGACCGGTTACTCTCGAAGGACAAAGCAACCGTGGACACCCTTACTCTGGCCTCAAGAAGAGAGGCCAGTCTAGTCGTTCGTGGGTCAAGATCGATGAGAATGGCAACTCGACGGTTCTGGAGCTGGACAAGGCTACTATCATGAAGCGCTGTTCCTTACCATCGAGGGATTTGAGGCTTCTTGACCCTTTGTTTATTTACCCCTCCAGTATCTTGGGGCGTGAGAGAGCGATAGTGGTTAGCCTTGAGAAGATCAGGTGTATAATCACTGCTGAAGAGGTTATTCTCATGAATGCTAGGGATTCGTCTGTTGTTCAGTACCAGTCTGAACTCTGTAAACGCCTCCAGTCTAACCATAACTTGAATCTCAGAGGTCAGCTGAGTTTTTGATATTAGATACTGGTTAGATTGCTGATAACATCAAAGAACTGTTGTCTGTTTTGGTTTCAGATGATTTGCCGTTTGAATTTAAAGCGTTGGAGCTGGTTTTGGAATTATCTTGCTTGTCTTTAGATGCACAGGTATGACACCATTTTCTTCATTCTTCAAGAAAGTTGATGTATAACTAAGCTTTTGGTGGATTTGATTTTAAACAGGTGAATGAGCTAGAGATGGAGGTGTATCCTGTTCTTGATGAACTAGCCACAAACATTAGCACACTTAATCTAGAACATGTACGAAGATTAAAAGGTCGCCTCCTTGCCTTAACACAGAAAGTTCAGAAGGTGAACAGACAAAGAACTCCTCAAATTTTAGAAAAATTGGTACGACCATACATTGTGATTTTGAGGGTTCTTAAAACTTGCAGGTTTGTGATGAAATAGAACATTTAATGGATGATGATGATGACATGGCTGAGATGTATTTGACTGAGAAGAAAGAAAGATCTGAGGCTCATGCTTCAGTAGAGTTGGAAGACAACCTCGATGAGGACTTTGGATCTTCCAGGAATAGTTTCCAAGTCTGCGCCGGTTTCACCTGTTGGTTCAATTAGTGGAAACCTTGGGAAGCTTCAAAGAGCCTTTAGTAGCGTCGTTGGCTCACACAGAAGCTTGTTAAGCTCATCTAGCAGCGGGGAGAACATCGACCAGTTAGAGATGTTGCTAGAAGCCTACTTCGTGGGTTGTTGATAACACACTCAGCAAACTATCATCGGTTAGATTCTTAAACTTGTTTCAACGAGATGTCTTTCTATTCAATATTTTTGATTTATGAGCTTCTTGTGTTTGCAGCTAAAGAGTATATTGATGATACAGAGGATCTGATCAACATTAAGCTGGTAAACAACAACATACAAAACCAAGCTTTGCCTATCTTGTTCTTGTTTCATCCCTAGTCTCTGACCTTGTTTCTTTCTTAGGGGAATGTACAGAATCAGTTGATTCAGTTTCAACTGCTTCTCACCGCAGCAACCTTTGTGGCGGCCATTTTCGCAGCTGTAACCGCGGTTTTCGGGATGAACCTGCAAGACTCTGTTTTCAAGGATCCGACCATGTTCCAATGGGTTTTGCTTGTAACAGGTATTGCATGTGGACTTTTGTATTTTGGTTTTGTGTTATACTTCAAGCACAAGAAAGTATTCCCTCTCTAAAACTTTGATTGTTTGTGAGATCCTTGAGTTACTCTTTTAGTCTTTTGTGAGATGAAGAGAGAATAATTTTCAGTGTCAAACTCAGTTTAGGTATTTAAAAGTGTGACAAAAATCCAAGGAATTACATATGAAATTGAATCAACGAAAGAAGATAAGTTTGCAACTTTTAAGCCAAAAAAGGCATTGTCAATGGCCAGAACCAAAGCATGTTCACCCCATACCTGTTGACAGTGCAAGAAAAACGTATGAACTGGGAACGGTATGCACAACACTAGCCCACTCAACGTTTCCATAAAATCTTCATCACCATTGCATCTTTCAAGCGCAATCACCGCGCACCAAATGTTCTTGTTTTCACCCTGACCAGGCTTGTCCCACAAGATTAAGAGTTTCCCACAGTAGTTAAACTACTGCAAGAGCACCAGCACAACAATTCCTATTCAATACCTCCAAACCTTTAACCACTCTCCCTTTTTTGAAGCTTTGTGTCAAACCACGAGCAATATTCTTCACCACAATAGTACCAAATAGACACTTTCTCTCAAACTGCAGTGCATCAGATACAACTCCCCATCTACCTTCTTTTGGATCATAATAACAATACTCATTCTTGAAACTTGGCACAGCTCCTAACGTAAACTTTTTCCATCGACCATATCCGTTGATTTAAGTAAAGACGAGCGGAGCTCATCACCAGGTCAGGTAAAGAGTTAAGTCTTGAATCACCATTTAGCCTTTAGGATTTAAACATTTGAGTGACCATCAAGTTAATATCTCCTACAAAAAAAAATCAAGTTAAACAAATGCTTTTTACTTAGGCTATGATTGTTCTGGATGAATTTTATTTGTAGCTGTAGAATTTAATTTTACATGACGTACAAATTTTTTTGTTGATTCTTAGTAATTTGGAATAGTTACTATTTTTTCTTAGTGATTCTTACTATTATCGGAATAGTTACTATATTCTCACTAATATTTTTTTTATTTATCTATACTATATTAAAGCATAAATCTAGATATATTAATATTTCAGCAAAAAGAAAAATAAAAATTGAAAAAGTCACGTACACTCCTGGTGGATCCAAGAAAATGTAGTTTTTAGTTTTTGCTAAGAAATAGGTAGTTATTTCAAAATTTAGTTTTCCTAAATTTTAGGTATGCCAACCTTTGGTATCTTATGAAGGCTGGGGAAGATATGAGAATTCCAAGTGTCTTGAGGCAAAGTTTCCCGTGGATCCTATGGATGATTTGGAAAAATAAAAATGCTTTCTGTATTGAGGGAAAGGAGTTTGCAGCAGAAGATACAGTAGCTAAAATTTTTGAAGACTCTAAAAGATGGTTTGATGTTCTAGAGGAGGCAAATACAGTTGAGGGCAGTAGGAATCGAAAGTTGCTTGCTGGAAAAGTTTGGAAAGCCCCAGAGAAAAACAGAGTGAAGTGTAATATTGGGGTATCATGGGCAAAAGATACTAAGTTGGCTGGGACGAGTTGGATTGTAAGGGGAAGTGATGGTGGAATTTTGCTCCATAGCAGGAGAGCTTTCAACGGAGTATCATCGATCATGGAGGCTAAACGTTTAGGGTTGACTTGGGCTATGGAGAGTATGGTATCTCATAGAATCCAAAAGGTAACTTTGAAATTGAAGCGGATGATTTAGTGGGTTCGATTAACAAACCAAAGGCGTGGCCAGCGTTTCGGGCGGATGGACTGGAGTTCAGAGACATTCTAAACAAGTTAGTTGATGGAAGAGTGGCTGCAGTGAGAGTTTTGCTCCATAGCAGGAGAGCTTTCAATGGAGTATCATCGATCATGGAGGCTAAACGTTTAGGGTTGACTTGGACTATGAAGAGTATGGTATCTCATAGAATCCAAAAGGTAACTTTTGAAATTGAAGCGGATGATTTAGTGGGTTCGATTAACAAACCAAAGGCGTGGCCAGCGTTTCGGGCGGATGGGCTGGAGCTCAGAGACATTCTAAACAAGTTAGTTGATGGAAGAGTGGCTGCAGTGAGGAGAGAGGAGAACAGAGCAGCATTTATGATCGCTCGAAGTGTGACAAAAGAAAAGAGAATTCAGTCTTATGTGGCTCAAAGAAGTCCTTCTTGGCTTAATGAATTACTTGCGGAGGAAGGTAGAAGAAACAGAAGTCGGTAGTGGTGATGTTGCGTTTTGCTATCAGGGTGTCGTGTTGGGGAGGAAGGGTTTTAGGCCTTGGCTCCTGTTTTTTCTGTTGGCTTTCATTTTGTTGTTTCTGGTTCTTATGCTTCGAAACCTTTCTCCCTTTGATTTATTCAACCGTATCAGAGTTAAAAAAAAATTTTAGGCAATCTATTTTTCAAAAAAAAATTTGATTGGTAAAATCAAAAACCAAAAATCATTTTAGAAACTGTAAACAATCAATCTCAAAATCGGCTTTATTGAGCGATTTAATCCGTTTTTTGAATCATCTCCCGCCAAAAAGTGATAAATGGCCTGCTAAAGCTAAAAGCCCTTTAAAAAGAAACCCCGGCACAAATCATCTCGCTATAAAAAATCCATCGTCCGCGAACGAAAGGACCAAAAAAGAGAATTGACAGTCTCTCTGGCCTTTATTTTTATCCGCTAGGGTTTTGTAGCAGAGGGACTCGCTTTTGCTGGATCTATGGTGAAACGAAGCCGTGTCCGTCGTTCTCCGTCCATCTCTGGGTCCGCATCTCTTTCTTCTTCATCTCCTTCTCGGAGCGCCAGTTCAGGGAGTCGCAGCCCTCCTCCTCGGGGAAAAAGGTTAGTTAGGGTTTCTTTCTTACCTTTGGATTGGTAATAATGTTGCTCCTCTATGAAGTGGAATCTGGTTCGCATTCATCTTGGTTCGTCGTGTGAAGATGTTTGTACATGATAGATAGGGTAGTAAGTTCTTTTATATCTTACAGTTCTGCTGGCCCTGCTTGCAAGGTCGCTCACTCGCATACATTCTCTAGTTTACAATGTTGATAACATCCTTCTTTCTCTCACTCGCCCTGTATATATACATGAGAGTTTGAGGCTTAGTTGGAAAAAAATGTAATTACATTAGAGAATAGTGGTGGTAACGTATAAAGTGATTTGTAGTTTTATCGTGTTGGTATCTCTGCTTGAATGTCTCATTTATTTTTGCTGACTTTTACAATGAATTATGATTTCAGGAGAGCTACACGTATTCAGGAATCACTTGTTCTCCGCGTTGATTCTCCTAACTCTGTGTCTAGTACACCAAAAAGAGAGGCTCCAAAATCTGATAATACCAGTGCTCACGTTCTGAAAGCTGGGCCCAAGCGCCCAGAGAGAGTACGTCTATGTTCTTGTTTTTTCTTTCATTTTTGTTATCGGTCTAGATAATAGATATGCTTTCAATATGGTGTTAATGATTATTACCATTCAGAAGGAGCGCTCTTACTTGCAGTTTATCAAGATCGAAACCAAAGTAAGCACAAGATCTTTGTTTCTCAATTCGTTCAGTTATGTGTGGAGTAAGAAACAATTTTCTTTTGACATCTTTTTGTTGTGTTCCTTGTGCAGGAAACTGCTATTACTACTACTCCATCCTCTTCTTCTCTGACCAGGTGTTTTTTTGACCGTCCCTTGGACTCCAAGGTGCGTGACTGTCTTTTTTTTCATCTGCATATCGTGGCTAGGTTAGGATGCTAACCAAATATATTTGTCTTTGCAGTGCTTTAACGTAGGAGCCTTGGATGACTTATTTGTCCGTGTTGGCACACGTAATAAGCTTATATCGAATGCTAATTGGTCTGGTGATGAATACGTATGTTATTTCAATTTTCCTGCTGATAAGAAGTGGCTTTCACGGTGGTCTCCACGAGGTTCTTTCTTTGTCGCATGTCACTACGACATGGTCATTATTTGGGGCTCAAGATATCATCATCAGGACCATACCCGTCTCATGCGTTTTAGTCATTATCAGGTTTTCTTCGTATTTATTTTGAAATGATCAATCATGTTTTCTCTCTTTTTGTTAAAAGAAAAGAATTTTTGACTCTTTCTCCTGTTCTTTCCTTTTTTTTTTTTTGCTATTGAAGGTTGAGCAGTTTGATTTATCTCCTGGGGAGAAGTATTTGGTAACCTATAGCACACCAAACCCGAGTGACTCAAATGTGAGTGCATATTTGATTCATTTCTTCCCACAGCTCCTCTTGTTGCAAATTGTTCAAACTTGATCTGCAGGGACTCTGGCTAAAGATTTTCGATGTGAGAACTGGGACAGGAATCGTTGGACTAAATAATGCTGGTGTTGCTGACTCTCCCCAATGGCCTGTGATTAGGTATTTTCCTTAACCTGCATTTCGATTTTCGATTTTTATTATTATTTTTATATACAAGTTTATTGATATGGTTAACTTTTTAAAATTCCATGCAGATGGGCTGGGGGTGAAGATGATGAATACTTTTCCACGCTTAACAAAAACAAACACTGCATCTGTCTACGAGACCAAGAATCTCAACCTGTTACTGGACCTTGATGATGTTATAGATATATCTTGGTCTCCACCGAACCTGTACTGGCAATACTGTTGAAAGCCGCGGGTGGCAAGCAGCCTGTCAAGGCTCTTCTTCTGCGAATCCCCGGCATGGTGAAGCTGGCAGAGAAGGATCTTATAACCGCCGTTGTTGGCGACTGCAAGATGCACTGGCAGAGCAATGGTGAGTATCTCGCTGTCAATACTTACGGGGGATTTGAGTTTTTCCGCATCAAAGAGGAGGAAGGCACACCCACAGATTTTCTCAAGGTGGACAAGGAGATCCTGGCTTTTGCATGGGAGCCTAGCGGTCACAGATTTGCTGTGATTTACGACGAACCAAATCTATTATCAGCTGTCAGTTTCTACTCGATGAAGAAACCTGGAAAGGTGACAGAGCTTACTACTTTGAGCAACAAGCAAGCAGATGCCCTCTTTGGTCGCCCAAAGGCAATCTCATTGTTCTTGCTGGATTGAAAGCGGGCAAGCTTGAGTTTTATGATGTGGATCGGCTTGTTGCATTTTCCTCAGTTGAAACCGTGAATGCGAACAAGGTTGTTTGGAATCCAAGTGGAAGTTATATAGCAACGGTGTCTACAATGCCAGAAGAGGATTTTAATAAAAATTGTGACTGTGAACAAAATGATCCTCTTAATGGGTTCAGTATCTGGTCCTCCCAAGGAAAACTTCTTTGTAAACATCAGTATGATTCTCCTCTACTGCAGGTAATGTACAACTATGACATAGTTTCTCTTGTTAGAATCCAGAACTCGCTTACTCATATAATTCTTTATTTTCTCTGATTGGATGCAGCTGGATTGGCGCCCCCACGGAAGAACCACAGATGATGACTTCAATATCGGGCCCTCCGAAGGAGAACTTTGTAAACATTAGTTTGTTTCTGAACTGCAGGTAATGCACAACTATGACATAGTTTCTCTTGTTATAATACAGAACTCGCTTACTCATATAATTCTTTATTTTCTCTGATTGGTTGCAGCTGGATTGGGCCCCCACAGATGATGACATGTAAACGTAGTGAGGAAGAATGCTTTATTTACTGTTTACATAAATTTATGCAAGTATTTTGACTTTGTATGTTATTTGTCAAACTTCTCTGCTATGTTGGTTTAGCTTTGGTTTCTAAGATCTCCAGTAACTTCTTTTTATTTTATTTTTATCCTCACTCCAGTAACTTGTTATAAAGCTACTATTTGGTCCAATGGAGTTAAGAAGATTATTATTAAGATAAAAATGAGATTTATGGTAGGGACAATTAGTTGAATATCTTTAGTTAGAGCCTTAATTAGCCAAATACCAATGATGTGAAATAATTGATTTGGATGATGTCTTTTTGGTGTTGGGTTGACGAAAATACCCCTCTGTATATGTGACACATTAATTGTCTGAACTGACACAGCAGGTTTGGCAGGTTACTTTCTGCAGTGTTTTTTATTTATTTTGACAATATTTTTGGCAGCTTTTTTATAGGAAGATGCTTAAGTTATCAATTAAGGAAAATGCTTAGCGGTACATATATACTTTACACTTATTTTGGAAAAACTTGATAAAATTGTTAAAGACAAAATGATTATGAAGAATAAAAGCGTAAATCTATAGTAGTAATTTTATGAAAAAATAAAAATCTAATAAACACTATTTTCTCGGTTTATGATGAACAATTTTAGAACTAATAAATAAATGTGACTGTCAAACATGTTATAAATTTTGTTAGCGAGTTAATAAACTGTGTAACATATTTCACATTTTGTTAACATTGAATACTACTTGTTAACACATATATTATCCATTTCATATTTAGAAGACTAGAATCATAATCAATCACATACATGTGTTAAATTATATATTAGCAGACTATGTGTATAGTTAACGGCTAATGATATTGACTAATATGTTATAAAATTTGTTAGCGAGTTAACAAATTGTGTAGCATGTTTCACATTTTTGTTAACATTGAATTATACTTGTTAACATGTAAAAAAAAATTATTAGATTATATTTTGTTATAATACATTAAACAAATCAATAACTTAATAATACACTATATAATTCAGTATTATTTACCAAAGTTAACACACTGTGAAATTGACTATTAAGATTGTTACAATTTTTGTTAGCGAGTTAAAAGACTATGTTACATGATACGCATTATGTTAACTTTGAATACTACTTGTTAACATGTTACAAGTTATGTTATCGAAATAATAGATATAATAAAATAGATGAAAAATTGATAATCATTACACAAATCATTAGAACAGATGAAAAAGTTGATAATAATTAAAATAGATGAAAATTTGATAATCATTAAACAATTTTTTATCAGGTTATATTTTAATATATACATTAAACAAATCAATAACTTAATAATACACTATATAATTTATTTACGAAAATTAACCCACTATGAATTTGACTATTAAAGTTGTTACAAATTTTGTTAGCGAATTAACAGACTATGTTACATTTTACGCATTATGTTAACATTGAATACTACTTATTAACATGTTACAAATTATGTTATCGAGGTAATCAGATATAACTGACCGAAGTTAGTAAAATAGATGAAAAAGAGTATAATTAGAAGTAGTCAGATATTGAAACTATGAATTTGGTTCGTAAGTGATGAGAGATGAAAGAAAAAGGAAAAAAAAAAAAAGATGAAAAAGAAGGAGAAGAAACAAAAAAGAATTAAAAAAGAATAGGAATTATCTAACAGATAGAAGAAATAATCTGACATACGATAGAGTAACTGCAGCTCTAAGGAAGTAGCCTGCATGGCTATTAGATGTAGGTTGGTGTGGCAGAAGGGTAAAATCGTCCAACGAAAAAGGTTTATGAGATTAATGGTAGATGATGAATTAGGGGTTGCACTACAAGAAAACACGCTGATACCGAGGGACGATTTCCTCGGTATTTCGTCGGAATAAGGGTATTCCGACGAAATACCGAGGAAAACGTCCTTCGAAAAAATCTCCTCGAAATTTCATTTTCCCTCGAAATTTCCTCGAAAATTGTGACGGAATTCCGAAGAAACATAATTCCGAGGATATTTAGAGGACAGACCTTCGTCGAAGAGGTCCTCGGTATATATTGAGGAACAATTCCCTCGGTATATACCGAGGATTATACCGAGGGAAAACACCTACGAAAGTTTTCGAGGAAAGAGTTCCGTCGGAAATTTCTGAGGGACAGTTTCCTCGAAAATTTCGAGGACCGGTTTTCGTCGGAATATTTCGAGGGCTGCCTTCCTCGAAAATTTTCGAGGAAACACTTCCTCGAAATATTCCGACGAACACCGGTCCTCGAAATTTTCGAGGAAACAGTCCCTCGGAATATACCGAGGACAGCTGTTCCTCGAAATATATTGAAAATTATTTTTTTTTTTAAAAATTGTTTTTTAAAAAAAATATATTTAAAATTTAAATTCGAAAATATAAAATTAAAATTAAAATTGAAAACATATTATTTAAAATTCAAAGTCATACAAACGAAAAGAAAACATTTAGAGTTTTTAAAAGAAATTAAACTACGGGGTTTGGAAGTCCGGGTCTGGGATGGTCGGGAAGTCCACGTTGGCGTTCGGGTTCATGCTCCTCATCATCGCCATCATTTGCTCGTTCAGCTTCCTCTGTGCCTCCCAGCCCGCCTCTTGACTCGCCACCATGGACTCCAGGGCAGATATACGAGCATCCTTGTCCCTCATCTGGCTTAGAAGGACTTCTTGATCAACATAGGACGGTGGTGGTGCAGAAGCAGACGGAAACGAGGGAGACCGACGAGCCAAACCGAACAAACGGCCCTTCTTCTTTGGAACCGACTGAAAAAGAAAGTGTCAAATTTAAATAATATAAAAATGGATTGAACTTTAAAAAATGAACTTACCGCTTCAACGATTTGGTTGATCCGAACCCGAGGCAAGCCGGTCGATCCCGTCGAATCGTCATCCTCGGTCTGAAGCTGAGACACTTCCTGTTCCATCTGACTGTCGATGAGGTTGACCACATCCCTCACAACACCATCATCAATCTCGCCGGTCTTCTTGTTGGTATACGCCGTCTTTATTAGGCGGAGATGATCAACCGGTTCCCCCTCATTTTCTTCCGCCTTGAAAAAAACATAAATTAAACAAACATTAGTAATTAAAAGAAATGCACAAAAAAAAATTAGAATCTTAAATAATATAATAAAAACCGACAAGCTTACCAAGCGATCCCCCAGACTGGCTAAAGATTGAGCACCCAAGTTATGGACGTACATGCCCTTCCCCTTACGGTCGCTCTTGCGGTTGGTGGAGTTGGTGGAAGAAGTTGCTCTCACTTCGTTCTTACTCCAATGCACACTCAACTCCTGCCAGACGGTCGGGTCCATCCCCTTTGGAACCTTTAAAAAAAAAATTGTTAAATAAATAAAAAAATATTTTAAAAAATTAAAAAATTGTATCATAAATAAAAACGAACCTTGTTTATTTCCCACTTCTTCTTCCACGAGTGCATCTGCTTCCCATAGTTGTCCATAACTTTATGGACGAAGTGGTAATAGATAAACAACGTATCATCGGCATTCCAGTTGAATTGTTGCTGAAAATAAAACACAATTAGTAGAAAATTAATATTAAAGATGAAAAAAATAAGTAAAAATAAGTAAAAAATAGAATACTTACCGCAAACTGTTGAAACCACATATGCTGCTTCTCGAGAGGGAAGTCGGTGAAAGTCGGATGTCCATTGTCGAGGGACGAGTACATCATACTGTTGATCCATCCGCTGATCCCGTTCCCGGATCGGTCAAACCTAATAAAAAGAAATAATTATTTTAGAATTAATTATTTTAAATGAATCAAATTTTAATGAAAAAAAAATCGGTTTAATTACCATGTCTGACCCTGTCCACGTGGATACTGAGTGAGATATGGAAGATGGTCACGACCCGGCTGTCGAACAAACTCCGCAACTCTCAGAAGTGCCGGATGAGCATGAGCAGGAGCAGGAGCAGGAGCAGGAGTGGGTGCCACACCGGGAGCGGGAGGAGAATGAGAGGGAAATGGAGAAAGAGATGTCTGGTAGGAGCTGTACGGCGATGCGGAACCCGAAATGGAGCCGCTCCCCGAACCACCACCACGACCACGACGCTGTCGAGAGCGGGTATGTTCCTCTTGAGACCTTTATATAAATAAATTTTATTTAATATATACAATTATTTATTTAATTTGTTAATATATTAAAATTGTTTAATAATAACAAAAAAGTTTAAATATATTAAAAATATTTTTAATATTTAAAAATTGTTTAATAATTACTAAAAAATTTAATATATTAAAAATAGTTCAATAATTACAAAAAAAGTTTTAATATATTAAAAATAGTTTAAAAATTACAAAAATAGTTTTAATATATTAAAAATAGTTTAATAATTACTAAAAAGTTTTAATATATTAAAAATAGTTTAATTAAAAAAAAATAGTTTTAATATATAAAAATAGTTTTAATATATAAAAAATAGTTTTAAAAATCAAAAAAACGTTTTAAAAATCAAAAAAACGTTTTAAAAATCAAAAAAACGTTTTAAAAATCAAAAAAACGTTTTAAATATTCAATAAATAGTTTTAAAATCAAAAAAACGTTTTAAAAAATCAAAAAAAATGTTTTAAAAAATCAAAAACACAAAATAAATCAAAAAAAAATATACCAACAATCCAAACAACAATCCAAACATGCAAATCCTAAAATATACCAACAATCCTAGAATTTTCTATCTAACAACCTAAATTTCGAGATCTATGAAGAGAGGAAGAGAAGAGATATGAACTTACATGGGAAGAGAGGAGAGGAAGAGAGGAGAGGAAGGAGGCCGAGAGGAAGAGAGGAGAGGAGAGGAGAGGAGAGGAGAGGAACCGCGAGGAGGAGAGAGGAGAGGAGAGGAGAAGGAGAGGAGCCGCGAGGAGGAGAGAGGAGAGGAGAAGGATGAGCCGCCGCGAGAGGAGAAGAGAGGAAGATCGAGAGAAGAGAAATGGGGAAGAAAAGAATGAAAACCTAATTTATGAGGGGTCCGACGGAAAGGGCCGTCGAAATTTCCTCGAAATTTTTAATGTGGTCGTCGAAATTTCCTCGAAATTCTCTTGTTGTCGGCTAGGGTTTCCTGGTTAATGAAATACAGTCCGAGGAAAACATTCCTCGAAATTTCCTCACAATATTGTGAGGAAATTTCGAGGAAAGAGGGTTTGGGGTTTTGAAAACATCGATTTTTTTCCCCTATGTCATTTCTTATACAAATGTAATTCATAATAATGAGGTTTCTTTGTATAGATGATCATAAATAATGAAATAACACAATTACAAAATTTATTGTAAGTATTTCCTTTAACGTTTATTAAAACGTATAAGTGTTTATCTTATGTTGTGTGGTTTTCGTCTCAATCCGCAAAACATTGTTTTCGGGTTAAAACCCTAAAGTTGGACTTTATAATCTGGCTAAGACACTTAATGAAGGTTATATACGTGTTATTCAATCCGCAAAACGTTGTTTTCCGGTTTAAAACCCCATGTTCCTCGAAATTCCGTCGAAATATTGTGAGGGAATTTCGAGGCACTGCCAAAAATTTGCTATGTCCTCGAAATTTCCTCGAAATATTTCGACGGAATTTCGAGGAAAACCAAAAAATTTGTTATCCCTCGAAATTTCCTCGAAATATTTCAAGGGAATTTCGACGAATCAAGATGTTTTAAATCAAACCCCTAAAATCATCTTTGTCGTCGAAATTTCCTCGAAATTTTTCGAGGAAATTTCGAGGATCTAGGTGTTTTTTATCAAACCCCTAAACCGTTAAGTAATATTTCGAGGAAAATTCGAGGAAACCCTAACTTCCCTCGAAATTTCCTCGAAATTATTAAAAAAAAAAAAAAAAAAAAAAACTACTCAGATTCCGACTCATCATCAGCAGATGAATCTGAATCTGGATCTTGGTGAAACTCTCCAATAACTGGTTCATCCTGTGCGTGAACGACGGCTTCCTCTGCGAAGTCGGTGAAATCTATTACAAGGCCAACTCCTGCTACATCTTCTGCTGCACTTAAGTTACTGGATGTGATTGGTTGTAGTGGGTCTTCCAGCTCAGAACTCCCCTGAACTCGGCCTCTCGGGTTGAGTCTGGTAACAGTAACCCATGGATCATCTCTGTTCCTTATCCGGGGGTACTTGATATAACAAACCTGTAACATTTTAAAATTTTTTAGTACAAGTTTAAATTATTACACATGATGACCAATAACTTACCTGATCGGCCTGAGAAGCAAGAATGAAAGGATCATAATATTGCAGCTTTCGTCTCGAATTAACTGATGTAACACCAAATGCATCTGTTCTCACACCTCGATCTGGAGTGATGTCGTGCCAATCACAATAGAAAACAGTACAGCGCAATCCAAGCAGGCCTAAATACTTGATTTCCAAAATCTCATGTATGTGTCCGTAGTATACATCATCTCCCGATGCAGAACAAACGCCAGCATCATAGGTCGTACGCGAACGTTTCGTCTTTTCAGTTGTGAATGCATATCCTCGAGTACAAAATCTCGGATATGACTTCACAACATAGTTTGGTCCAACCACCATCTCGCGTATCCAATCGTCAAATGTTTCGCCTCTGGCCAAACCAGCAGACACCTATTAATAGCACATATATATGAGTATAAATATGTGATAAATATTTTTTTAATTTCTATAAATATGTGATAAATGATTTTTTTAATTTGTTTAAGGCACTCACATAAGTAAACATCCATCCAGCAAATTCTCTTTGCTTCATTTCTTCTAGTTCTGCCTCTGTAGCGTATCTATATTCGAACCGCTTTTCTGCCATGAAAATCCTGTGAAACAAAAATGTAATTAATTAAGATATAAATGTTAATTTGTTAAAATAAAATTTTGTAAGATAATAAACTTACCTCTCATATTGAAGAACATCTTCGCAGTTGGTGAGCAAATATGTTTGTAAATGACTGCGCTCCTGCTCAGTAAGTCGACGGTCTTTTGATTTTCCGCTAAGTCGTCCAACATCTGTGAAAATGTCAGGAACCGTAACATGGTATGTTGCCCGTTCACCTCTATCATCATGCCGTGCAGGTCTTCTGTTTTTGGTCTGAACTTCTGCTGGAAAGTAGTACTCAGCAAAGTTTGAAATTTCTTCATTGATCATCTGTGCGACTATAGAACCTTCCACCCTACTTAGATTTTTCACCATCTTCTTCAAATGGAACATATACCGCTCATACAGATACATCCATCTATACTGCACAGGACCACCAAGTTCCAATTCTCTTGCCAGGTGAATAACAAGATGCTCCATAACATCAAAAAATGAGGGAGGAAATATCTTCTCAAGGTTGCACTGAATCACGGCTATGTTAGTCTTCAGATTTTCAATACCTTCAAGAGTCACTGATCTGGAGCATAAATCGCGGAAGAAAGCACTTATCCCTGCAATTGCTTCATGAACATTTCGTGGTAATAGTTCCTTGAAAGCAAACGGAAGTAAGCGCTGCATCAACACATGACAATCGTGACTTTTTAAACCAATAAACTTTCCTTCCTTTCTGTCGATACAGTTACGCAAATTAGATGCGTAACCGTCTGGAAATTCCACATCGTTTGAAATCCAATCGAAGAACGCATTTTTTCCCTCTGCATCAAGTCGGTATATGGGAAAAGGAGCCCTACCATTCCCATCAACATGAAGTTCTGAACGATCACATATATCAACTAAATCCAGTCTTGACTTCAAATTATCCTTTGTTTTACCTTGAACGTTAAGGATCGTGTTCATGAGGTTGTCAAAAAAGTTCTTCTCAATATGCATGACATCTAAATTATGCCTTAGCAAATGATCCTCCCAGTATGGCAGATCCCAGAATATACTTTTTTTGTGCCAGTTATGTAGGTTTCCAACAGCATCTACCGGAAAACGCGCATGTCCACCGACGTCTGGCGTCCTTTCTGCACCAAAATCTCTTAGTTGTGTCTTCAAACCTTCCCCACTAATTTCTGCAGGTGGACTGTCAAACACCCTCTTGTTCTTCGTAAACAAATTCCTACTCCTACGATATGGATGATCAGGTGGTAGGAATCTCCTGTGACAGTCAAACCAACACGTTTTCCTTCCGTGTTTTAGTTGGAAAGCATCAGTATTATCTTGACAATATGTACATGATAGCCTTCCATGCGTTGTCCATCCAGATAACATACCATATGCTGGAAAATCACTTATTGTCCACATTAGTACTGCCCGCATTTGAAAGTTTTCTTTACACGAAATATCGCATGTTTCAGCACCTTGAGCCCATAGTTGTTGCAACTCATATATTAGTGGCTGAAGAAACACATCAAGTGATCTCTTAGGATGCTCTGGTCCGGGAACGAGAATGGAGAGAAACAAAAACTCTCGTCGCAAGCACAAGTTTGGGGGTAAGTTGTATGGTGTTACAATGACTGGCCATAGAGAATATTGTCTTCCACTCTTCCCATACGGGCTGAAACCATCAGTACATAATCCAAGGTAGACATTTCTTCTCTCATACGCAAAGTCGGGATACTTTGATTGGAAATGTTTCCACGCTTTTGCATCTGAAGGATGTCTAATCTCACCATCTGTTGAGTGCTCCGCATGCCATCTCATTCGTTCCGCTGTGCGTTCTGAAAGATACAACCTCTGCAACCTTTCCGTCAAAGGCAAATACCACATCCTTTTATATGGCACTGGAACTCTTCCACTCGTATCTTTATAACGAGGCTTCCCACAAAATTTGCATGTAGTCCGCTGATCATCCGCCCTCCAATAAATCATGCAGTTATCGCTGCATACATCTATTACCTGATAAGATAAACCAACCCCAGCTACGAGTTTTTGAACCTCGTAGTATGAACCTGGAGCTACATTATCCTCAGGTAGAATACCTTTAACAAAATTAGCTATCGCATCCACACAGTCTTCAGCCAAGTTATAATCTGTTTTAATGCCCATCAGTCTCATAGCAGATGATAAAGCTGAATGACCATCTCTGCAACCTTCGTACAATGGTTGCTTTCCAGCATCCAACATTTCATAAAATCTCCTAGCTTCTGCATTGGGTAAATCTTCCCCTCTAAAATGATCATTTATCATCTGCTCAGTACCTACACCATAATCTACATCCGCCCTAACTGGTTCTTCTAATCTAACTACCGGCTGAGGTTCGCTAGTACTACCAAGTTCATAATCAGTTTCCCCATGATGATACCAAATTTTGTAACTTCGTGTAAACCCACTCAATAATAGATGAGTCCAAACATCCCACTCTTTAATAACTTTTCTATTTTTACAATTAGAGCAAGGACATCTTAACTTACCTGTTTCTGCTTCCGGTTGTTGGCGAGCTACCCTCATGAACTCGATTATACCTTGATTGTATTCTTCCGTAAGCAATCTCGTGTCCGGATCCAAATGAGGTTGATCCATCCAAGAACGAAAATAATTTGAAGAAGACATGTTTTTTTGGAATCAAATTCGTGAGACTAGGAGAGAAGAAGAAAAGAAATGGAGTGAATGAAGAGGAAGAGGGGTGGCTGTATTTATAGATGAAATCCTCCCGGCATACTGAGGAAATTTCGAGGAAATTTCGAGGGAAACAGACATTTCCTCGAAATTTCCTCGAAATAGTTTAAATCCCCCAACGGCTCTCCCAACGGCTCTCTAACGGCTACAAAATGTCGTCGAAATATTAGAAATATCCGTCGGTTTTTTCCGAAGACCCGGCTTTCCTCGGTATTCCCTCGAAAAATACAGAGGAAGTTGGTCTTCCTCGAAATTTCCTCAAAAAATTTTGAGGAAATTTCGAGGAAACCCCATTTCTTGGTTTCCTCGGTATTTCCTCGATATTTTGTCACAAATTTTCGAAGAACTCATTTTCCCTCGGTATTTCCCTCAGAATCAGCGTGTTTTCTTGTAGTGTTGGTTTAGGTGCATTCTTACCAATTTCTCTTTACCGTATTATACAAACGAGTGCCTCAGTCTTCTCATGTTATATGGGCCACGAATCATATCATCATCACATGTGGGGCTTTTTTCACAAATGACCTAAGAATTCAAGTCAATTGCAAAACCAACCCCTTTTTTTTTCTTATTACTATTCACCTATGAATTTTCCAAACCATCCTTATGTTTTCAAAATATTTACAAAACTGCCATTATTATTATTTTTTTTAATAAAATCGAAAATGTGTAAAAACCAATTACACCCTAAGCATCTTTTCTTATTTACAACAATGCCATCATCTTCAATTTTGCAACCACCATTGAACCACCATGTTTGAGCTCATAAAAGCTCAATAACTCAATTTTAACCACTTTTTCTCTTCTCTAACTCAACAAATCTTTCATTTCCTCTACAATTCTATCTAAAAAACTCTCACAACTTTCATTTTCATCCCACAAATTTCACATTTTCGAGTTTCTTCATTAGTAAATCGTCAAAGATGCTTCCTTTTGCTCAGTTTATGAGTTTGGACGGTTGAAAAGATCGGAATCGAGGTTCACACCGGAAAAAGGTAATTGTTTACATGGTTTTCACCACTTTTTCAGTCTGTGTCGCGATGGTAGACTGCTTTATATGTCTACACCAATGTGTAGACGTACGATTCCGTCTATTTGTCAACGACCAAGTCAGTTTCGCAATTGACTTTTTTAACTTTTTTTTGGAACGCAGACTTCCCCAGCAGTCTACATCCTTACCTTTGACTACAAAAACAAAAATCTACGTAGACCTACCAAGACGGCTACGTAAAAGAGGTTGGTTTTACATTTGACCGAACTTTTGACTTTCTTAAATAGACTTCAACGGAAGTCTACGAAATGTAGTCTGCCAATGAAGTCTACTTAAGGTCAGTTTTGCATTTGACCAAAACATTGACTTCGTTGAATAGGTTAGTTTTGTATTTGACTAAAATGTTTTTAAATAAAATAAATATTTTTAAAATTGTAGACTTCCAATGCAGTCTACGCATTTTTCACAAAAAAATATAGACTGTTCTTGAAGTCTACATATTTATTTTGGTCAAATGCAAAACCAACCCATGGGTTTTAAAGTTAGACCTTATGCGAAGTCTACAAATCTGTAGACTACATATGAAATCTACATTCGAAAGTCAAATAATGGTCAATTGCAAAACCAACCTATAGGTTTTGAAGTTAGACCTTATGTGAAGTCTACAAAACATGTAGACTACATATGAAATCTACTTTCGAAAGTCAAAACTTGGGTGAATTCTGGTCAATAATAAAAACTAACCTTTTTAATGTGGTAGACTAAAACGGAAGTCTAAATGTATAAAGTCAAAACTTGGATGAGTTTCTGGTCAAATAAAAAAAGTAACCCGTAAAATTTTCAATTGCAAAACTAACCCAAAAAGTAGACTGACACAGACATCTACACTGTCGTAGACTGACACGAACGTCTACACTGTCGTAGACTGACACGAACGTCTACACTGTCGTAGACTGATTGAAAAGTCTACGTAGAAAAATAAATTAAAACTGAATTTATGTATTATTCATAAAGTTTATTCTAGATTTTTTTGTTTGAAAGTGTGTGTTAGTTAATCCTAATAGGTTGGAATGATTTTGAAAAAAAAAACTGTTGTAGTTATAATATTATAATACTTTTGATTTCACAATGTTGTTAGGTGTTAACTGTAGACATAATTGTAAGTCTACATTAATATTTATTCGCTAATTGCGTGGAGAAAGATGGTAAGCTTTGGATTGGTTCTGTTCTTATGCCTTTTCTCGGTGTCAATGCTTTGTAGTTTTCTCTGTAAACCATCACTTTGTTAAGTATGTCTATGGGAGGAGAAAGATAGTTGTTAAGTATGTGTATGGGAGGAGAAAGATGGTAAGCTTTGGATTGGTTCTTTTTTGTCACATGTAATTAACTTCTGTAACTCTACACACTGAGACTGAGAGCTTTGGTGGGCAAGAACTGTAACCTTCCTTTATCGATTTATTCCAACATATATAAAAAAGTAAAGCTTTTCAACAACTCACTATGGGAGTCTATCTATGGTTAGTGCCTTCGATGGGATTATATTCAGTATATACAAAGATCATATATGGCTCTATAGATTCTCTAAGTCACATTAATAAAAAGAATAAACATGATGATGTATTCAGACTTCCTCAGCTTGTTGTGCTCCATCAGGACGAAACAGAGAGCTCAGAAAATCCAAAATTTCTTCTTCTTCTTCTTGCCTTCTAGTACCGACAGCTCTAGACAAAAGTTCCAACAACAGAGGAATGATTAAACTCAATAAAACTACCTGTATCTAATCATTTTTGATTCAACATAATCCATGGATGTTTATATCATATAAGTAATCACATACCTCCTTCAGGATAGATTGAGTTGTAATGAACCTCAGCCCAAAAGCTTAAACATATAACTGATTCATAAGCCAACACATGAATTATTATTATTATAGAGAGAAAGGAATTTTACTGAATAGAAAGATATGCAGTTGTAGGCAGCTTACGGCGATTGGACTTCTGCAAATGAGGCAAGATCTCAATGTAACACGTATCCTTGAATGAAGTTATCACAAACATCCGAACACCAAACTGCCAAAGTAACAGCAAAACCAAAATGCCAAAACCTCAATTTATAAAAGAGAAGATGTTAACTTACAGCAACAGGAACCATATGGTTGAGTCGCTTCCCAAACTCAGACCAAAACTCTTCTTCTTCAATCTCCACAGAACAAACTGAGTCATCATCACGAGAAGGTGAACTCACCATGCTCTGCTCCAGCAATTGGAAGAAAGTAAGCGGCAGAAACAGAAAGAAGCCCTTGGATCATATGTAGAACACTAATCTTGGACACTAGCTGATGAAGATCCTGACATTTCGTTTGATAAACCTGAATAAAAAAAGTTCAAATCTTTTAACATTTGATTGCATCAAAAAGCCCTAAAGATCTAAACTTTAAACTTCAAATCACAGAACCCTCATGTCACCAAAGACCCAATCAAAATCAGTCACAGAAACATGGATTTTTCTCAAGAAAGAACAAAGATTCGAGATCCCTACGAATTAGACAAAATCAAAAGAAGACAGAACTGATGAATCAAAGGTTTCTTGCAAATCTCAAGAGAAGAGAAAGAATTAAAATTTCAAAAAGGTTCCAACCCGCCTCTTTAATTACAAAGGGGTTTGGAAACTGAATCTGAGAAAGAGGTAAGAGACTTATCTTTGAATCCAACTCCATCTCCTCCCTCGTCTCTGAACCAAATCTATATTCTCTCCCGCGACTCCATCTTCTCCCTCGAGCTTGAACACCGCCGAACTCCATATTCTCTCCCTCGACTCCATCTTCTGAATATATATATAAAGATAGAACCTTTTCAGATACTGACTGATGCAAAAAAAAGAATATGAATTTCAATGAATCTAACAGCAAACCCATCAAAGGAATCGAGTCAACGTACTGGATTGAAGGCAAGAGACAGAATCGCTGATATAGTCGCCATTTACTACCAATTCTCCGATGCTCTGCTCCAGCAATTGGAAGAAAGTAAGCGGCAGAAACGGCGTGGTTAGGGTTCGCCGGAAATCTCCCCGTGAATCGCCTTCATGGATTGCGGCTGGATTAGGGTTTTATTACCCCAAAAAGCTTAGGAAATCTTATTTATATGCTGGATAATTTTTTGGTTAGGTTAAAAAAATTTCGGTTTAAATTAGATTTGGTTAAAATTAAAATTGGTTAAATCCGGTTAGGTTAAAATCGTTGGGGTAGACTTCTTTGTCTGTCTACGACGGTTTTCTTTCAGTTTTCTTAATAAAATTTTAAATATGCTTTACCAATTTTTTTAATAATTTTAAATATTCATAATATGTGTTACAAAAAAATAATAAATATTCATAATATATGATTTTAAATTGGAATATTTAATTTAAAATTAAAAATATACACGAATAAAATAGACTGACAAAGACATCTACATATTTATAGACTTTATTGTAGGTCTACGAAACCCTAAACCACAAATCTCAAACCCTAAATAGTTTGCTTGATACTCAAAAAGTCTCATTTACTGTATCAAATATCAAAATTACACAAAATATAAACTACTAAATATTAATAAACACATTTAAGTCAATAAAACAAAAAAAAAATCTAAAGTCTAATTCTAAAAATCTACCACTAAAAGACCTATCATGCTATAACCTTTTGTTTATAAACTATGAACATTGTTTATATCATGGATACCAATTTAGTATATATTCTTTAAAATTGTTCAGTTATATAAAACTTTAATATATTTACTTCATACTATCCATTATATTGATGATTAGTTAAAATCTATCACAATAATTATTTTAAACAATTTTTAAACTAAATATTAGATAAAATTTGGGTGTAGACTACACATCAAATCTACAACTTAGACTTCGCTGGAGGTCTAAATATATGTAGACTTCTTCTCAACATGTAGACTTCTAAAAGGATAGAAACGTAAATACCCCTCTGTTTTTTTGTTTGTTCATAAGGACTAAATAGTATTTTCATCTTCCATTTAGGTTGGTTCTGCATTTGACTGAAATTGGGGTACACTAATGCATTTGACTTCAATATTTAGGTTGTTTTTAGCAATTCTCCCTCACATGTGCCTACATTTACACTTCAGTCGAGACAATTGGCTCTAGCATGCACGGTATTCTTCATTAGTCGGATCCCATCTGGATCATTCAAAATTAACAACAAATATTAGTGAAATCCAATATTGAATTAAGTCCTTATGTATTGTTTTGAGGGAATGTATTGTTTTGACCCTCACGTTTGAAGCGACTTTTAATGAAATAGACAAATAGAACTCACATATTACAATACTTAGATGTCTCTTGGGTCACTAGTTTAATGTTAGATGTTTGTGAAGAATCATCAAAATGGTTCATGTTTATTTAATGTTCAATTTGAATTTATTATGAGATTTCAATTTAAAACTAGTTGACAATGAGTTTATAGGTCCAAAGCATTATATATTAGTGTTGATTCTTTTTTAAACTTTCAACATAGAACTTTAACACGTTTTTTTTTTCAAAATAAGAAATTCTTATCAATATATTTCAAACCAAATCGTTTCTCAAAACTTGCAATCAATTTTTCTTGACATTTTACTAGAGACAACTATTGGAACTTTATGGATGATGATGATGACATGGCTGAGATGTATTTGACTGAGAAGAAAGAAAGATCAGAGGCTCATGCTTCAGTGGAGTTGGAAGACAACCTCGATGAGGACTTTGGATCTTCAGGAATAGTTTCCAAGTCTGCGCCGGTTTCACCTGTTGGTTCAATTAGTGGAAACCTTGGGAAGCTTCAAAGAGCCTTTAGTAGCGTCGTTGGCTCACACAGAAGCTTGTTAAGCTCATCTAGCAGCGGGGAGAACATCGACCAGTTAGAGATGTTGCTAGAAGCCTACTTCGTCGTTGTTGATAACACACTCAGCAAACTATCATCGGTTAGATTCTTAAAATTTTGCTACAACGACATGTCTTTTCTATTCAATATTTTGATTTATGAGCTTGTGTTTGCAGCTAAAAGAGTATATTGATGATACAGAGGATCTGATCAACATTAAGCTGGTAACAACAACATACAAAACCAAGCTTTGCCTATCTTGTTCTTGTTTCATCCCTAGTCTCTGACCTTGTTTCTTTCTTAGGGGAATGTACAGAATCAGTTGATTCAGTTTCAACTGCTTCTCACCGCAGCAACCTTTGTGGCGGCCATTTTTGTAGAAATCAAAGATCAAGTATAAACCGTAAAGAAGAATAACTCTCTTTATTCCTTGAGAAACTGACTCAAAACTCAAGAACACAACAACTCAATCTCTAACTCCTCAAGTGATTGCAACACGTCTGCATCTACTTATATAGAGACTTTTATTTCCTAACCCTAATAGATAATATAGTTTAGATAACTCCTAAGTATATTCTCTAATTCCATATCTCGGTAGGATTAGGATAAGCTTGTATCTTAGTGAATCTTCAAGCCTAATCCAACATTCTCCCCCTTAGGCTTGAAGTCTTCCATCACCACCTCTTGAATCCCAATGAGATCTCTCATCTCTTTGAACTTGAGCCTCCCAAGCGCCTTGGTTAAGATATCTGCTTTCTGTTCCTGTCCCGGAACATGTTGCACTTCGATCATCCCCTTCTCTACACACTCTCTTATGAAATGGTATCGAGTGTGAATATGTTTGCTTCTTCCATGAAACACAGGGTTTCTTGTTAAAGCAATTGCCGACTGGTTATCAATCTTAATAACCACCTTCTCACTCGACACTCCCATGATCTCGACCAGCAAGTCTTGTAGCCATATGGCTTGCCTAGCTGCCTCTGTTCCAGCCATGAACTCTGCTTCACAAGAGGATAATGCCACTGTTTCCTGTTTTTGAGAACACCAAGTAATAGGACTGTTGTTGACATAAAATATGTGACCAGTTGTACTTCTTCCATCATCTTCATCAACATTGTGACTGCTGTCACTATATCCTATTATCTTTGTCAACTTCGAGCTGCTCCGGTAAAACGTGATGCCATAAGACGCGGTTCCTTTCAAGTATCTCAAGCATTGCTTCATAGCTGCTCCATGTGACTCTCTCGGCGACTGCATATATCTGCTCAAGACTCCTACGCTGTACGCCAAGTCTGGTCGTGTATGTAATAAGTACCTTAAGCATCCGACATTTCTCCTATAGCTCGTTGCATCAATCTCGTTCTCGTGCTCTGCTTTTGACAGTTTGAGTCCAGCTTCCATCGGTACATGACAAGGATTACAATCCTTCATCCCTGCTTCCTCCAATATTCTTAATGCATAGCGCCTTTGATTTAACACTATAGCATCATCACGCTGTTGAACCTCAATTCCAAGATAGTACGACAACCTCCCGAGATCACTCATCTCAAACTTAGATGACATCTCACTTTTAAACTTCATAATGACTCCCACGTTCGTACCTGTCACGAAGAGATCGTCAACGTATACTGCAAGAAGAAGTAGCTCACCATTCACCACTTTTCTGAACACTGACGGCTCTTTGGAACACTTACTAAACTTTAGCTCCTTTAGTATCTCATTCAACTTGTTGTTCCATGCTCTAGGTGCCTGTCTAAGGCCATATAATGCTTTGTTCAGTCTGTATACCTTTCTCTCAGCTCCCTTGACGATGAAACCTTCTGGTTGACTAACATAAACCGTCTCCTTCAACTCTCCATGGAGAAAAGCTGTTTTAACGTCGAGGTGATGAATCTCCCATCCTCTCGAAGCAGCCAGACTAATTAGTAACCGAATTGTTTCAATCCTTGCTACTGGTGCAAAGACTTCCTCAAAATCAACTCCATACTGCTGCACATATCCCTTTGCGACGAGCCGTGCCTTATACTTGTTAATGCTACCGTCTGAGTTTCTTTTGAGCTTAAATACCCACTTGAGACCAATAGGTTTGACTCCGTGTGGTAGATCAACCAGTTCCCAAGTTCCATTCTTTACTATACTTGCTATCTCCTCCTCACACGCTGTAATCCATTCCTGCAACTCCTGCGCTTCCTCATACGTTCTTGGTTCACAGTCAACTAACATCAGCAAGCGTTCTCCCTCTTCTTCCTCAATGAGTAAAATATAGTCGTCAAAGTACTTAGGTCTCGTTACCACTCTCTCTGATCGTCGAAGAGGAACAACCTCTTCTTCTTCTTCCACTTCTTCTACTTCATCAGTGGCCTCTTTAGTCTCCACGTCACCTTCATCTTCCTCCTCTTTTAGTTTCTTATCAGCTCCATTAATCTCCTTAAGTGACTCGTTTACTTGTAATCCACGATTTCCAAACTCTCCAATTGTAACCGTGAAACCTTCTGCTCTGTTCTGATCATTCCCATTCATGTTCCAGTTCCAGCCTTTAGATTCATCAAACACCACATCTCGGCTCACCACAATCTTCTTCGTTGTTGCATCATACATGCGGTACGCCTTCGATCCAGGCTCTGTGCCTAAGTGGACCAGTACACGAGATCGATCATCAAGTTTCCTGAGATGAGGAGTTTCTACTTTCGTGTAGCCAATACAGCCAAACACACGAAGATGACTTAGATTAGGCCTCTTGCCATGAAACGCCTCATATGGCGTTATATCTTTGAGTGATCTTGTGGCTATTCTGTTCAAGAGGTATGTAGCATGTCTAGTCGCCTCTCCCCATAGGTAGTTCGGGATTCTCTTATCTTTCATGATACTCCGTGTCATCTCCATTAACGTTCGATTACGTCGCTCAACAACGCCATTTTGTTGAGGCGTATACGGGGCTGTTAGATGTCTTGTGATTCCTTCTTCTTCGCAGTAGGAGTTGAACTCATGAGAAGTAAATTCTCCTCCTCTGTCTGTTCTCAGAGTTCTTATCCTTGTTTTTGAATCTCGTTCTACTATCTCCTTGAACCGCTTGAACCTCTTGAATGCTTCACTTTTCTCTTTGAGCAGAATCGACCACATGTATCTGGAGTGGTCATCTATGAGGACAAATATGTATTTGTTACCTCCAGCCGTACTTGGCGTTAATGGCCCACACAGATCACCGTGTACGAGCTCCAGTATCTTCTCAGCTCGGTATGATGTTGCCTTTGGGAATGCTTGCCTTGCTTGCTTTCCAAGTAAACATGAACCACACACTTCTTTCTCCATTGCAAACTGTGGAATACCAGTCACAAGGTCTCGTGAAATCATTGATCTAATAGTCTCGTAGTTCACATGACCCAGTCGTGAATGCCATCTACTCGAATCTCCCAACGATGCTGTTTGTAGACACAAGTCCTCCTTTAGCCCCATTCTGACTTTGTACAGTCTGTTCTTTGCTCTGCTTGCTTTGACAATCAGCTTGCCATCTCGGTCGTGCATCGTTAGACAATCCCCTCTTAACCTGATATCACAACCAGATTCTGTAGCCTGTCCTAGCGAGATAATGTTACTCTTCAGGTCTGGTATATAATATACCTCTGTCATCGTTCTAGCTACTCCGTTACGATCAACAAATTCAACACATCCTTTTCCCTTGATGTCTATTCTTGAGTCGTCTCCAAACTTGACTTTTCCAGTGATAGAATCATCAAGTACCTTGAAGTAACGCTTGTCTCCTGTCATGTGATTAGAAGCACCATTATCTAGGTACCATACGTTGTCTCCTCCGGTGTTACCTTCATACTTGCTTGGAATAATACCATCTTCATTGAGATACACGATCTCATGAATCATCAGTTCATCGGCTTCGTGCGTTTCACTACCATTCTCCTGCGTTTCTTGCAGCTTAAGCAAGCGGTCTGGACAATCCGATGCGTAGTGTCCAAGCTTATCACACCTATAACACATGATCCTTGACGTATCTCTGCCTCCACCGTATCTGCCGCGACCTCTTCCT
The DNA here is from genome assembly GCA_019706035.1 of Raphanus raphanistrum subsp. raphanistrum. Taxonomy (NCBI): domain Eukaryota; kingdom Viridiplantae; phylum Streptophyta; class Magnoliopsida; order Brassicales; family Brassicaceae; genus Raphanus; species Raphanus raphanistrum. The sequence goes on from CM033983.1 coordinate 27,295,655, forward strand.
CTGTTCCATGAACCTCTTCCGCCTCGTCCTCTCGATCGATAGTCATTATGCTCACGATTGTTAGTCGTTGTTTGAGCATTGGATGGTTGTCGTGAGTCAGAGCGCGAGTCAGACGAAGTATACATCAGCTTGCTTTGATCCTCGCGATGCTCTTCTTCAGGGTCTGCAACTCTCTCTTCATACGCCTTCAGTCGACCCATAATATCTTCGAAACTGGTAGTTTTTAAGTCCAACACTTGTTCCAAAGATGCTACGATGTGTATATACTTTCTCCGAGGAAGACTTGACAGAAACTTCTTCACTAACTTTGGTTCACCAATACTTTCTCCAAGTGCTGCTGACTTGGATGAAATCTCAGCTAGTTTTCCTCCAAAATCATCAATCGTTTCATCCTCCTTCATTCGCAATCGGTCAAAATCATTCATCAAGGTCGCCAATCTTGCTTCTTTAACTCTGTCAGCTCCCACATACCTTGTTTTGATCGCGTCCCAGATTTTCTTTGCCGTTCCAAGTTCACCGACTTGTAGGACAAGAACTTCTGGTATCGATTGAAATAAGAGTGCTACAGCTAGCTCATTCTTATCTCCTTCAGATAGATCTTCCTCGATAGCTTCCCATGCCTTGTGTACCTTGAGAGTAGCTTTCATCCGCATTGCCCATACTGTATAATTTGATGACGTGAGCATAGGGCATTGGATGGAGGTTCCTCCCTTCGGTTTCTCTGTTGTAACGATGTCCATCTTTTATGGACAGCTCTGATACCAAATGTAGAAATCAAAGATCAAGTATAAACCGTAAAGAAGAATAACTCTCTTTATTCCTTGAGAAACTGACTCAAAACTCAAGAACACAACAACTCAATCTCTAACTCCTCAAGTGATTGCAACACGTCTGCATCTACTTATATAGAGACTTTTATTTCCTAACCCTAATAGATAATATAGTTTAGATAACTCCTAAGTATATTCTCTAATTCCATATCTCGGTAGGATTAGGATAAGCTTGTATCTTAGTGAATCTTCAAGCCTAATCCAACATTTTTCGCAGCTGTAACCGCGGTTTTCGGGATGAACCTGCAAGACTCTGTTTTCAAGGATCCGACCATGTTCCAATGGGTTTTGCTTGTAACAGGTATTGCATGTGGACTTTTGTATTTTGGTTTTGTGTTATACTTCAAGCACAAGAAAGTATTCCCTCTCTAAAACTTTTGATTGTTTGTGAGATCTTTGAGTTACTCTTTTAGTCTTTGTGAAGATGAAGAGCTAATAATTTTCAGTGTCAAACTCAGTTTAGGTATTTAAAAGTGTGACAAAATCCAAGGAATTACATATGAAATTGAATCAATGAAAGAAGATAAGTTTGCAACTTTTAAGCCAAAAAGGCATTGTCAATGGCCAGAACCAAAGCATGTTCAACCCCATACCTGTTGACAGCGCAAGAAAACGTATGAACTGGGAACGTCACTAGCCCACTCAACGTTTCCATAAAATCTTCATCACCATTGCATCTTTCAAGCGCAATCACCACGCACCAAATGTTGTTGTTTTCACCCTGACCAGGCTTGTCCCACAAGATTAAGAGTTTCCCACAGTAGTTAACTACTGCAAGACCAGTGGCACAGCAATTCCTATTCAATACCTCCTAAGCCTTTGACCATTCTCCACTTTTTGAAGCTTTGTGTCAAACCACGAGCAATATTCTTCACCACAATAGTACCAAACGTTCTCTATTACACACTTTCTCTCTCAAACTGCAGTCCCTTTGCTCCAACTCCCCATTTACCTTCTTTTGGATCATAATAATGATACTCATATTCTTGGCATTGCTCCTAACGTAAACCTTTCCCTGGGTTACCGACACCGTCATTGACTTGATTAAAGACGAGCGGAGCTCATCACCAGGGTAAGGTAAAGAGTTAAGTCTTGAATCACCATTTAGCCTTTAGGATTTAAACATTTGAGTGACCATAAAGTTAACATCTCCTACCAAAAAAAAATCAAGTTAAACAAATGCTTTTTACTTAGGCTATGATTGTTCTGGATGAATTTTATTTGTAGCTTTAGAATTTAATTTTACATGATGTACAAATTTCTTTTGTTGATTCTTAGTAATTTGGAATAGTTACTATTTTTTCTAGTGATTCTTACTATTATTCAGAATAGTTACTATATTCTCACTAATATTTTTTATTTATCTATACTATATTAAAGCATAAATCTAGATATATTAATATTTCAGCAAAAAGAAAAATAAAAATTGAAAAAGTCAGATAGACTTCTGGTGGATCCAAGAAAATGTAGTTTTTAGTTTTTGCTAAGAAATAGGTAGTTATAAAACTAAATTTTAGGAAATCTATTTGTCAAAAGAATTTTGATTGGTAAAATCAAAAACCAAAAATCATTTTAGAAACCGTAAACAATCAATCTCAAAATCGGCTTTATTGAGCGATTTTAATCGGTTTTTTGAATCATCTCCCGCCAAAAAGTGATAAATGGCCTCCTAAGCTAAAAGCCCTTTAAAAAAAAACCCCGGCAGAAATCATCTCTGGCCTTTACTTTTATCCGCTAGGGTTTTTTAGCAGAGGGACTCGCTTTTGCTGGATCTATCGCCTATGGTGAAACCAAGCCCTGTCCGTCGTTCTCCGTCCATCTCTGGGTCCGCATCTCGGTCCAGTTCCAGATCTCTTTCTTCTTCATCTCCTTCCCGGAGCGCCAGTTCAGGGAGTCGCAGCCCTCCTCCTCGGGGAAAAAGGTTAGTTAGGGTTTCTTTCTTACCTTTGGATTGGTAATGTTGCTCCTTTATGAAGTGGATTGAGTCCAAATCTGGTTCGTATAAAGTGATTTGTAGTTTTATCGTGTTGGTATCTCTGCTTGAATGTCTCATTTTTTGCTGACTTTCACCATGAATTATGATTTCAGGAGAGCTACACGTATTCAGGAATCACTTGTTCTCCGCGTTGATTCTCCTAACTCTGTGTCTAGTGCACCAAAAAGAGAGGCTCCCAAATCTGATAATACCAGTGCTCACGTTCTGAAAGCTGGGCCCAAGCGCCCAGAGAGAGTACGTCTATGTTCTTGTTTTTTTCTTTCATTTTTGTTATCGGTCTAGATATGCTTTCAATATGGTGTTAATGATTATTACCATTCAGAAGGAGCGCTCTTACTTGCAGTTTATCAAGATCGAAACCAAAGTAGGCACGAGATCTTTGTTTCTAATTCGTTCAATTATGTGTGGAGTAAGAAACAATTTTCTTTTGACATTTTTTTGTTGTGTTCCTGTGCAGGAAACTCCCATTTCTACTCCAAACTCTTCTTATCTGACCAGGGCGTATTTTGACCCTCCCTTGGACTCCAAGGTGCGTCACTGTCTTCTTTTTTTTCATCTGCATATCATCATGGCTAGGTTAGGATGCTAACCAAGTATATTTGTCTTTGCAGTGCTTTTACGTAGGAGCCTTGGATGAATTATTTGTCCGTGTCGGCACACATAACAAGCTTATATATAATGCTGATTGGTCTGGTGCTGATGATGTCAACCATTATTTCAGTTGGCCTGCTGATAAGAAGTGGCTTTCAGGGTGGTCTCCACGAGGTTCTTTCTTTGTCACATGTTACTACGAAATTGTCAGTATGTGGGGCTCAAGATATCCTAACGACCATACCCTCCTCAGGCGTTTTAATCATTATCAGGTAATTTTCTTCCTATTTATTTTGAAACCAATACCCGCCTCATGCTTTCTCTCTTTTTTTTTTTGACTCGCTCTCCTGTTCTTTCCTTTTCTTTGTTATTGAAGGTTGAGCAGTTTGATTTATCTCCTGGGGAGAAGTATTTGGTAACCTATAGCACACCAAACCCGAGTGACTCAAATGTGAGTGCATATTTGATTCATTTCTTCCCACAGCTCCTCTTGTTGCAAAATTGTTCAAACTTGATCTGCAGGGACTCTGGCTAAAGATTTTCGATGTGAGAACTGGGACAGGAATCGTTGGACTAAATAATGCTGGTGTTGCTGACTCTCCCCAATGGCCTGTGATTAGGTATTTTCCTTAACTGCATTTCGATTTTCGATTTTTATTATTATTTTTATATACAAGTTTATTGATATGGTTAACTTTTTAAAATTCCATGCAGATGGGCTGGGGGTGAAGATGATGAATACTTTGCCACGCTTAACAAAAACAACACTGCATCTGTCTACGAGACCAAGAATCTCAACCTGTTACTGGACCTTGATGATGTTATAGATATATCTTGGTCTCCCACCGAACCTGTACTGGCAATACTGTTGAAAGCCGCGGGTGGCAAGCAGCCTGTCAAGGCTCTTCTTCTGCGAATCCCCGGCATGGTGAAGCTGGCAGAGAAGGATCTTATAACCGCCGTTGTTGGCGACTGCAAGATGCACTGGCAGAGCAATGGTGAGTATCTCGCTGTCAGTACTTACGGGGGATTTGAGGTTTTCCGCATCAAAGAGGAGGAGGAAGGCACACCTACAGATTTTCTCAAGGTGGACAAGGAGATCCTGGCTTTTGCATGGGAGCCTAGCGGTCACAGATTTGCTGTGATTTACGACGAACCAAATCTATTATCAGCTGTCAGTTTCTACTCGATTAAGAAACCTGGAAAGGTCACAGAGCTTACTACTTTGAGAAACAAGCAAGCAGATGCCCTCTTTTGGTCGCCCAAAGGCAATCTCATTGTTCTTGCTGGATTGAAAGCGGGCAAGCTTGAGTTTTATGATGTGGATCGGCTTGTTGCAATTTCCTCAGTTGAAACCGTGAATGCGAACAAGGTTGTTTGGAATCCAAGTGGAAGTTATATAGCAACGGTGTGTACAATGCCAGAAGAGGATTTTGATAAACATTGTGACTGTGAACAAAATGATCCTCTTAATGGGTTCAATATCTGGTCCTCCCAAGGAAAACTTCTTTGTAAACATCAGTATGATTCTCCTCTACTGCAGGTAATGTACAACTATGACATAGTTTCTCTTGTTAGAATACAGAACTCAGCTTACTCATAATTCTTTATTTTCTCTGATTGCTTGCAGCTGGATTGGCGCCCCTACGGAAGAACCACAGATGAATACATGCAGACCATAGATGATGACACCACAGATGATGACACCACAGATGATGACATGCCAACGCAGTGAAGAAGAAACTATGTTCATTTTAGCTTATGGATCATATAGTTGCTCTAGGCTGTTGCATTTCGTAATGAAACTGGCTGTATTTGATTATTGTCTTCTCTGTGGATGATTGGGTTTTTCTCAAAAAAAAAAGTTACTATATTTGATTGATTATCTTCTGACTGGGCAAATAAACCGATTTCATTTGACAACGCAAGAAAGCGTATGAACTAGGAACCGTAAGCACAACACTAGCCCACTCAAGAGTTCCCCCAAACTTCATGACCACCACTACGTCTTTCAAGCGCAATAACGGAACACCAAATCTCTTTTGACACTGATCAAACTTGTCCCACAAGATTAAGGGTTTCACAACGTAGTTAGCTATTGCAATAACACCAACACAAAAATACTTGTTCAATACCTCCAAACCTTTGACCATTCTCCAACTTTTAAGCTTTTTGTCACACCAGGAGAAACCTCTTCTACCACAAGAGGTATCTTACACTTTCTCTCAACCTTTTGTCTTTTGATGAAACTCCCCATCTATCTTCTTTTGGAGTAATAATAATGATCAGTCTTCTCGCTGCTCAGCTCTCAACGTAGACCCTTCTCGCGGTCACGTTCATTGTCTTAATTAAAGAGAAACGGAGCTTAGGGCCAGGGTCAGGTAAATATTCCCAAGTTTGAGTCTTTTTATCGAAAACCTCAGCCCAACTTGTGCAATCATCTGCATTGCAACCTCCCATTACATATATTTCCCCATCAAGGGCCCCCGCGATGACATTTTTTCTAGCCACCTTTTCATTCTATAGGGGCTTTACGCTATGGGGAATATTTACGTTTACCACATTATTACGGACACAGAGTAGGGATGAACTGGGAGAGTTATTGCATTGTATGATTCTATAGTGTTTTGAACTAAACTTACCGAGATACGATCTTGGTACAAGAGGAGAATATATATGAAGAAGGTATTGGTACCAACATAGTGTTTCTTCCGGTAGACTTATTATTCTCCTCCTTCAACTCATTGGTTAGGGTTTGACCAGGCTTTATCCACATGCTGAACCACGAAGGACGACGGTGACTGGATAACTGTAAGAAGACGTGCAGGACGTTTTCACTTGTTTTGGAGTGAGATCGAGCAAGGAATAGCTCATTGGAAAAAGATGAGAGAGTGGAAGGTCGTGGACACTAGGGAGAGTTTAGGGTAGTGCGACTTTGATATGTGAGCTAAGCAGGTTAGAACGATCTCATCTGGAAGCAAAGAAAACGACGGAGCGGTGGAGGAGGTGGTTGGACTCGGAGCAAGAGTAGATATAAATTTGTTGATGAGGGTGAAAACTTTTAGAGAATTTTCATATAAATAACTTTTTTTGCATGCTTAAGAAGGCTAAAGCGTCCTCCTCGAGACAGAGACTCTGTTCGCCGAGCAACCATCTTTGTATAGTTTGAGAACACATACGCAGGTTAAGTCTTTATGGAGTTATCATGTAAAATACCTTTTGCTTTTCTTTTTTTCCTTTTTTTTTGAACACATTTTTACCTTTTGCTTTTCTTTATACATTTTTTTGAACACATTTATTTAATATCGACTCGACCGGCCTTGTTTAGAAAAATAGTAATCAAATAACCTCTCTTTGGTTGTTTCGCAATGTATGTGTGTGTTTTAATGACTTGCCTTTTCAAATCATTTTCTATGTCCTGAAGAGGCAATAAGAACCGCGACTGCAACGGTGAACATGAAGAGCATACTGGTAAGAAGTATATATGTTCTTCTCGATGATCTCCTGTATTCTCCAAACAGCATTATCCCCCAAAAAGTGCTCACAAGTGGAAGTGCCTGATTGAAGCACAACAAAACCAAAGTATAAAGATATGTATTTTTTTTTTTAATTTCACTCTAGAGAATATGTTTCTAGTCAAAACCTGAACAGCGCCTGCGGCTGCATAACCGGCGGTTTGACCGCCCATAAACTGAAGACCATTACCAAAACCACAGAGAAGTCCAGCTAATAAAGACCATCCTCTACCGTTCCAGTCACTGAGGTAAGCCTTGAAAGAAGATCTTGGAAGACCAAGTATAGGCCAATAGAGAAACTTGATATTAAGTATCAAAGCACTCACAAATGAAGAGACTGAAAAGTAGAAGAACGCAGTGTACACATTGAGTCTTGGAACTCCATGTTTCAAAGTGTGCCATTGATCGTTTGTCGCTAAGTTGAATGCAGGTGAGAACAGAGAGAAACAGATACCGGCAAAGAACGTTATCGCCAGTCCAATTATTGTGCTTTTCCCAACAACCTATCAACACAATCCTCAAGCTTTCAGAGATTATATTACTAGTTATGGAAAATATAAAAGTTACTTTCAACCTTTATAGCTCTTTGTTTCTCAAGCTCTATAATAAAAGCTGCACTCCCTTTCTCATTAGCTAAAGGGTTTGCAGGATTTTTCTCCATTTGGAAGGATGAAACATTCTCTAAACTGAAACAAGAATCAAGATTGGGGCCAAACCAGACCAAAGTAAGCCAGCACAAAGTACTAGTAATGAAAATTTTCTTCTAAACCTTTTAAATTCTTGGAGTTTGGTTTTATTATCAGCTGCATTGGATTTATAAACAGCTGATCCTAAGCAAACAGCTACCAAGAAACAAGCGATGCCCGGGAAAAGGACTTCAGCTCTGTTGATCCTATCATCCAAGAAGTAGTTCAACGTCGTGCCTATGCAAAAAACGATGAAAGAACCAAAAATAATATGATCAGAAGAAGGTAATAGCCTGCTACAACTAACTAGTTGAAGAAAGAAGCGTTTACCAATAACAACGGCAATACTAGCTGTGATGACTTCAGTGACAGATAAACCAACAAAAGCCCAAGCATATTGTGTTGCTAAGGTTCCGAGGTTAAGAACTATTCCGCCAGCCATTGCAAACATCACAGACTGCATATTATCCTGTGAAAAGAAACAGAAAACATAAAAAGCTGCAAGATCTTGAAAGAGATGTATGAATGTATTATGTAACTGACTTGGGAAAGCTGTGCGAGGAAATTAGGTCTGCTTGGACCTATTTGGCCTAGTGTAAACGATATGGCAACTGCAGCTAACAGGTTTGTGAGTGTGTAGTCAAGATAAATGTGCTGAGGAAGTCGACCGCGTCTTTCGGTTAGAGTCATGATTGCGGGCCACGTCCCTAAGAAGAGCAGAGCCAAAAGCATACAAATGATTGCTCCTTCTTTGCTCTCTATCATATACATATCTTTCACTCTCTAATGTATATCACAGAGAAAAACTCTGCATCAAAGAAAAGATGTGAGACACTTGGGTCATCTAATATTCGATGTATCAAAAGTGAAACTAGCTTTGTGTTCACGTGAAGTGTAAAGAACACAACACAATACTCTAGCTGATACACTATGAAACTCAAACCTCTGTTTCAGTAAAGAAATTACTGGTCTGGATGCACATTAAAGATTGATAATAATCTCAAATGAGAAGTGTTAGTTCTGTCAGATATCTATTAATTAAGAAGTTAGGAAAAAATTAACATATAGACTAAAACGCAACACGAGAGAAAATCTTTTGGGTTTATTAGAGAAGCAATAAGAACATAGACTAAAATGGAAAGAGATCTTTGACTAGTACGTGGGTTTCTTGAAAGAGAGTACCTTTTAAAAGCTTTTGCAGATAACCAGAAAAGAGAGACAGTACAAGAAGGAATTTAGCTCCTCACTTGATTGGTAGATCCAGATTTAGAAAGAACTTAAGCTTCCCATTTTCTATAAAATAAATCTCAAGTTGCGTTATGATTAGTGTCCCTAATTATATTGCCAAATCTCTTTTAAAATCTTACAGCTATATCCTATATGCCTATTTCCTATTATATATAAAAAGTAATATAGCTGTAAAAAATAATACATTTTCATACATTTCTTTCAAAATCTTTCAGCTATATATGTTGCAAGATATTGGAAGAGATGTATGAAACTATGTGTGACTGACTTGAGAAAGCTGCAAGGTAAAATTTGTTCTGCTTGGACCTATTTGAACAGATTTGTGATTGTGTAGTCAAGATAAATGTGTTGAGGAGACCAACCTCGTCTTTTTTAGAGTCATGACTGCTGGCCATGTCCTTAAGAAGAGCAGAGCCAAGAGGATACAAGTGATTGCTCCTTCTTTGCTCTTTATAGTATACACATCTTACCCTCTATGTATATCCTTATGTAATCACAAAAAGAACACAGCTGCATAAAAGAAAATTGAGATGGAAGAATCTTAGGCTAATTGAGTTCAAGTAAAGGTTCCAAGAACAGAACACCAAACACATCTTTGTAAAATCTACAGAAAACTCAAACCTCTGTTTCACTACGTTTCATTACTTCCCTCGATCTAAATCTAACACTATAGGTCGTTGGTTCTGGTGAGATCATCATAAACATAAAAGATCGACCATTACTTTGCTTTTTTCCTTTATCTTTCTAGGAATTGTTACATTTTGAATGTTTCTAAACAAACAATAAACATATATATAAACTCTATCAACGAGTTTTCTTGGGACAAATCATACTTATTACTAAAATTTTCAAACATCAAAAATGTAAAGAGAAAGAATCTGCAGTGAAACAAAAAAAAAAATCTTGATTGAAATTAAAGAAGACTATATACTTCTCTCTCTCACAGCTAGAAAAACACAAAGACTAAGCAAACCATGGTACAAACCATTGAGATTCATTTATATAAAAACATGGCTTCCTATGCCATTCGATTTCGCTCGTGGCAATATTGAAGACACCGCAGTTGGAACCACGATGATCATGATCTGGCCAAACGTCATCATCAACGAAACAGATTGAGCCACTCTTGACTCCATAACCAACATCTTCAACAGGTGCTCTTACTGTAACCCCGTGACCAAAAATCAACATCTCATCATCTCCAATAGATTCTACTCTTTCCCACTTGCTACTCTCAAAATTCACCTTAAAGATGTAAAACATTATCTTTCCTCGCTGTTTCTCTTCTTTCAAGCTTAAGATGATCAGAACCTCTCCTGATTCTTGAATCGCAATCTTCTTCTTGAAGCTGTTATTCCATTGTTGCTCATCGAAGTGAAACCGTTGATTCAGATTCGGGTTCTCGTTACCGTTACAGTCTATGGAGAGATAGAAAACATTGATGCGATGATCAGTTGTTAAAACATAAAGCTTACTGTTTCTATAAGCCATGTCCAGAAAACGCGAGCCTTTTCTACTGTTGCTCAGATTTAACCACATTTCATCTCCTTTCTTGTAAGAGAACAAGTAAGCATGTCTAAAAGTCCATGCAACGAAATAATCACCTGTTTTCTCGTTTATCCAAAGAACAGCTGAACTTTCCCATTCAAGAACGTCTTTCGACACGTAAATCTTCTTACCACAAGGTTCCACCAAGTATCCACATAAGTCGGAGCATTCCAAATCATCATCGTTATCGAAAATAATTCCCCAACCATCAAGATGCGAACTCATTGATGGAAGTTTAATTCTTTTACACGTCAAAAGGTTAAAAATATGAAATTCCATACGAGAATCAACCATGAGGAGCCAGTTTTCGAAGCTGGCCATGCAATATCTTCTGTTGGAGCGTCCGACAAGTTTTCTAGTGCAAATCTTGTCTTCTTCCGGATCGAACAACCTCGAAGAATCGCCTTGGTGTATGATCTGTAATGAATTACAAGGAAGTCTAAGGCATGTTTTCCGAACGGAATACCAATCTGAGCAAACGGTTTTTGCTCGGTGAGATGCAAGAGGGTTCAAGGTTTCGAGGATCTTTCGTAAAACATCGGGACAGAGCTTGGACCAATCACGAGTTATAGACGCGTTCCCTCTCTTCTTCATCTTTCTTATTAGTTCCTTACGCGTATCCATGTCTGCGCCTTAATTACCTGCCGAGGTCGAGCACAGCGATGAAACTGTGGTTTTAGTTTTGAGTTAATTGTAGCAAGAAAGAAAACCCTAGCGGTAGTTTTAAATATATATATTATATTAATACTATTAAAACATAATACTATAAAATGTCCTGTTGATAATACTTGGGTCCAATTTATATATAAAACTTAATTATCGCATAAACTTATAATTAGTTATATAATTTGTTATATAATTGATACTAATATTTTTCTAAACAAGAAAAAACTACATAAAAAGTTAAATAAATTATGAAAACAAAAGTGAGTTTGGGAATCAATTAGAACTCTTAAAAAGTTCTTTAATTAAAAAAATATAGTAGGTTTTAGCTTCGAAATCTAGTAGAATTTGGAAAACAAGTAAACTTGGTGAAACAAATAAATCTATGATATTATATAATACTAGTGTTGGCCCGTCCTACGGACGGGATATACTTTACTTGTGTGTAGATATTATAAACCTTTATCAGTATCGTTATTATGAAAATAGTTTTGTATCCCTCATATGTAGTGTACCTTAATGTCCCTCGCTAAATATTTTAAAATTAAATGTTGTATCAGTAGAACCATGGTAAAAACCGTAAAAAGATTTATGTTGAAATTCCATTACATTTGTTGGTTTGGCACCTGCCTTATTGATCTTCTTATTCTTTATTATGTTTTCTTTTTTAAAAAATTATCGACATGACTTGAACGATTTTTTTGTTCTTTGGTTTCTTATGCCGGATCTCTCTTTAACTATCTCTTTGTTTCTTGTGTTTCTGATTCATCGGATGATCTATTAAGCTTGTGACATCCTCTATTTATACAAACTTTTAGAAGTTTCACACTTTGTATAAACGTCTTATTTCCTTATTTCACATACAAAAGTAATCAACTTGTCTTCGTGTAAGTATCTGGAAGTTGGGTTTTAGAGTGAATTACTGCGTAACAAATTTAAAAATGAGGCTCATTAATAATCTCCACCTATCCCAACTTTAACTAAAAATCAAACAACCCCCTCCCCTTTTATCTTCTTCTCCACACCGAAGAACTCCATCTTCGTTAACATCCAAGTTTCTCCTTGCACTGAATCCCCTTGCAGCTGTTTTGTCTGAACAGAACCCAAGAGCTTCTCAATTCCAATAAACTCTTGTTTGTTTCTGTTGCGATGACAATCTAATCGACTCGATCGAGATTCTGTTGGCGTATCTTTAGATCCTCAATTTACTGGATTGTCAAAAATAACTTGATCCTATGCGCCTCTAGTTTGATTTACTGGATTGTCAAAAATAACGGGATTAATAAAACATATTGATATTGTATTTTTGTTAAATTGTTGACAAATATATATATATATATATATATATATTTTTTCATATCTATACATTTTTAATAATAAGTCACATTAGCTTTCACTACTTTTTACGATAGCTTTGATTTTTTTTATAAATCATATACTTTTTCACTATTAATATAATTCAAAATGTGATTATCTTATTTTATTTTTAGTTTCCCAGCTTTCGCTTAAATAAAAAATTCAATAAACATTTTAAAATTATAGTCGATTAGAGTTAACACGAAAAAACATGAATCATTCATCTTTTACATTTTTTTATTTCTTGGACCCAGCAATATTTTATTTTGTATTGCTTATAAAATTATGATAATTTATAGGTGAAATTTTAATTTTTTAAAAAATATTTTTAGTTAGCCTTGAAACATGAAAACCTAATAGTAAGTTTTACTAATTAAAAGTACATGTTTGTTTAAAATTTTGTATATGTTGTCATATAACGCGCGGATTATAGATTTCAATTTGTTAGATTTATTTATATCATGCTTTTATTACTTTGCTTATATTTTAGTTTATAATATATTTTTCGACTATAATATATTCTATTACAGTTAGAATAAGAAAGGCTAATGTAAATACTAATTTTAAGTAAAACTGAATTATATCTCTTATTCAAAAAACAAATTTAATAAAAAATTTAAAAAACTATGTTTTAAAATGTTGTAAGAGTTAAATACACTAAAACTTCTATGAAAAATATTACTGCTATATTATTTGTTAAATTATAAACAGAAAACTATATATGAAAGTCGAACTATAATTAAAATATAATCAAGATATACTTAATAGATATGCACAGTTTATTTAATTTTTATTATTAATATTATTTTGTTTTACAGCAACTATCTTTTTAAAATACCTATCAAGTTATTACATTGTTATTAAAAATAAAAATTTATGTACGTTCTAACTTAATCTTTGAGTTTTTGTGTATAGAATAATATTTTAGTTAGTCTAAGTATCTTGTTAATTTTATTTGTATGAAACTTATGTCGACATATTCTTTTTAGATATAGGGTCATCATTTTTGAAATATATGGTTGTCCAATTTGTCTAATTCCTGACTGTCCATTTTCTTGTTTATTCAATTGGTTACATGATAAATTTGAATATATATAGTAACGTTAATCTCTTTTTATATAATAAAAAAAATCTTTATTTTTTGTTGTTTTATTTGTATATTTTATTATATTCGGTTTGCTAATTATTTTAATTGTTGTTTTGATAATATATAAATTGTTTGTTGTAACTTTCCTTGGTATTTTATTAGTGTCCCTTAATTTGAGTTTAATAATTAAAAAAATGTGAGATTTGCTATTTAAAATTTTGGTTAACCTTGAATTGATAGAAAATGACAAAAAATTAATTTTAAGCAATTTTATAGTTTTGTATTATTATAGAAAATTTTGCTTTATATTTTTAAATGATGTATTTTATTATTTTTCACCAAATTTTAATTGTTCAGTATTCTGCTTATATTTATTGTTTTTAATATGTATATGTATCCAGATTTTTAACTGTTTTATGGGCTTCTCCTGAAATAGACGTTCTGTTTTTCTGCTTCCACACTCACATGTTAGTTGTGAAGAAATGTTTCACTATCTTCTTTTGAGTAGTGTGGATAGAGTTTTCAAAACAACGTCGTCTCGATGGAGAAATATAAACAAAAGACTGTTTGCAAGTGACGCCGATGTCTAATAACTTGCCTTCCTGATCACAAAAAAATGCGATTGATGCTGCGAAGTGAAACTTTATATCCGCTGAGTGATATTCTACATTTACTCTGAATAAATACAAATTGTTGCAATGATAGCAAATGGTAGAATTATGCATCGTTTCTTGCCACCTTCCCCCAGAAAAAAAAAAAAAAAAACACTGCAAATATTAAAAAGATACATTCCACCAAAAGGAAAATCACAAAAAGGAATATGAGACTTACAAAAAAACTTAGTCAGCAACATATATAAATGATCGAAACAAAAAGAAAAAAAATCCTCAAAATAAACTAAAACTAAAAAGCCTAGATAACAATGCCAAGACATATACCTTTTAACAGTCTTTCATCTTGGTGATTCTCGAAGAAAATGCTCGAGTAATAGACATAAGTGGATCCCATAAATTCATTATCATCATCAGTGTCATAACATACACTTCTTTATATCAGCTTTAGCTTTGTTTAAGGCTTTCTCTTCTTATCCTGCCATTTGAAATATCTATGTGTGTTTCCATATAACAAAATTCACATCCATGTAAAGTAAGCAAAAGATTCCCCACTTATTCACAAACAATTTGGCTCTGTATTATTTGTTTCATCAGACTGTTGATTTAAACATGAACTATTTTCCAGCGGAGATCACTTTCAAAAACAACAAAGCATAAGGAAAAAATATCCAAGAGCTGAAAAGTACACTAAACCAAAAAGAAATGATAATCTTCATTACCTTGGCAAGTACGTTTGAGAAGTTGACAGCCTCTTGCAAGCCATTCCATGCAAGCAATTACCAAGAAATTATTCTCTTGTATAAGTTAGTTACTGTGACTACAACTCGAGATTCCATTGCTACCATTACTAATGTTGCTGCATCCTTCAAAAGTAATGAGTTCTTTCATAGCCCTCACTTTCAATGTGGCCACTCCTCTTAACACTGCACCAAACACCCAAACATTAACTTAAATCCCTTAATAAAGCTCCAATTTTGAGCTAATAAACTGTTCTTAAATACTATACATCAAAAGAACTTAAGCAATATCGATTACATTGTCAGTATTAAGCATGTCTCACATAAAGTCAAAAGAATTGAGTTTCTTCATTAAAATCAATCTTTTTAAAAACCTAAGATGCCAAAAATAAAGATTTTTGAAGCTACAAAACTTGTGGCTACACCGGCAGTGAGTGTTAGATATCTCTGGTAGAACGAACATTGATGGGGGCGTTGACAACAGATGCCAAATTCTCTCTATAAGCTCTTATCACTTCAGCAGCCTCCATACACTGAGCATCCGCAAGGGTCGCAGCAGAAGAAACGGCCATGTCCTCATTTTAACAGAAGGTAGTTTTGCTCTATCGTAGCAATGAGAGAGCCATTGAATTAGAGGAGTGGGAAACTGTTGTTAGTGATGGCGTTAAAGACGACGTTCGAACTCAACGGACTTGCGCCGGTACGGGAAACGAAAGGATAAGACATGACTACTATGATCCACCGGGATATGTCACAACACACTCGGTAACAGTCAGCGGCTTATGACGTTGTCGGAGATGACCTTGAAACTGTTTCGGAGAGTCTTTGGGAAGAAAGGATTACGCCGACAGATGTAGATCCTGATGAGTTTCAGTTCAAGCCCAAACAGAACATCACTAACAATTGAGATGTATTCGTTGGGAAGAAGGCACACCTTTTATAGGAGTAGAGACAAAGCCCTGCAGAGGGATAAGCTGCATTTGATGTCAGATTTTCATGAACGTGGGTTGATGAAGTGAAGTTAAGAAGTATGACAAAGGCGATGAATCAATAACTCGTACCGTTTCGATTGATTAGAACAGAAGCCTGGTTTGAAGATCCAAACAACAGAGACGCTTCATGTCAATTGAATATCTCGGAACTCCATTGCTGGTATCTCGGATCTCCATCGTTGATTTCAGAGATAGGAGAAGAACAGCCCTAAAATTATGTATCGATGGGGAGACGATAATCATAGCCGAGTTTCATGATAAGAACACAAAAGCCTAGAAATCGTTAAGTTTGGCCCAAAAAGGTTAAACGCTGCGTATAAAAGAGATAGGACAGGTGTCAGTTTATGGTAACATTAATTGATGACGTGTCTTGATGAGAAGAGAGTGAGCTTTTCTTTATATATATAGATTTATAACAATGAAAATCCGAAGTGGGACATATATAAGCAGAAGCAAAGAAAAAGAAAAACAATGACGATCATCGGAGGAGAGGCTAGGCGAATCACTAGCGGCGGAAATAAGATGGTGATGGTGCGTTTGTCGCGGAAGGAAATGAAACCTCTCTTTGCTACCGCATATGGGTGTGTGCACGGAGCTGTTTTCGGCGGTGTAGTAGGAATGGTCATCATGGCCCCAATGGCCCGGCATTACTCACTGAGTCGAGCTCAGGTTTTGTTCAGATTCACAAGCCCTAAATCCATTTTACAAGTAATGTCATAACTAATCAAAGAGAGTTGGTTTCGTGAATCAGTTTGTTCGTATGTTTGCTCGGGACTGTTCAGCAGTTGGCGCAACAGTGTTAGGAACTTAAGTCTCGGTAAATTAAATGTTTCATTATTTACTCTTTTTGTATCCACTTTCCTTAGCTGAGATTGATTAATCTTCAACTCTGTTTGATTGTATTCTTATTAATTGGAGACTTTCTGATTTGGGTTTTGACAACTTCTTGCTGCAGATTGCTCTTAGGATCAGGTGCAGGGTTGGCATACTCTTTGCTGAGGCTCGGCTTGAAAGTACGGCCTCCACACTTACTCGCCTACACTGCTGCTTACGCTTTTATGTCAGGAACACTGTATACGGTGTGATTTGATATTTGATTGTTCATGAATCAATCAATACAAAAGAGTATATATATATATATATATATCTTCTTCTTACTTACTTAACACTGTTTTGTTTTTCCCCCTTCAGATGAATCAAATCATCGAAGCACGAAAAGAAGAATCCAACAGGGTCAAGGCTTTTGATCCTTGGATCCTATCAACAGGTTTGTATACAAGCTTCTTTTCCCTCCCTCTCTCTCTCTCTCTCTCTCTCTCTCTCTCTCTCTCTCTCTCTCTCTCTCTCTCTCTCTCTCTCTCTCTCTCTCTCTCTCTCTCTCTCTCTCTCTCTCTCTCACACACATGGATCAAATATAGGAATTGAATCCAATCATTCATTCTCTGTTAAAGTTTTGAGTGCAGGTGCATGCAGTAAGATGGTAAACCGCAAGTGAGGAAAAGCAGTTATTTTGGCTCCCAACCCTTTTGTCTTATATGGTGGCAGTGGTAATAACTTTTGAATCTTGGACGTGTAGTTTGTAATAATTAATAACCTTGCTAGTTTTTGTAATAATAACCTCAAGACCTACGAGATTCCAAGCCAAGAACATAACTTTTTCCAATGAAATTTTGTGTCTGCTTTATTGAAATATATCAATCAAACTCGAACCTCATAGTCTCTAAACATCCAACCATCTCTTAAATCGAGTTCGCCATTTGAGGAGTGAGATAAATTCTTCCAGTCACCAACCTTCACCTTTCCTAAACAACACATTAATTAGTATCTGCACCAACGATCTCTTTTCGTCCCATTCTCTTTAATATGCAAGCTGCTCAAAAATGTATAGTAAGATCGTTAATGAACCCATGTAAGAGTCCAACCATGTTGTAAGCATTGAATTATCTCGCTTCTGGTTGGTAGATCTTGACGCGTTTGATCCTTAGCTCCCCCTCGCTCGCAGTGAGTGGTTAACACCTCTGTGTCTTTTGTTTACATAACAACAACATATATGTTTCAAGTTTCAACTCTATATAAATTAACTAGCAGACAACTATAAGTCCTTGTGTTGTTCAACTATCTCTTCTCTTGTCTTGAACTTAACATAAGTTTAAGAAACAATTACACTCAAAGACAGTTTTCAAGTTTCTATTACATTATAGAGCAGTTTATGCTACTAGGGTAGTTTTTACTAACCAATCTCACTTTCCACCTCAAAACTAACTAAATGAAGTGTAACTAACTAAAGACAATTTACTAACAATATTTACTATGTATTTTTTTTCTGACGAGAATTAACTACAAGTGGGCCCATATATCTTTCTTTATCTTCTTTCTCTCCCTAAGCTTTTAATCTTTTCTATAAAATGAAATTTGTTGTTTTCAATTTATATTTTCCAAAAAAGTTATATTTATTTATTATTTACATAATTTTACCTATCTTTTAAGATATGTCAAGCTATATCTTTGATAGTGTTTTGTAATCGATGTACATCCAATTCACACACATCCTTTTGTACACGTGGATATTTAAAGTGATGTACACATATATAGTATTAAAACATTTAAACCCTTGCGATATGCAAATAATTACACAAATTCAATTTATACACCTAAAATGTAACTTAAAATGATTAAATTGAACTAACACAAAATATTCAAAATCATTAAAATCATAAAAAAATATTGGTGATTTGGTGATTTTGACTCTATGTAAACGATATGAAAATATATTGATCATTGTACATTTGAATATTATAATTCGTGTACATGGTATAGTGTACACGCTAAATGTCTTTTAAATTTACGGTTTCATTTTATGAATTTTGGACAGAACTGAACCGTTTCATATTATAATTTGTGTACATGGTATAGCGTACATGTAGATATGTTCATTATTGAGATACTTGTAATATTTCAAGATGTAATGCACTTCAAAATATTTTCTATATTTTTAGAACCACATTTGTATTTTTTTTTTGAAATTTGTCCACCTTACATAATTTTATGTGTACACTATCACCAAAGTGTATATTATACATCACAATGTACATGTGTACATTATTATCATAGTGTACATGTGTACACTATTTATCCAAATGTACATGAGTACTCGATGTTCCGCATCTATACTATTTTACTTGTACATGATACACAAATTGAGTGATATTGCATGATTTTAATGTCATTGTACGTGTGGATAATAAAATCACATGTACACATATGTTTGAGATACATGTTAGATGTTCAATATGTTGTAAAGTTGTGTACATTTGTTGTGTACATTATAGGATGGTGATGTACATGTGTATAACAAATATGGTAGTGTATATGTGTACAATAAATATGGTAGTGTACATGTGTACAACAAATATGGTAGTGCATGTACATTAAATTCAGAGTTTATTTTTGCAATTTGCAAAGTTAAAATTGAATAGAAAAATATATATTTGCAAATCAGAAAAGTCTGGTATGTACGTTTAAAATTTGACAAATCAATTTAAAAGGGATATATTTGCAAATTAGAAACTTTAAAGGCAGAAATAAGTATACTCAAGAGTCAAGGGACCAGATGTGAAATAAAAAAAAGGCCATTGTTGCTCATCGAGCTTTCATGACGAAGGAGAGCCGCGTCGGAAAAACTCGAACCAGTTACGACTATCCTTGCAGCTCTGAGAAGGTGATCTGATGGTGATGATAAAAGAAGATCAGCAAGATTTTTGGTTACTTCCGATGTATTTTCTATTTATCATATATCTGGAAAGCAAAAAGAGATAAATTTGCATTAATTTTTTAGATTTGTAGATCTGGAATAAAAAAATAAGTTAGTGCTAAAGAAAATAAAAGAGAAGATGAAATTATGATGATAAAAAATGATTTGGAAAAAAATAATGATTTACAGAGTAAAAAAAAAAGAAACCAAGCAGATTTCTCAAAAGGAAGAAGAAAAAACGAGAGAAGAGAAAGAGATAATGCAAATTGCCATGTGGGACCATCTTGGTTACATAAATTAATTTAGTTAACATTTGTTTGATTTTAGTTACAAAAAAGTACCTCAGTAGCTGAAACTGCCTTATCTTGTAATAAAAACATGGAAACTGCCTCTGAGTGTTAATAACTCTAAGTTTAATACTAACTGAGAATAAGCATCAAATTTATTTCGTTATCATCATATAAAATCAATGGGAAAATCGCATTTTAAACCCTCAAGGTTAATAAGAGACGCACTTTAAACCTTGGTGCTTAAAACCTAACACTTTAAACCATCAAACCTACAAACCTAACACATTTAACCTCTAAACTGTCCCCCGTGTTTCCGCCGTCGAAATGTTAAACGGAACAGTAAACGGAGTTTACAGACATATTAACAGACGTTTTAAATAAAAAAACGTGCTAAACATGTGCTCTATTAACTTGACGAAAATCAAAATCAAATTGGGGATCTAGGGTTCATAACTCAAACCCGACAAAAACAGAGGAGAAACAAAGGAGACAACGAAGGGAGAGGAAGAAGACGAAATCGAATGCTCTTTCGAAATGGGGTAAGCTTTCTTTTCTTTCCATATATCGATTTTGGGTGTTTGATGATTGTTCACTGTGTTCTAACATTTTTTTCTTTTCTCTACTCTACAGAGAAGGGTCGATGATTGATTTGAGAATCCACGTCGGTGGAACTATGGAGAAAAAAGACGGTGACTACAAGTTCATGGGAGAGTTGTTTGTAACTTCTGTGCGGTGGGAATTGTATGACATCTCTTGGGATAAATTTGTACGCTTCAGCAAAGAAGATGCAAAGATTAGTGCTCCAATAAGATTTGTATGGTACAAAGATATTGCGAAGGATATGAACACAGTGAACTATGTGTTTGAAGAAAATCCTGATGATATATTTCTCTTGATATGTCTTGGCAAAGAAGCTGGTGAGATCGATATCTTCATTGAACATGATGTCTCTGATGTTAGATATTATGAAGAAGAAGAGCTTTCAGAGAGCGATGGAGAACAAGAAGTGGAGAGGCCAATAGAAGATGAGGAACCTGAGCAATCAGAAGAAGAAGGTGAAGAGAATGTGGCTCCTCAAGCTGATGAGAATGAGACCGAAGAAGGCGAAGAGAATGTGGCTCCTCAGGCTGGTACAGTTGATGAGAATGTGATTGAAGAAGGCCAAAAGGAAGAAACAGCTGATATTGGTGATGAAGTGGTTAAAGAAGCTGGAGATGGTGATGAAGACGAAAGGTTTAGGGCAGTTTTTGAAGAAGGTTCTATGGCAAATCTTGGAAAAGAAGCTTATCAAAATTTGGAAGAAAAAGAAGCAGCTGAAAGAGAAGCAGAAGAAAGTGATGAGGAATGTGTGTTGGAAGAAGATGCCGCTTGTCCAGATACACCAATAGGATCAGAGGAGGAGTGGGAGCAATGGGATGATCCAAAAGGGAGAAGGAATGGAAAGCCAAAGTTCCATGGCGATTTGGAAAAACCGCCATACATTTGGTTATTCCAGAAGTTTAACTCAGGTTTGGAGTTCAAAGACCAACTCCTTAGATACTCCTTGAAGACACAATACGATGTGAAGATGGCTAGGTCGGAATCAAACAGAATTGCTGTTGTTTGCTGCGGTAAGAAATGCAAATTCAGAGTATACTGCTCCTTTGAACCACCTATCAACAAATGGATGGTTAAGGTCTGCCATATGCGTCACAATCATGGCAAATCAAGCAGAGTTTCAATGCTGAAGCAAGGCGTCATTGCAGGGTTATTTAGAGAAGAAATACGCAGGAATATTAGCTTACAAGCTTCTGTCATCAAAGACACAATCAAGGAGCGATACAATATTGTGGTTCCACTTTCAAAGTGTTATAGAGGCAGGCGGATTGCCTTGGACTCCATATTGGAAGCGCAAACAACTCAGTTTGGTAAGCTGTGGGATTATGAAGGTGAGCTCAAGCGAACGCACAGTGGTATCAGAACTGATCTCTGCACTATCATGAAAAATGGTGTGGAAATGTTTGATTGTTTCTATATCTGTTTCGAGGAGTTTAGGACTACTTGGAAAAAATGTTGTAGACCAGTGATTGGGTTGGATGGATGTTTTCTGAAATGGGAGTTGACTGGTGATTTGCTTGCAGCCGTTGGGAGAGATGCTGATAACAGAATGTATCCAATTGCATGGGCAGTAGTTAGAGGTGAGAATAAAGATACTTGGGGCTGGTTTGTGAAGAAGCTGAAAGCAGATTTAGAGTTAGGAAATGGAGAGCAGCTGACTATTATATCTGATAAGCAGAAAGGGCTAGTGATTGCGATAGAGGCTGAGCTTCCTAACGCTGAACATCGTATGTGTGCGAGGCATATCTATGCTAACTGGAGAAAACAAGGATTCTCAAGGTCAGAATACAAGAATCTCTTTTGGGGGGTGGCGTACAGCTTTACAGAAGGAGAATATGAAGAGCGAATGAAGCTGCTCGAGGACTATGATCAAACGGCTTGCGATGCTCTACTAGCAACAGAACCACGTAGATGGTGCCGTGCATTCTTCAGTGTGGAATCTCATTGTGCAGATGTTCACAACAACTTATCCGAGAGTTTCAACAGGACTATCAAGATGGCCAGGTCGAAACCAGTGATTAATCTTCTAGAGGACATACGAAGACAGGCTATGAGAAGGGTATCAAGAAGGTTTATGAAAGCTGAGAAATGTGACACCTTTGTCACACCAATTACAATGGCGGTATTAGAGAAGGCTAGAGTTGCTAAGCAATATTGCTCGACACTACGCAGTAGCAAGCATGTGTACGAGGTGAATGAGTTCGAATGTGGTTATACGGTGAATTTAGCAACTCACCAATGTGCTTGTCGAAAATGGGATCTAACTGGTATACCGTGCAAGCATGCTGTGTGTGTTTTGGATGATAATGAAGATGATGCAACGAGGTATGTAGCAGAGTACTACTACACGAGTGTCTTGAAGACAACATACGAAGATAACATCAAACCTGTGAATGGAGAGAAGTTCTGGAAGAAGACATACAAGACTCCAATTGCCGTTCCTGAAGTACGTAAACCACGAGGACGTCCAAAGACTAGAGACAGGAGAAAAGAACCGTTTGAAGACCTGAAAAACGCAGGAAAATCAACAAGACATGGAAGAATTCCACATTGCAGCCAATGCAAGCAAGCTGGTCACATTAAAACAAGTTGCAAGAATGAACCTGTTGCTGTAGAAGGACCAAAGAACCGACGGGGCCGACCTCGAAAGCATCCAAATGAGGTATATTATCATCTGTTTTGCTGTCTTTCTTGAAGCCATAAATTGTCTCAAAATAATGATTATGTTTCAGGACCATCCGAAACCACCACCAAAGCCAAAAGGAAGAAAGAAAACAACAGTGTCTGTAAGCAGCTCTCAGCCTGTACCTTCAACTGATAACAGAGTGGTTGATGTAAGTTCTAGTGCTCCTCAACCTTCGTCCTCAACAAATCAGGTCAAGCCACATGTGAAGAAGGCCCCTACAGGGCGACCACTGAAGATAAGGAAAACTGCTACCATTCCATATGGTGTTGGGACATTTTGGAGCCCTTACACTGATCGTCCTTTTGAAGTTTTTGGTGACCGGGTTTATGATAGGTCTAACCTCAACCCACAAGACCCTAACATCCAGCCTGCTCAAGGCGAAAGCAGCCATCCTCCAACAGAAGACTAAATTGTTTGAATTTTCGACTTGTTTTGGTGTTTGATATTAGCATCTATTTCGTGTTTGGTAGACTCTATTATCGGCTATAGACTCTTGTTTTTACTCTATTATCGGCTTCAGACTCATGTTTTGAACTTCATTGTGTTAAACTTTTTCTTTGTTATCATAATCAAGAAGAATCCAATGCAATTTTTAACTTAAAAATAGTCTTACAAAACACTGCAATAACAAAGGAACAAAGTCTTACACATCCACTACAAGCCTTACAACACAATAACAAAAGAAAAGTCTTACACATCCACTACAAGCCTTACAACACATCCACTACAAGCATTAAGACAACAACATCAGTACTTGGACATCACAATTATCCCTCCCAAAACGATAGCAAATCCGACCGAGGAGGCCACAAGAACATTACGAAACACATCACTCCTCTCACCTAGTATCAACACTTGTTTCTTCAAGGCTTCACACTCTTCAACTTTTTCTTTAAATTTTTCTGCAAGTTCATTCGAAATGTCCAAGTTGGAGCCTTCATGATTTGGAGTACTTACCTTGTTCCTCAAAACGGCTAGCTCCTCCTTTTGCTCTCGGATTATGTCTCTCGCTGCCAGTAAAGCCAAATGCTGCCATCCATGTGGTTTCTCCACATCAAACCAACGAAAAAAGTTACAATTCTCATACCCATTCCCAACTCGACGCCCTTTGCAACCGAAGAATCTACGCCCAGGGTTTTCACGAGTCCAAGCTCTCTCAATCTTTGCCTTGCGATCACAGTGACAAAGAACTATATGCTCAATCGAGGAAGAAGAAATTGCACTCTGGGAACCCACACTTTGGAAATTATCGCTTTGAGACATCATCTTTCACTCCCTGCGAGAATCTCTCTTTCTTTTCCTCTCTCTCGTTTCTCCTCTGTTTGAGTTATGAACCCTAGATCCCCAATTTGATTTTGATTTTCGTCAAGTTAATAGAGCACATGTTTAGCACGTTTTTTTATTTAAAACGTCTGTTAATATGTCTGTAAACTCCGTTTACTGTTCCGTTTAACATTTCGACGGCGGAAACACGGGGGACAGTTTAGAGGTTAAATATGTTAGGTTTGTAGGTTTGATGGTTTAAAGTGTTAGGTTTTAAGCGCCAAGGTTTAAAGTGCGTCTCTTGTTAACCTTGAGGGTTTAAAATGCGATTTTCCCTAAAATCAATACCACAATAAAATCTTACTTTCTAATAAACTCTGCAACTCTGTTAACCACTTTACGAGCATTATCAGAATCAGGATTCTTCAAATGATGAACATGACCTTCCTCTTTAATCTCCATCACCTCAACCTCTCCTTCCCACCCACTCCTCTCCAGCTTCGCCACGTAACCCAAACCTTGTCTCGCAAACGTGTCATCCCCCGCGACAACCACCAGAACCCGCCCGCAACCCAACCCGGATAAATCCACCGACTCGGATCCGACCACGTTAAAAAACAAATCATCCACTCCATCTTCACTATTCGGACTCGCGACTCTCCAACGCGCTTCGACGTTTCTCCTCTTCGCCTCGTCTCTCGTCTCCAACTCGTCCACCGGAGCCTTCCCCCAGAAGTACGGATGGATCAAGACGACACCGCCGGAGACGAGCGAGTCTACACCCTCTCTCTTCGCTCGCATCGCTAGATGATGAGAGATGTTCCCGCCGGCGCTGTCTCCGGCGAGGAACACTCTCCCGAAGTCGGCGTGTTCGTTTATCCACCGCTCCGGTCCGGCTCCGGAGACGTGAGAGAGCACCCATTCGAGAGCGTCCCACGAGTCTTCGTACGGGATCGGAATCGGGAACTCCGGCGCGCGGCGGTAGTCGACGGAGACGGCTAAGCAGCCGGCGGCGGCGACGGTTGAAGTGAGGAAGGCGTGGTAAGTCGGAGAGAAGGCAGTTTCGATGACGAAGCCGCCGCCGTGGAAGTAGACGAGGAGCGGTAGCTTTTCACCGTCGGTGGCGGCGGCGGAGGCTTTCTTCTCCGGGAGGAATATGCGGAGGGAGAGGTTGTGGTCCGGGGAATAGAGTGTGTCTTTGGAAACGACGCCGTTTTCGGGGGATAGAGGAGAAGGTGGTTTGAATGTTTCTCCTAAGAGACGCTCGATGCGGCCACTCTTGTAGACTCGATAAGCTGGAGAGTTGTCGACAGCTATCTCTGAATCCATTATTACTTTTTTGTGGACTAAGTAAGATTTGAGGAATGTTCAAAGATAATGCTGAGAATTTTGTTTTTGTCTAACTCTTATAGTAATGAGACATTCGGTTTGTAGAAAAAAAAATATTTTCGGTTTGTTCGGTTTAAATTTGTTTGGTTTTTGAGGAGGGTACCTTAAATTCAATTTGGCAATTTTTTTTACGGTCTACCTTGGATTCAAATTTGATTTGGTTTTGGACATAAATATATTTCGATTCATATATTTTAGTAGTGTGTAAATAGTAATTAAAGAAGCTGTTTTTTAAGAGATGAAACAAGCGAACCAATTGGTTTGATTAGATTTGAATCAGTTTATTTGGTATAAAAATAATGTTAAACAATCGGATTCAAGATTATTTTTAATTTGATTTTCATTTTGGTTTGGTTTGGTTTGGTTCACTCTTTTACTAGGTTTGGTTGAAACTTGAAACCACGTGATTGTCGTCGATGTAGTGAATGGAAAGCTTGTCGGATATGAGAGATGAAAATCAGAAAATGGTTGGAGACTAAGCTCGATCTGTCTAGTCACTAAGTAGAAACCGGAGATCAACACGGTCGGAAATATTCTAAACTGAAATGATTCAATGAGGAAGATTGGAAGTAAAGTTGTTGTGGTCGAGCAGTGGCACTGCTTCTAAGGTAATGAGATGGAGAAGATGGTACATAGTTATTCTTATTTTTCTTTGTAATAAGTATATGAATAAGCAGGTTGTTCCACCTTCTCTTATATATAATTTAGGCTTCATAATCACCAAGAATTAATTAGAGATTTTATGAAATTAAGATGTCTTATAGATTGTCAATTAGACCAACTAATTCTTTTGACATAAACTACGCATTATTATTATTTACTAGGATCCTCAGAACCAAACACTTCAGCTTTGGCTCTCATCTGTTCATTATCTTATATATTGTAGATGTTACTTTATGCTCTGTCTAAAGTGAATTGAGATAGAGAAAAAGAGAAAAAGAGAAAAAGAGAAAGAGAGTAGTAACATGGATGCTTGTTTTCTTACCTCAAGATCAATCTCTGGTGTCAAAGAGCTTGTCCCGTTGAATCTTTTCTTGCCCCAAGAGAAGTTCCTGCCACTTCCTCACCAGGAAGTTTGCTTCTCCGTTCTCTGTAAATTGTAAGTAAATATACTTTTCATGGTCATAGGATTGTATTATTCACAGTATATCACATACCTGTCTGAGAAGTAAAGAAGTTGTAGCTGTTTCAAAACTGACGAGAGCATTTTGGTTGAACAGGTTCTCTTTCGGATTCATGGAAGCCACTGGACGATGATTGTGTCAACAATTCGACATCAGATGCTGACTGGAGAGAGTTCAGGGCAAGGCTGGTGGCTGGAGAGCAAGCTGCAACCTCTGAGAAGGACTCGTCCTCCTCGTGGTCTAACCCTGACATGGTGGTTGACTATCCATCATCGTCGTCCACACTGATCACAGTTGGAAACAAATGGGCACACAAGATCCACGAGCCAGAGCCAGGGTGTCTTCTAATCGCTACAGAGAAGCTAGATGGAGTCCACATCTTCGAAAAGACAGTGATCCTCATCCTCTCTGTTGGACCTTCAGGTCCTATAGGAGTCATACTCAACCGTCCATCGCTTATGTCTATCAAGGAGACTAAATCAACGGTCTTAGACGTGGCGGGAACGTTTTCAGACAAGAGGCTCTTCTTTGGTGGGCCTTTGGAAGAAGGGTTGTTCCTGGTGAGTCCGAGGAGTGGCGGGGACAACGAGGTTGCGAAGAGCGGAGTGTTCAGACAAGTGATGAAAGGATTGTACTATGGGACGAGGGAGAGTGTGGGATTGGCTGCAGAGATGGTGAAGAGGAAGTTGGTGGGAAGAAGTGAGCTAAGATTCTTTGATGGGTATTGCGGTTGGGAAAAGGAGCAGTTGAAAGCAGAGATCTTGGGAGGATACTGGACTGTGGCTGCTTGTAGCTCGAGTGTTGTTGAGCTTGGTTCTGCTGTTCAGAGTCATGGTCTTTGGGATGAGGTTCTTGGACTTATTGGTCCTCAAACTGGCTCTGTTATCTAAACTCTAGCTTCTGTAATGTTTTTACTAATGGTTTTTTTTACTATTGTGTATGTTTTATTGATGTATGTATGTATGTATGTATTCAGGATTCATCACTAATTTAATGAGTATGAATGTTTCTACTTTCCATAGCATGAGTTACTTTTGAGAAACTTGAATAGAGAATGACTTTAATACAATGCATAAGTTACTTTGGAACAGCTTAATTGTTTTTCTTCCGTTGGTTAATACTTTTTGTTGTTACTCATGTCTCTCAGCCTGTATATATTCTAACCTTGAGATCACATCATATACAAACCATTCAAGAATCTTAAAAAGTAGCACAATAAGAAAGAAAGATACAGACTTCAGAGAGATGGAACACACATCAAGAGCATTGGTTTTAGCTTTAGTTCTATGTGTTGCGGTTATGATCACTCCAGGAGCGGCTCATGACCAACCACCACGATCAGAATCTCCAATCAACTTAGAGAAATGCTGGTCATCTCTCTTTAATGTCCATGGATGTGTACTCGAACTCTTCCAGTCGGTTTTCTCAGGCAAGTTTGGACACGTTGGAACCGCGTGCTGCAAGGCGTTTTCGACCATAGATGCTAACTGTTGGCCTCACATGTTCCCATTGAACCCGTTCTTCCCACCTCTTGTTAAAGACAACTGTGCTCAAATTGTTCCAAACTTACCATAAGCATAAATTCAAAAAAAAAGGGAAGAGTGAAGTGTGGACAATCTATTTAGCTTAGAAAAGTAATATAATCACTCTTCTATTCATTGTTCCAAGTCTTATTTAATATTATATCTAATAAGGAAATGAATTTCTTACCAAATTCATAGACATTGTTGTTGCCTTTCACACAAAGATTTGGCAATCTAATATTGTTGAGTAGTCTTTGATTAATAAAATTTATATCATTAGAGCACCTCCGACATAGGATTTTAAAAATGTTTTAAACTTTAAAATGAGTTTCTTAGAAAAAAAGAAAAGAAAGTAAAAAAAGAATTCTAATCTCTATAATATTATTTGAGAAGTCAGTTTCCTATGTGTCACGTTCACGTTAACTCTCACGATGGTTGATTACATACATGGATACCCTTAATGAAATAAAATTATTATACTTAAATATTTTTATTGATTTTTTATTTAGTTTCTTTTAAAATTTTTGCAAATAACATATATAATAAAAAGGAAACATTTATAAAGTATAAAAGCAAATTTAAAATCGAAAATATATACCTATATAATATGATTTCATTAAAAAGGAAAGTTTACAAAATAGTAATATTCTATTTAAAAAAAGATAAATATACTTTTGAAGCAATCAAATACTTTATTTATATCTATATTTTCTTAGATGAAAATATATATTTGTATATAATGTGATTTCATAAAAGAAAATTTCACATAGATAATCCTAATATTAGAAAAATAAATTTATTTTAAAACATGATTTTAAACAATACAATTTCAAAGTAATAGAAATATTTTTATATAGCTATATATTTCTTAGATGATTACATAAGATAATGATTACATAAAATAGTTAAGTAACATAAAAAAATATATGTTTAATTGACTAAAATAATTTATAATAAGTATTATTGAAATGTTTTAGTTATTTTCATATATTTATTTGACTACAGTATCTTTCAATAACAACATAAAATATCTATAAATTATATTTTACTTATATAATATAATTTCTCAAATACAATCACAACTTTTTTACTGTTTATGTTAAAGAGATATTAGAAAATGAAAAATAGATTTTAACAGTAAACATCTTTTGATCAAATAATTATAAAATATTTTTAATTAAATAACACGATATACTTTAACAAGGTAGATATATTATATTTTATTATTACTAAAATTATATGTTTTCTTAATATTAAATTTCCTTTTAAATTTTATGTTTTTATGTTTGTGGAACTTAACATAACTATAATCAAAATAAAAAAGCAAATCTGAATTCAGATTTTTAAGATTATTTAAAATAAATTTCAGTTTAGCATTCAATAAATCTAAGGCATAAAATTATTTAAAATTTATAAAATATTTTAATTACTGTAGATATTGATATGTGTTCATAAGCTTCCAAAAATATATCAGTTAGTTATGTATGTAACTTCCTGTTGATCATTGATAAATATATAAAAATACATGCACATTAATGGGTAAATAAAAATAATTTGATATGACTTAACTATAGTAAAAATAATTATATTTCAGTATGAATTTGAAACAATATATGAAACTTAATATACTCACAACATGAATAACTCAACTAATCCAACTTATATAAACTCAATAAGAATATATACTTCTATGGTAATAATTAGTTTTATAAATATAAATTATAGGATGATTCAAAATGTATTAACAAATGAAAATAAAATATTAACCAATTGTTACAATTTATTTCTTTTGTAAAATTTATATATGTAGGCATAAGACTTCATAATATCATCGTTATATAAATTTATTTGATTTGGAATCCGACACTTCAGTTTATCTTTTATTTCATTCTAAGCACAATATATCTTAATTTATGGATGGTCATCCCAAAATATATTTACATATATAAGACAACCAACCAACCAACATAAATGCAAATAAGAAAATTAATCAAAATTTTAATATATTTAGAATAAAAAAATATTATAACTGAATTCCAAGAAATTAATGTAAATCAATATATTCGAATGATAACTTAATCGATTGTATAAACAATAAAACTGATAACCTATAATATATCTAAAATCGTATGTCTAATTAAAGCAATATGATATTAATAATAAAAATTATGCATACAAATATAAATTAATATAAAATTAAAAGTAAATAGCAATTAATTATTATAGTATATTTACTTTATAAATATTTATACCCGTGCATGAGCACGGGAAAATCACCTAGTGTTTAGATATTTTAGAATCCCATTAAAACTTAATATGACACTTCAAACAATAGATTGATTATAATCAACTTTTAGTTATATAATTACAATTTACTAGTTTGTTTTAGCATTTTAAACATCAAAGATCTCTCACATTTCTAAAATGTTCACTCTCAAACTTCTATTCCTACAATTTGAATCTTGAGTTCTTAATTATTTAATATTAAACTTCCATTCCTACATATTGATAGTAGTGATCATTTTGTTGGAAGGTAAAAACACATAGACATGTACGTCTTCTATGGACATGTTTAATTATTCGTGTACGTACACATATATTTTGCGTAATCTGTTTGACAAAGTCGATTAGGCTAAGAATACGTGTGATTCAAGTTTATTCATAGATCAAAGACAGCACAAAGAGAAAGCTCATAGTTCTTGTTTATTTTACGTAATCTGTTTGAACTTGGATAGCCATGTTAATAATCATCAATCATTTAAGTTTTATTTTTGTTTTAAATATTAATATATACATGAACGAAAGTTAGTTACTAAAGCTACATTCCACTTTCACATGAATCATATTATTATCTTTTTACTAAGCAGAGCGCTTGACATTGACATGCACAGATTATGTAATAAGATAAATCTGGTCGACAAGACACCACCACGTTTCAACGAGAGAAGAAGACAAACACTTAGCAAATAATTGATACTGAGAGAGTTGAGGAAGATTGAGTTTTTTTTGCGGGTCTCCAAATAAATGTGATGAATACTTGACACTGAAAGTGAAGCTAACGTGATATATACGCGAAAATCGAGAGGTATGTGACTACTCTCTTCATGTTATTTGAGAGATACACTGGTTGGATGATGAAGTGGTATAAGTTTCAGAACATTGAGGAGTAGTAACAAACTAAGTATTCAATCAAGAGGTTAACTTGATCTGATGTAAAAGTTGGAACTCTTTTGATTTGTTATGTATACTTATATATGAAGTATATGTAGTTCCTTCTATTTTTACAGTTTTGTTCACACATGTTTTGATGTATAGAGACATCTACTTCATTTTTATTTGTGTGCTACTGGTAGCAGAAATTGTTCATCTTTCACGATCCATTCCCATGTCGTTGATTAACATGATCATTTTTAACTTGACCCCATCCAATGTCTATTTTTATTCTTTTATGCTGATTTTATACCTCTATTTTTACTTTGTCATCAAGCTCTCATTTTTAGATAACCGCACTACATAATGGAAATTTTGTTTGATAAGATTGCCATGAATGCTGCGGTTGAAGGCGTGCCGATAGTTTTGCTCTATCCTGGTGTTATCTATGGTCCAGACAAGCTCACTTCAGGCAATATGGTTGCTAAATTGGTATGGTGACTACCAGTTTTGTTGATATGGTTGCTAAATTGGTATGGTGACTACCAGTTTTGTTTTTGTGCTAGGCATAATTCCCCCCCCCCCCTTATTTGGGTTGACACCCAGTGGAACAATGACATGCAACGACAAAGATTGCTTTTTAAAACAAACAAAAATCAGGGAGTGACTCAGGAGGATTACAAAAAAAACTTTTTCAGAACGAAAAAACAGAATTGGCTAAAATAGAAAGGACAAAAGTCTAAATACTTCCACGTTATCGCTAAATAGAGGAAAGTGAGGATCGAATAACTGAGCTTCCTTAAAAGGCTACTCAAGCATCATCCGACACAATTACCATTTCAACAAAAGTTGAGACCTTCGGAATATCTCTTAACTCCTCGATGATCAACTTTTTATCTTCAAGATCGGGTTTCACAGAGATTATTGCCTTCTTTAAACGCTTAGAGTTAGCTAGGATATACATCACAAATTCTTTCTCTTCTTCTCTGCCTCCATATTCTATATACTCAAAAGATTTG
Source organism: Raphanus raphanistrum subsp. raphanistrum (assembly GCA_019706035.1). Classification (NCBI taxonomy): domain Eukaryota; kingdom Viridiplantae; phylum Streptophyta; class Magnoliopsida; order Brassicales; family Brassicaceae; genus Raphanus; species Raphanus raphanistrum. Next base: position 27,328,310 of record CM033983.1, read on the forward strand.
AGTTGTGACGACAAGCATCCAGGAATAGAACTTGGTTGGATCCATGAAAGTGGGATCCCTTCTGGGGTAAATGCTTGAGAAGCAATGAAGGTTCTATATTAAGCAAATAATGACTAACATTTTAGTCCGTTGAAGCTAAAATAAGAGGCTGATATATATACGTACATAATCGACCAAAAGTTCCGTAAGTTTTGGAGCATTTTTAAGTAAAAGTACGAGTGCTTCCAACCAGTCTGATCTATGTGGACATATTCTTAACTTCATAAGTCGAGAGAACTTGATGGTGCTAAAGGGCAAAACCTGCAACGAAACAAACGAGAACATATACAGTTAATTATATGCGACAATGTAACCAAAACTAACAGGTTTGTTACACAGATAAAGAGATAGAGAGCTACCACTTGATCAGGCATATACAACATAAGAGACTGGACTGCTGAAAGAGATGTTTTCGACTTGTCGATATTGGGGAAAGACTTTACATTGATTAATGCAAACTCAAGACAAGGCATATCCTCAATTGAGAAAGAGTCTCCAGAATGATCAATGATGGTTAGGTCTAATAACCCCGGAGTATCGATAGCCAAACACTTACCGGTATCTACTACCTCATCCTCATGTGGAAGTGAGGAAATAATCTCATCACTAACATAGAATAAGCCTCCTAAAGAAGGAATTTTCACACTAAACGTTGTTATATTATCATCCCTGTTTCGTCTGTTTCGTTTCACCACCAAAGTATAAAGAACTGGACAATGCGAAAAAAAACTATCAAGAGAAGCATCGTCTTTATAGACCACAAAGAGAAGTTCAAGAAACTCGAGGGATGGGAGTAAAGAAGACGATGGGAAATCCAAAAAGAACTTTGTGAGAGAGAGTTAGTTCCTTGAGTGTTTCACATGTGTAAAGGCTTTTAGGCAATCTGGTTGGACCGTTGGACCATGAAAGCTTGAATTTTAACACAACCACTCGGCCATCAACAACTTTTGCAATCCACTTTTCGACATCAATATCACTAAAACATCCCGGACCAAGTTTGATAAGCAAGGTTTTTAAAACAGGCGCTTTGTGGAGTTCCATTGACTTATCAAAAAAACACCAACTAGTCATCTTGCTCTCATCATCATCATCATCATCACTATCAACAACTTTATCATCGTCATCTTCATCATTATCAGAAAAGAAATTATATTCAAGTTTAGGCAGGCTCGTCCAGATAAAGCGCCATCTTTTAGACAAAATCATGGTGGAAATTGCATCTTTAATCGGGACATGCAAAAGTATTGTCACAAGCAGATCTTCTGGTAAAGCACTGATTCTGTCTTCACAAACTATCTCTTCAATTTTGGCGTCAGCCATCTCCACGAGGCAAAACCCTAGCAAAAAGATTCGGCCTCAGAAAAACACAAGGAAATCGTTGTCACGTAATACAATACGTGGACTACAAAGCATTATATATGTAATAGGTCTAAATTAACTTTTTAAAATAAAATATGAATGGAATAGGTACTGTTTTATGGAAAATTTCAAAATTATGACGCTTCGAGAAAATACCTTTCTTAATTTTTAATTTTATTACTTTAATTTTTTTTGTAAACTTACATTTTTAAAACAGAATTCGGACCCCCACGAACTCGCGGAGGAAATTATATATTAAAAATTGAACATAATTAGTTGACATTAATATAAATAATATATAATAAAATGTTTTTAAGAGATAAAATAGATATAGTAAAGATTAAAAATATATTTTAAAAGTAAAGTATATTAAATACACATGAAAGTATTGTGATTAAAAAAAAGTTACAAGCATAATATATGATGCATTATTGTCTTTGTTGAAAATGATGTTAACCGCAAGAAGAATGATATTAAAATTTAAATGTAATATTAAAAGTTTAGTTTGTAATAATCAACCGGATTAGAATGGTTAATCCTCAAATATTGCAATAGATATAGCTATCAAAAATATAAACAATTACAATATTACATTTAAACAATGTACAAATATTCATCTACATAATTACAATTGGAATAATTTGGGATTTTGTAGTACGTACTTGAAATATTTGGACATAGTAGGTTAAACTTATCACAAATTCCAACTTGAGAGTATTTTGAAAGTGATATTTAAATCAGATTATGTTATAAAACTGAAATATAGGGTAAAAATATAAAATAAATAAAAATATATTTTTTACTTTCAAGAAGTTACTGTAAAATAAAAAACTTCATAATAAGTATAATTAAAACCTATATTTTAAAAATATTAAATTAAATAATCGGATTACAAAAGATGTTATGATAACAATGCATATGTATAAAGCGATCTATTAATATTTTACATAAACAAAAATTATAGCCAGGAAACTGAGTTCCAATTGAACTCTAAAACATCAAAACTACATTTCTAATAAGTTTCTAAAAATAACACTATTACGCTAAGTTGGATATTTTGTAAAAAGTACTATAACAATTTGGTGCAACATTATTCATCACACAAAATTACAATAAAATATTTTATTTATTTTATTTAATAATGTCATTAACTTAATATTTTCATTAAATTAAAATTTTAATTATAATACATATATTAATTTTAATTAAAAATGAATATATAAATTAATTAAAACAAAATAAATAAATAAATAAATAAGTATATAAATTAGTTAAAACAAAAATATTTATATAAAACTAATGTAGAACGAAAACACAAAGTTTAATGTTTTTTTGAAGATAGTAATTAATGTATATTAATAAAATACTAAACTTAATATTATTTCAACTTATGGTTGCAGTTGCCAGTTAAATAACAATGTTTATATGGATACTAATTTGATTAAAGACAGATCTTGCTTTTAGATTTTTTGGGTGGTGTATACAGTATGAAAATTATTAAAAATATATTATTGTCAGCATAATTAAGTAAATGACCATCTAAATATTTAGTTTTTCACTAAAGTATTGAACTTTTCACAGATGGGTACTCAGCTCGATCTGTCTGGTCACTAAGTAGGAACCGGAGATCAACACGGTCGGAAATATTCTAAACTGCAAGATTCAATGAGGAAGATTGGAAGTAAAGTTGCTGTGGTCGAGCAGTGACGTTGCTTCTAAGGTAATGAGATGGCGAAGATGGTACATAGTTATTCTTATTTTTCTTTGTAATAAGTATATGAATAAGCAGGTTTTTCCTCCTTCTCTTATATATAATATAGGCTTCATAATCACCAAAAATTAATGAGAGATTTTATGAAATTAAGATGTCTTTTAGATTGTCAATTACGCCAACTAATTCTTTTGACATAAACTACGCATTATTATTTATTTTCTTTGAATATAGAATTTTAATTTTCATTTATTAGCAAACTTAAAAAATTATAGTTGCGATTGCTAAGTCAAGGGATTGCCGTGCACAAAAAGTATGTCATTACTAATACATCAAAGTTGCTTTCTTAAAATATATCGGAAATAAATACCAAATTAATTATAGCATTACGCCTATATTAAGGATAAATTAACAAATAAAAATATTTAAAGTCAACATTAATTCATCTTTTTCATATTCCCTACAAAACAGAACTTAAGATCACGTGACTATATTAAAACTCATATATAATACCAAATGTAAAAACGCATCAAAGAATATATGTTGTACGCACCAAAAGAATATATGAACCTAATTGTTATAGAATAAATATATGCAATAATAAATATAAGAATATACTATGTATAATGGAAAATGTATATATACAATATGACTATGTGACGATCAGACGATGAAGAAGTCTATTCTTTTGCTAGGGTGGTTTCAATTGTAAAACATCTCAGAGTAGACTTTATACTGGGAAGCTTTGCTGGAGAAAACCGGTTACTAAGCATTACAATTTAAACTGGTAATTGTTTACTTTATGTGTCATGTCACTTATGTGTTAATGTTATATCATACTAAGAATGTACCATATAAATAAGTATCAATGGCAATTATTGTAAAATTTCTAGTAACTAAAAGTCTTTTTAGTTAAGATGGCTGAGAAGAATTGTGGGTTTATCACATCATCAAAAATGGCAAAATTGTTATTAAAATACCATATCAAAACAAAGTTCCTCTTGAAAAATGATTCTCCTTTAATAAGATAGATAAAGGGATTTTTTATTGGCTTGAAAACCAGATGAGTTATAGTATTTCGGTATGATTTTGGTTCGTATAATGAAGCTTCCCAATTGCTAGAATCAATTTGTTTGTAAACATGTTATATTTGGTTTTGAAGTTACGTTTTCTTTGTCCAATCATAGATCTCATCTTAACCCATTCACCACGTCCACAAAATCTTTAAGCCAGAATAACTTTACAATATATTCTCATTATGTTGAGTATTATTTTCAGTAAGCATATATAACACTTAAAAAGAAAGATTCCATCAACTCTTACTTACATTGCATTGCATACATGAAAGAAAGAAAGAAACAAACAGAAATAAGAAAAGCCTAACTTCAAGAAAAGCAACCCTAAGTGGATGTCTGCCTCAAAGAACTTGCATTGATATGTGGCAAAACTTCATCCTTCGATCTAAATCCTTAACCCCACTTGCTAGTCATACTAATATATATATTTTTTTTTTTGTAAAAGACTAGTCATACTAATATAGAAACACAATGACGGAGAAACCAAGTGTGAGTGCTATTGCAGTGATCAAACTCAAAGCATCATTCCCTGAAGGATCAAAAATTCCGGTCGGACCAAACGCAGGAGGTCCTGGAAAGATCGGTGTCCCTGGAGCTCCTGTCCCAGCATTTCTGTAAGACAAAGTAGGTAAAAACAAACAGAACTTTCAAGTCACGTTATCATAAATAAGTTTAAACCAAACACAATGTCTCGTACCAAATCTTGAAAATAAAGAAACAAAAAGGAACTTTTATTTTCAATGCAGCTGTAGAAAGTGGTTGGTGGCTAGTGTGTCTTCATGGTATGGAAGGAAAAAAAAATCAAAAATGAAATTAAAAATTGCTTGCCCATTCTGGGAGAATCCAACGAGTTTATTGGAAGTGAATTGAGTAAACATACCCAGGACTTGAAGGATAGATGCAACCAGTAACCACAGCTACAAAACAGAGGAAATTATCAAAAAAGATTGCAGCTTTTAGTTCATCAACCCAACAAATTTAGATCTCAAAGGTTTAGTTTAATTAATTTATTTAAGGAGTTACTTGAAGGAGGATTTGGACTGGTAGTAGCAGTTCCTGAGAAATTACAGCTTCCAGGAACTTGACGGGCTCTTTGGAAATAGCTATTCACTGCCCAATCACAATGGCCCTTGACATTGTTGGGTTGGTAACAAGGACCTTTCTCATGGATTTGATTACAATCTCCTAAAACTCCACATGCATAGTCTATCGACGTTTGAAGATCTTTCTCTGCAACTCCATCTCTACATAGACAGTAAGTTGCACCTACAAAAGAGAGAGAGAGATATAAAAAACAGTTTGGAGCTTGAAACTTCAAGAACAGTACAGTTTAAAAAAAAACTTCAAGAACAGTATATGATTTGGATTAAATAGGTTCTTTTGAGAAGATCATTGTGATTAGACCATATTGAAAATGATATTTTCCTTTACTAAAGAAATAGAGAGAAGGTGGCAAAAGAAACCAGAAGAAAAACTTACTTGAGTAGCTGGTTAAGGCCAATAGAAACACGAGACCAAGAAGCATTCTCATGATGAATTACTAAAGATAAAGATACAACCCAATGTTGGAGAGAAGGAGAGATTTAAGACTATTATGATGAGATGAGAGAAAGAAGAGCTTATAAATAAAAGTGACTTGATATTATAGACCATACCGTGTCTCTAGTTCCGAGGTTTAACCAGAGACAAGAATTTGAAATTTCAATGTCTCCAAACTCTCAAGAAATATGTATATGGTCCATGCTAAATTCTGAATTAATATATGTTTATTTTAATGCGAAAGTTGTAACTATATCATTTATCGATTGATGCGATTTAATTATTCCTTTGGTCAAAATATAGTAACAGCATAAACAAAGTAATCGTGACTCGATCGTGAGACCATAAAGGTATTATGAAAAATTAAAATTCTTAATTATTTGATTAATGTTCCATCTAAGCAAGGTACAATGGACAAAGAAAGTTGAGAACTGACACATTTTTGAAATTTTTTTGCATACTGCGTTAATGCTGACCTTGGCCAGTTGGCCATCTAGTCATGTATGGTTGGTGCACGCTGCATTCCATGTTTGGTAATTAATAAATACTTTCCTTTCGTATTACTATTCCATGTATTTTCATAATTATTATTTCACCGGTCGTAATATTTTTAGTTTTATACCTAAAAACGGTAAATGTTAACCCAGGTGTCGGGTCAAAAGTTAACCCAACATCGGTTTGATCGTTTCTGCAGCCTGCAGGTTCTGTTTTCTCGGTATGATCGTAAATTTTTGTTTCTTTGCAACTTTAAAAAAAAAAAAATTATATTGGATTAGTCCGCCATTTAACCGGGAAAAGTTTAATAATTTATAGCTATTAGATCATTTACAGTGGCATGACTGTTCAATCAATGTATTGGCATGTTGAATAAATTGAAAAGATGAGGTGAATTAAAATTTGTTGACTATTATCAACATGTTGAAAAGGTAAAAAAAAGGGGAGACAACAAATACACATGTGATCATCATTTTATTAAAAACAATTATTCATATTTCACCCAGATTATATGACATCAAACATTTTATAGTAGATTGTATTTTTATATCTAATTTTATGTCAAAATTTATCATTTTCATATTTTATAAATATATATTTTTGATTCGATTTGAACATATAAAAAATATTTGTGAAATGACTCCTATAAGTGTTTTTACAACTTGACAAACAATTAATTAAGGATATTAAAATTTAAAATTTATGTAGCTTTTCTTTATTTTAATTTTAATTTGAATAAAAATTGTTAGTAATGTGCATTTACAAATTTATTAAAAATAAAAAATAAAAAATGATAGGGTAAAGTATTGAATTTTCTTAAATAAAACTATTGTAATAAAAGTAAAATGAAAAGGGTGTTGAATAATTAGGTGGAAAAAAAGAAAATAAAATGTGATATGAAAAGTAAAAAGTGAAAAATATGGTGTTGAATAAATGAACCACTATAGCTATGATTTACAACTTTTATGGTTCAGTTTCATTATTTTTATTTTTTTGGTTAAAGGGCTGTCTTGTTTAGTTTTGTTATTAAATATTACCTTTCATATGTATATTATACTATCATTAACAAGTTACAAAACAGAGTACTTTTAAATGGTAAATTCACAAGATAATTTAACTCTAAAGGTAATAATATCATCAAATTTTGTATAGTAAGTCACACAAAATGATATAATATAAAAAGTTACTGAATAAATAGAGTATTTTTAGTCAAATGACAATATTTAATAAAATGCTAAAATTTTCCAAATTACTACACTTTTTCATACTTTTAAAAGTTAATAAAACTAAAAATAGAATCAGATCATATCTATGATTTATCTTCTGAATGATATTCATTTCCATTTAATGTAAGAATTAAACTAGGACATTAAAATTGATGCAAGTTTTTTTTATCTAAGTACTCCTATAAAAATGTTAATATAATTCATTTTAATTAAATTTAAAATATAAATAAAATTGAACTGGTAAAAATACAAGTAGCATGTGAGTCTCATGAATTTCTTAGAATATTTCCATTTTAAAACCGGTTTTCTACTGTTTTGCTTTTTATTTTTGTTAGTTATTATTTTATTTGAAAGTCTTTTCATATATTTTCAATCTCTTACTGGCTTGAAAAATATAAGGTTTTGATTTCTTTGTGGCCTTTTAAAAAATATTTAGTAAAATTCTAACTTTACCTCAAATTTGACATCATTTTCTAAAAAAATTACTTTTAAATGATAATTATTTTCATAAATACTTTAAGAATATTATGAAAAACCCCAAAACTACACTCTTTTAAATCATTTATATAATTTTAATAGTTATTTATAAAATTTTGTAAACCAATCATATCCTTTAAATTTTAAACTTTAAATAATAATCACTAAATTTAAAAACCCAAATACTAAGGTATTTTAGGCAATTTTCTTTTAAAATATACTGAATATGTTTATATTTATTCAAAACATATTGTGTAATAAGAAGGTGACACTTCATGTCATTAATTGTCGTTGTCTAGTTCAAAGTTAAATTTTGGTGTAAGAGAAAACAAAACCACTATGTACCTTTAAGACTTAGACCATCTCCAACTCATCTCTATTTTCATCTTTATATTTTTCTCTTAAATAGAGAAATATTTTTATGAAAGTATATTTGCTCTAATGTATGCCTATATACTAGAGTTCTTCTTATATGGAAAAATATAAAGAATTGTTATTTTCATTTTTAAACATAGAGATAAAAAGTAAGATTCTTTTATACTATAATAAGTTCACCTCTATAATAAAAAAAATATTTTAGAGGAAACTATAAAGGTGTATATCGAAAATGCTCTTAGATTTATTACCTCCCAACAAAAAAACTTTCTCATAGTCATAACCCAAATGATTTTAACACCTTCCAAAGTTTGAGCTTATTTTTCTTCATAATTATTGTATTTTGCCATCAAACAATACTTTTCCTAGGCAGCAAAATACTAGTGTAATATGATAATATGAATATTGAGAAAATTAATTGATACAGGTTGAGTAGTGCTTACACTTGTTTACTATTTTACATAGAAACGAAAGCGGGTAAGTGGAAGCGTTTTAAAAAACTTTAGAAAACGGGTATGTGTTAGAATCGTATATCCATGTATACATATATATTAAAATATAAGAAATTTTTATATAATTTAGGACTAAAAATCATATGATTTAAATTTAAAACAAAGAATTTATTAATTTATAATAATTTTGAAATGATTCCATATTAAAACTATAAAAATACGCATAAATTAAGTTTAAAATAAATTATTATTTTAATTATTTTTAAAACTTCATAAATTTATTGATATAATATATTTGAATATGTGCTATATCTTTAATAAAAACTTCAATGCATAAAGATAATTTATAGTATTAGTTTTATATTTGTAAATTTCTATTCTCTTTAATTCATTACTATTAAAATTTGGATTTTATATGAACTAAAATTTATGATTTTATATTTTTATGAATTATAATAATGAGTTTTTAAAAAGCCGGAAGCGTGATTCCAAAATGGAATCGTAAGCATCCAACTTGTTTTTAAAGAGAATATTTTGGAAACGTTTTGGAAACGAGATTCTGTAAGCTTCCAAAAAATTCTGATTTCGATTCTGGTTCTGAAGCGAGAAGCGGACATCCGATGAAACTTCCGTGCAATCTACCTTATTTACGACATTAAATAATGAAGAATCAAAGAATTCCGCTGACTTTTAGTGCATAATTGATCGTTCTAGGACCGCTCCATGTCTACTCCCGCTAGAGAAAACATGAAAACGGTTACTTATATAGGATATGTGACTGATGACAACAAATATATATATATAGGAATGTGACTTGTGTTTACAGATGTAGGTGCAGCATATAAGAATTAATTAACAAGATTTTTTTTAAGTATGTTAGTGATATTGAAGAAAAGGAATTTTTAAAATGCCAACTGTTAGAAACTGTAAATAATTATTTGATATTAATTTTATTTTTCTAAATCCTAAACAAAGTATAATTATAAAAGATTATATAATATTAATTTCCTTTTCTAAAATCATAAATAGTTGTTTTCCTTTCAAAAAACAAAATGCTGAGCAAAAGAGATTTGTATCATATCTTTTAAGTCATAACCAAAAGAGAATTGTAACTAAGAATTATTTAATTAGCAAAATAAGTGTAAAAGTAGTATTGATACAAACTGTAGAAATAGTAATTCAAATTATTTATTAGTAACCAAAAATATTTATTTTATAGCAATTTATTTTTTCTAAAATTCTAAAGAGAAGATAAATGTAAAAGATTATATGACAGCAATTTTCATTTTCTAAAATCGTAAACAAAAATATAAAATAATATTTAATAGTATTTTTACTTTCTTAATTGTAAATAAAAAGAAGATTTATAAAACTGAATGTTCTCATTTTAAAAGAATCCTAAAAAAAAATTAAAAACTTATTGCATACAATATTAAATTACTACCTAAGAAATTGTATAATGTTGTCGTTGACTTGAATGACTTTATTTAACTTTCAATTTTTTATTACATTTTATTGTTATGGTTTTAATTTAAACTTTTAAGTATAGTATTTTCTGTAGCCTTAAATACAAAGTTAATAATAATTCATCTATGCATCATGATTATACAATACATAAATTAACTTGAATTTATGTTTGAAAAGTGAAAATGAGTTTTTAGTTATAAAATAAACCTCATACAATATATGCAAAAAAAAAATCATAAGACTATAATAAAACAACTTATTATTTTATGTTTTTATTAAATTAAAATATCAAACAAAACCCATTAAACAAAACCTATTGCAATACACATATTCATATAACCAGTAGTTGTATAAACTTCCATTATATTTAATCATGTAATCACGTGGATATTGGTGTTGAGCTAACTATAGTACTAATGTATTGTTTAGAGTTCATTTAAATACCTAGACAAATTGTTTATTCCTGAGCTACACTTTTCTTGGAAATTAAAATTAGTTATCCATGGATACGAAATATCCCAAGTTAATCAAAAAATTGATATAGTAAAAAATGAACATTGACGATAGATTAATTAATTTAGGCATGAGTAACGCCTATACAAAGATGAGAAATACTTGGGTTCACCTCTAAAGTGAACATTTAGGTTCATCCAACCAATATGATTTCGTTATTTCATATTCAGTATCTTTTAAAAAAGAAAACAAAATATTGTCAAGTTTTATTATGTTTTAAAAAAAAAATAGAAAATAATAAACCCTAAACCATAAATCAAACTCTAAACCCATGGTAAACCCTTAGATAAATCCTAAATCTTTTGATGTTTTTAAAAATATACTTTTAACACAATCGGCAAAACACTAAAACCTAAATACTAAACTCTAAACCCTAAATACTAAACCCTGGTTTAGGATTTAAGATTTAGGGTTTAGTGTTGGTTGACGGTATTAAAAATATAATTTTTTAAACGTGTTTTTGTTTGCAATTATTATTATTTTTTATTTATTTTTATTTTTATTTTAAAAATATAATAAAAATTGGCAATATTTTGTTTCCCTTTTTAAAAGATACTGAATATGAAATAACGAAATCCTATTGGTTGGATGAATCTAAAGGGTCACTCTAAGGGGTGAACCCAAGAATTTCTCTACAAAGATTCATAATGCTATCCGATTATTAAATGTAGGAGCATGAGCTACCAACTAAAGTAAAAGAAGACAAAACAGTACACATCTTATTTAGCTAGTAAATGTCATACAATGATTTTCTAATTGACACAATATTCAACAAGATCAACTGATCAACTATGATAATTAATCATAAATTCGATAAAACACTCACTACCTCCTACCGTCCTACGGTTATGCTACGAAGTACATAGCGAGATGCAAGCAATAAATTTAGTCAAATTCACATTGCCACCCATCCCTAACCCTAGAATCTCTCCCTCTAATTAATCAAGAAGAAAAAAAAAATTCAGAATTTGAGAGTTATTTCACTTCCATTAATATTACTCTGATCTTCACCTTCTTCCCTCAGAGCAGCCAAACCTTTTCCCTCTCCACTAGCACTCTCGAGAGACTTCCCTTCATCGGTGGCACTGTCCGTTAACTGATGATGAGCTGAATCATTGGACGTGGCGCCACCGCCGGATGAGCCGTTAAATGTTTGGAAGTGTTGGTGATGGAGCGGCTGCGGTGTAGGCGGAGTTGTGTAGAATTCTTGAGAGGAGCAAAAGTGTTGTGGAGGCTGCGTAGCGGCGTTGCCATGGTGGTGGTGAACTTGGTGGTGGTAGAGAGTTGGAGTGCCTCCGTGTGCAGTGGTGTACTCTGGTGGAACCCATATGCCACCAAGGACCACTAAATGAGGACCTTGTCCACCTGATGTTTGTGGACTTGGGCTTGGTCTTCTTGTGTGAAGCCGGTATTTCTGTTTAAAATTAACATAAAGTACTAAATTATTAGTTGATGAACAAAAAAAGGTACTAAATTATTAGTTAAAAAGCAAAAAAAAAAAGTAAGCATATTGTGGTGGCTTGTGATGGAGGTTACCTGGAGATGACTTTTGACTTCATCGTTGGTCAAACCATCAACTTTCATAAGCTCCCTTATCTGTTTCGGTGTAGCCACTGCAATAATGTCCCGAAACACCATACATATAGTGATGGATTTAATTCAGAATATATCAAGTCATTTCAATTCAAACATGCAGATTTTATTGAATTTGATATAATATGGGGTTATAATTATGGTTACGTGTTTTTCTTTCTAGCAAACGGATTCGTATGTTAATTTTTAATATATTCAATCCAAATCTGAATCGAAAATACAAATATTAAATTTGTAATGTTCAAGAATTTAACACCAATTTTCAAGAATCGGTATTAAATTTACCGTGTTCAAGAATTTGCAAATGTTCAAGAATCGGTAGGTTTAGACTTTATAAAGGATTAGAAACCGACAGATTATTCGGATCATATATGGGAGATTTAGGCGTTAACAAATTATTAATTTTTTATATATTATATTATATGTTTACATTAGATATTTTGATAAATTATAAAAGTTACCTATACAAAAAAAAATTAAAGTAGATAAATTTGTGGGTTTTGCATTAAGATTACTACTTAATTTAACAGATAGAACGATTTAGATTAATTTAGACCAAATTAAAAAATCGTTTCAGCTAAGAGCTATTTACCACCTGCCTAAGCAGCATGGTCGTCTACACCAATTTTTATAACCTTGTTATTTTTTCTGAGACTTGATTATGAATCTTAATTTTGTCGTGTCAAGTCGATCCATGGTATATTCTAGTTACTATATCTTTTATCAACTGAAAAGCTATCAAAATCCATCTAAAACTTAATTTGTGTCAAACTAAAATCAAGGCAAATCGATCCATACTTGTATATTTGCTTACTTCAAAATCAGAGCAAAACCCTAACTGAAATTTAGACTTATAAGAGATTCCTAAAGATAAATTCAGAATTGTATCTATACAGGTTCGGTAATGATGCGTTTAGTGAATTAAATATGGTTTTATTCTAATTTGTTAATAATTATGTGGAACTATACCCATGTTAAACCTACAGCAAACTAAAACATAATTATGATAAGTAGTGTACTAATTTGTACCTTGAGAACCACCAAGCATTTGGAGAGCCTGGACAAATCTCCTGTGCAAATCCGGCGACCAGCAACGCCGTGCCTTTCTATTACTTTGACTTGTTGTAGAAGAAATTCCATTGCTATTCGAATTGTTATTATTATTGTTCTTGTTATTACCACTATTTATCATGCTTTCATCATTACCGTGGTCATTAGTATGTTCAATGGTCGGAGAGAACCTTTTGACCTCCGTAGATAGAGCTAATTCAGGCAAATGTTGTTCCTTAGTGAAAGGATGAAAAGCGCCACCGCCATTTCTTTGTTTCGCATCAACATGTCCGAGTTTTGGACTACTAGCAAGCTCGTCTTTGGGAGTATCTGTAGTTGAATCATTGTTTTTTGGTTTGGTTTCAGGTTGGCTCCAAAGCTGAGCAGTCGTCATCCAATTATTCGCCTTTTCGGGTTGGTTTCTTAAGGGTATAAACTCTTCAAGAACCGGTCTTGTGACAACACTTTGGTTGTTGTTATTACCATTTGCTCGATATTCTTCTAGCTGCTGTTTGTAAACTTCCACAGCTGAAAAGATATTAAAGTAATTTGAGAAAATGAAAGTTAAAATGAACCTTATAACCTTTAAAATCACTTTAGTTAAATTTGTTGATTTCAGTGATGGGATGGGAGGAACTAACAAAAGTTTTTTTTATTCAAAGAATTCAAAAGCAAGCTCTGATTTTCATGAATGAAATTCTTAAATTAATAAATAAAGATCTTTTGAAAAAGTAAAGAAATTCAAAAACTCTTCTAGCTAGGCATATGTAATAGTATTTTAATAATTAGGTTTCTGTTCTTTTTTTTTGTTATCTTGGCAAAGGAAAGATTTCAGTTCATATTATACAATACTATATAGATGTATATGTTAATATCTGTAACTGTATATGTATGTACCATTGTTAAGGAGCTGCATGCAAAGGGGGAGCTCGCGTTTGAAGGCATCGATCTTGAGACGTTCCTGTTCGAGGCGAGAAAGCAGATCTTCAAGCTTTTGTGTGGTTTGATCGCTCTGAAAATTTTCTCCAAAGGATTTCAAAAGCATAGAGTAGCTTTGTGGCTTGCAGTCCAAGCTTAGTTCTGATGAGGATGCCATTAATATTGCCTATACACTCTCTATATGTAATAAGAATATTTATTAATGTTTTTGGCTATAGATAGATGATCAAGGAACCAAGAAGAATATGTAGTGGCTTCAAGTTTCAGATGATATGTATATGCTGATGATTCTTAAAATATATATTCAATGATTTTGAGGGTTTGTAAAAACTAGGGTTTGGAGAAGAAGAGAGGATGAAGAGGAAGACAGAGGAAAAAGGGAATAAAATGTTGGGTTGTGGACACAAGGAGGATCACGAGGAGGTTCCTGTCCTTTTTAGAAGGCTCAATTTAAAGGGCAGGATGGAATAAAGTGATCTGTGACCATACACATATATAATATATATAGAGAGAGAGAGAGCCAGGAGATGTCCTAGTGAGAGGAAACGTCTCCCGTATTAAAAATCGTTACTCTTCTCTAATGAGTCAATGGCTATGAGTGTAGTTCTCAGAAATGCCTAAGGCTTTCGATGCTACCATGCATATATGTTTCATATTACTTAGCATATTTACTGGCTTTTAACTTCATATTTTGGACATAAATTGAAAATTTGATTAGTAAACAAATTTCATGGCCTCGTAGTAAGGAATAAAACGTTGCGGTTAGGAACATATACGTGTTTTAAAAATATATTTATTAAAAGTAAATATGCTTGACGCGGAAAATAAGCAGACTTAACTATCCAAAATTACAAGCAACAAATTTATCAATGAGTTTTTTTCTCTCTTGATCTCTCCCCCACTAAAACTTTGCCGAATGTTTGATTGGCGGGTAAGACATAGACGAGATGACTTTTGCTGTCAACTATATGGTCTAAACCCATTTTGAATATCATGTACTTAGCAAAAAAGAATTTATGGCTCAACTTAAATCATCAAACTACAACCACTTGATGTGTTATTTCTAGTTTTTTTCTCTTATTATGCTTAGTTTGTAATCACTTTTTTTATCAACTTAAAATATCTATTTTTAATATAATTCATTTGAAAGAAAGAGAAAAGAGAGGCTAAAGGAGAAAAGAGGAGGATATAAAGCATTAGACTGGAGAGAGCAAAAGGGAATATATGGAAACTTGTTATAAAGAACAAAACGGGTAAGAAAAAGCTTTAAATTATTTTTATTAAAGCGATATATTGTTTTAATCCCAGATTCCCTTTTTGTTAATTCACCACTCCTAAGAGCTTATACTTTTGTGAATCAAGTTAAAAAAATTGTTAATAAAATATGTGCTCCTAGCTGTGCTACTTCTATATTGAATGATTTAAGCTGTTGGCAGGACATAGGTTTAAGCTAACATTCTTGTTCGAACATTTGTTAAAGAAACAAACATTTTCAACTTAATGTATGGAATCACCACTGCCATATATGAAAGGAATCAATGGTAAACGTTTGGAGCATTTACGGTAATCTAGAGTCGTTGCCCAAAAAAACATAATATTCTTCCACCACCTATATGTTTTTAATAAAATTAAAAAAAAAATACTGAGATTCAAAATCAATCAAAGAAGCATATACCAGGCAACAAGATTTTTATATTTATAGTCGCACGAGAGTGAGAGGTAACGATTGATCACTTATTTTCTAAATCGAATTAGTATAAAGATGAGTAATTAATTATTCTAAATTTTAGTGGATGCAAAAGAGAGAAAGAATGGGAACATCTGATTTAACTGATTACCATAAACTAGGACAGATATTCACTTAATAAACAATATTGAAAGAGAACTGAGAGTCGCAGAATCTTCCCACCGGGCTTTAGCGAAGTGGCCAGGAAGGTACAAGATTCTTGCTTAGAAATATTTTAAACCATTTCTTTATCACATTTTCTCGATCGCATTCTTTTATTTCTCATAAACTGCATTGCCTTTCAAATGTTATTCTTATCTACGTTAAGTAAAAAAAATGAACTAATTTGACACACCTAAAAGAGCTCATAGCAATAGTTTTGAAACAATGGATAACTAGGTTTTTGGACGTCTATGAATTAATTACAAGATATAAATTCAAAACGTTTGTTATATACTTTATATGTTATTTCAAGATTTTAATTATGAAAATATCTAAAGTCTTTTGAAATCTCGAATAAAATAAAACACAATACTCAGTTTCCATTAGTGTAAACTTAAACTATTTTTGTTGTTATCAGTGTCACGTTTAAACTTAAATAATTAAGTTAATGGTTTGCTCTATCTGGAGAAATTAGTTTGCAAAATTTGCATCAGGAAACAAAGTTCTTTACCAAACAATTCGTGTGAGAATTCAAGTATACGTACATGGAATTGAAGGTAATGAAAAAGTTTATAAACCTATAATTGGAGAAGGCTGGATACTCGATATATAAGGGCTGACTCTGCGACATCTTGAATCTAGACTAATGTACTGCATACTAATAATTTTTATTTGCTTGATATAGATTCTAAACTTTCGGTTTAAACTTTTTTTATAATGTTGACAAAAAATATTATTTATTTCATTTTTAATATTTGTTTCTTATTTAATGTTTAAGTAGCCCATTGGCATATAATCCCACATCAAATCTTCGAGCAGCCGACATGCATATCCTGAAATTTGGATATCCATTTCATACATTTCATGTCTTTCTTCAAGTTTCTTAAACAATAGTTATATGGTATATTAGTCTATTAATGTATATGCCTATTTTCCTATCATTATCTTTTGTTTATCTATTTATAATTTACCAAACTTCGAAACCTGTAATTTGGCTTTTATCCAGAACTGTTTAATTCTTTATATCATGATATTATTCTTGCCCTAGGAGGCTAGGACTTAAGCAGTGAATCCAAGTTAGATTGGAAATATCTCCTCTTACGAGAATCTCATTCATAATTAGTAAAACAAAACTCTGCAGACTGAACCGATCCGGTTTATCCGATACTGGAGAACTTCTGTATAGAATTTGTAATCGCGTTTTTACAAGCAAACCTTAATCCTGAAACATCGAACTCTAGATTAGTTCCGGTCGGGAAATCACACGTAGTATATAATCCCAGATCTCTAGTTGTGTAACCAAACAAATTGTGATATGAAAAGAACGGAACGTAACTTGGACTACTCGTATCTTTATCCTCTTTTGGACGCCATAAAAGTAGAAAAATGAACTCTTTTGCAAGCCGACAAAGAAAAAAGAGTCTTTTGAAAAATGTATAGTTTTTGACATAATTTTTAGTGACTTTGGTATATTCTTGTATTTCTCTATTATTAGATAGCTTTTTGTAAAAATATATTGTCAATTTTACAAGTCACCATATATCTTATTTACTAGTAACGGATCAAGTAAACTGAACAAAATCAAATGGAGAAGAAGAAAAATTCATGAACCAACTGCGTTGGAATAAGAAATAACACAACAAAAACCTAATTTAGAGTTGTATTTAACAAAAGAAAACACAAATTATATTTCTGGTTAAAAATTAAAATTTTAATTTATGTTTTAAAGAATATTACAGAGATAATGAAAAGGACCAAAAATACTTAAGCAGAAACAATTTTGTAATCTCGATTTGTGTATATTTTGAAAACTTAAAATTGATTTAGCTATTTATGTTATCAAATTGTATTATTTTCGATGATATTAAATGTGTTTGATCTAGAGAAGTGGAATGATATGTTATTACTTATAATAAAGTGGTTTGCAATATTGTGCAAGTGAAACCAAAATTTGAAAAAAAGTTACATGGTAATTACATGATCAATAAATATTTTTGAATTCGCAAAAAGTTAATGCAAAATGAAGCCTACAAACCGGATAAACAGGTATAAAATGTACTCCCTCCGTTTCGAATTATATGCCGTTCTAGAAGAAATTTTTTATTTTAAAATAAGTGTCGTTTTTGGTTTTTAATGCAGAATTTATTGATAATATTTTCTATTCTATTTTTCTATTGGTTGATATATGGTTAGATGTATTGGTAATAGTGTTTTTATTTTGGAAATATGTAAAATTAAATGTTTTTTTAATATGTGTGTATAAGCTTAGAACGACAAATAATATGAAACGGAGGGAGTATTAGTTGTGAGTAGTCGAAACATCCATTAGTTGTGAGTAGTTGGATGTTACAAATTCAAAAAATTAAATTTCTAAGCTGTAGCACTAAATTAGTAGTGTAGCAAATAGTATTTGACCACGTTTGAGACAACCATTAAAAAAAAATCTCATTTAATAGCAAAATTAACAATGATAAACGCAAAAAAAAAAAATTGTAGCTGCCACAAACAACATGACCCATGGTTTACCCTTGAAACCATAAAATAGGTGTTTACTATTAGATTGTTCGTTTGTCCATGTAAATGGATCATTAGATGGAAATGAAAATTGATGATTGTTTTCTGTTAAAATAGGCACTATCCAAATGATCCATTAAGTTTTAAAATTTTAACAAAATGAGACTCATTCAAAAGAGTTTAACTGGTATATCTGCATGCATATGAATCTGTTTAAAAAATATAAAAGATAAATTTATTTTATCGATCCAAATAAAATAATTTGAACCAAATTTAGACAAACAAATAATTATGATATATTTCCAAAACCTCAAATTACACTTTCCCATGAAAACAACAAATTACATTTTCTCGCGAAAATTGTTAAATTTATATTTTCTCGTAAAAACCATAAGATAGATAATAAAATTAATATAGTTAAACATAAAAGTAAATCAAAACCAATATATATATATATATATAAGTCATTTATTTATTAAACTCATTTAGATAGAAATAAAAATAAGCAAACACACATAAATTTATTTTGATGTATCTAAATGCACAATCTGAATAGAAAAACAAATAGTTCCAGTAACATCCAATGAATCATTTGGTTGAATCATCTCGACGAAGATAACAACTAGACAAACAAGCAATACATAAATCTTCTCTGAAAAATTTACAAGTGTCCGAAATCTTATGGTCAAGTAGTAAAAAGAAAGGCTTGAGACGCTAACACATTTCACGTTCGATTTACCTGTTATGCGAAACTAAATCATATTATTCATGAACACTAACACGGATATACTTACGGCCTATTTGCATATCCGGAAATAGAGTTTATCCGTAAATTTCACTTTTCCTTGAGAATTAATCTGAGCCATTCAATAGGTCCGGAATATCCCCGGGTTAAAAGAAAAACACTTACAACTGTGCTGAAATGATCAGAAACCTAAAACACACAAAACAAACCACGGCAACACTAATGGTTCAAGAAAAGAACCAGAAGAATACGTTGTATTTTTACTTATTTACATACTAGGATACAATGTAAATTAAAGTTGTATCCGAAGCAAGAAAAATGTCTTTTAATTGAATTTTAAACGTTCAAAACTTCAAACCAAAAGTATATAATTTGACTTGGTTATAGCGAAGTCTATAGGTTTTTCTACTGTTTTCTGAAATTACGTAGGTTGAGAAAATTTCAGTTTTAGGAATATAACCAGATAAGATTAGTATGGGCTGGAGACGTTGATTTATCGGTCTGCCAAACGAGTCCGATTCAGTCTAGACTTCGAAAGACTGGTGTTACAAAAAAAATGTAAAAGAAAAGAATATAAGATAGTGAGAACTATTCGGGGGTCCGTATTTTATACAGACAAAGGGGATATTCAGACAGATATCAAAGTTAAGAAGTAAGTCGAAACGTGTCCACCAGAGAATCTCTTTTGTGCGTGCTTTGCATGGGATGCTAAAAAAGAAACAACTCTTTACTTTTCGTCAAAAAAAAATTTTCAAAATGAAATTCATTCCCGAAATAAAAGAAAAGAAAAGAAAAAGAGGTAACTAAAGTTAGATTCTTAAGAAGAATCTTTAGAAAAGTTAAGGGTTGGAGTCTTGCAGATGAAGATTTTAATTGGTTTGAACAAATGCGACCAACCAATCAATATTTTCCAAAGTTTATTGTTATTTTTTTTATTTTTAATAGTTTTTTGTTATTTTATTTCTTATGTACGTTGTAATATGATTAATTTGTTTTGTTTTCAGAAATAAAAAGGTTATTTTCTCATGTTATAATTTTAGAAGGTAATTTATTAGTTTTTATTCATTAAAAAAGGTTATTCAAAGAAGATAGATGATGGAATTTGAGACTAATAATACAAAAGGGAATTTCAAAATGACTGGTTAATGTGTAGAGGGAATGAGGTACCTTCTGTTTTTTTTAAGAACATCCTTTTTATGTTCATATTTTTAATTTTGCCAGCTTTAACTTTTCATGCAAAGTCCTGTATTGCTATTATCCTATTATATCATCTGCATATTCTAACATGATAGATTTTTACAGAGCACATGAGCGAACAATCCAACATAGATATACGTGTATATTCGTGGCTATATATATATATATGAATTGTGTGTATAGTGTATATAGTTTATACTCTAAGATTTAATATATAAATTAAAAGAAGTCTAGCGATTAATTATGTAATCCACATGAATTACAATAGTAAAGATGCAGGCTAATGTTAATACTCAACTGATAATGAATGCATTGACTGATGATATATATTTTATTTTAGATCATATTGTAGTTCTTAACGTGCAGTTGGTTACATGTTCTTTTGAGATGTTCTTCATTTCCTCTAATAAGTATGTTATTTTCGAAAAAGGTATGTTATTTTCGATCCTAGTAACATAATTTTTAAGGCGAAAATAAACTGACATAATTGTGAATATGTATATTTATATAAATACGAAAGGATTTAATCACTCGGGAATATATATTTATATAAATATGATGCGAGAGACATGGCCAAAATCACAATCTTTCAAAATCACCCGGTCCAAGTCACCATTATCATTTTCATATTTGGTTTTATGGTTTTTATTATTTTCTTAAGATAATGATTTAAGAATCTATATTTACATAACTATCTTGTTATGTGGCCAAAATCATAATCTTTCAAAATCACTCTGTCCAAACCACCATTATCATTTTCATATTTGTTTGGTTTTTATTTTAGTAATATAGATTTTGTAATACCAAATGGTTAAATCTAGTAAAAATTATTATTTACTAAATAATATACATTTCAATATAATATATTTATTATGAAGAATTTATGATACAAAGGTTAATTAGAAACATAAAATTATATGATCACATTTATATTGTACAATATATTTTTGTAAATATAATAATATGCAATTAATCATATGGTGACAATCTACAATATATAACACTTAAAATCAGATAAAATATATAAATTCCTAAAATAAAAATCAACACAGTTAGTTCATCAATAAAACTCTATAAACTTTTAAATTTTCAATTTCTCTCGCTTTCTCTTTCTCTCTAGGTTCGAACGTCGCTGAAAGGTGATTATCTTGAAAGACTTCGGGCCTAATATGAAGAAATTTACTAATGTATGACTATTGATAGGATTTAAAAGAGGTGATCACCAGTTAACATGGATGCTTCGGCAGGCTTCCCGATTAAACTCCGGTAGTCAGATCTTCTCGAGGCTTCAGATACCAGGGTCATCAAAGAAAAAAAGTTGAACAGAAACTTAGTAATTGTTTAAATACATTTTTTCCAAAATAATAAAATTCAAAGAAGTAATCTCGTTTACAAAAACTAAACAGCAAACAAAAAAATGGATGAATGAAAATATATAGCTACAGAATTGTTCAAGAAGCAAAAAGAAAAATGAAAGAATATAGAATCTAAATTCTTTCTTCTACTCATAGCTACAGCTTCCACTCTAACAAAACCTTCTTCACGTGACATCTTCTTCTGTCCGAGAAAAATAAATAATCTCTCTCAAGAATTTGCAGGAGGCATCATCATCTGGATCTGTTTAGAACGAATAAAAAATATCAGATTGATTCATTATTAGCTCAACTAACAACAAGTAAAGAGGGAACTCACCAGTGAACCAAGTGTGTAGTAGTTGACTAGTGAGGTTTTTGTTTATGTGTGTAAGTGAAAGAAGAATCTCTTTTTTTTTGTTTTAAGTTATTTTTTGAGAAAAGGTTTTTGACAGACAAGAAGTCTTTGGTCGCTACCGTCTTGAAGATCAATGACTCGTGCTTCCCAACGCACTCTACTTGCCATCGCACGTGCCATCTCTATTACTCCCAACTTGTCGCTTATTACAACCCATCCCTATATATTGAATCCAATCACACAATGGTCAACTTCTTTAGAATCTTCTTGTGAGAAAAAACGAAGAAAATGTGTACCTCAGGGCGAAGAATCCGATCCATCTCCAAGAACAAGTCCATTAGACTACACCGTTCTGAGCTAAGATGTGTGAGTAGCTCATTAGCATGAAGCATGTCATACGTTCGTGGATACGTTGGGAATGGTTCACACCTGCAACGCAGTGAACAAAGAAGAGATATTCAAGAATCTTGATAAAGAAGGGGGGGCTTCTTCTTTAACCCCCAATCTATACGCACTCACCAGTCATGTAGAACACCCGCAAAGCCACGATCAAGTACGATAGGGAGAGTATTACGTGCATTGAGTGGGACAACGTTCATCACCCAAGCAGACTTGCCTTGTTCGAGCAAAGCAGAGTTTAAATTCCCAAAACGAGCATGCATGTCCATGACATTGCGTATCATGTTAAAAGGAGGGAGAGGATCTTCATCGCCGGGTCTCTTTGGGTGGTCAGAGAATATCAAAGGTGTAAGCAGGGACCAATAGTTTTTAAGTGCTGATCTCCATACTTGTGTATCCTCAAAGAACTCTTCAGGTTTTATACCTGAAAGTATACAAAACAAACTGTTTTAGATTCAGAGTAGTAAGTGATCACTGATTCACTGAACAATGAAAGAGAAACACTTTCCATGGATTTCAAGCTCAGCGGAGGTAGTTCCTGCAACAGCAGACCTGTTCTGGATAGGGATCCACCGTTTACTAGTGGTTCCGCTTATACATGGAACCAGTGGGTGGTAATAAGGAACATTATCTCCATCTTTGCAAAGTGGTATAGAATCTTGAGCACTGTGCACAAGAAACAAGACAGCATCAGCAGAGGAAAGACAAGGATATACACTTTTAATGACAAGAATCCGAAACCGAAAATCCAAACCGAAACAAACTAACCAAAACGGCTCAAACCAGAACGGTTCCTATATTTCTATATCAAAAATAATCGAACCAGAACCGAGAACCAAGAACCGAACCTAAAACTACACAAACTGATCCAAACCAAAAATTAACGGTTCATAAATGGATCCTCTAGCCTCTATCCGAACTACCTGATACCTGAAATACCCGACCCGAACTAATACTCCAAATACCTGACCCGAACTGATACCCGAAATGCCCATGCATAGCATAGACAACACCATGTCTGAGGATCATACTTACCGAGAAGAATAGCAGTTAGAATCTGCAGTTTTCTGCCAAAGAAACGACTCATCCTGCTGCGCTGTTAGACTCCAGCATATCTTCTTAGACAAATCATTCAACCGTGTTGAGATGCTCGTTTTCTTCGTGTCAGGCAAGTTCCCCTGCGCTTTGTTCGTAGGAGAAGTTAAAACAAAGTACCCTCCCGGTTTCAGAACACGATCCACTTCCAAAAGTAGCATTGCATCTGCTCAAGGGGACAAACATAAAACATCATCATGCCTCAAAAAAAAAATACAAAGAAAAGAAACCAAACATACATGTCTGATGTAATAATAATCACACCTTTGATATCCCAAGTAATACCACACTGAGCACAATGGACCATATCAAAAGACAAGGCTGGATAAGGAAGCTGTTTTGAGAAGAAATTGCCAATCATTGCAGGAAGGCCTCTCTCTAAAGCTAACTGGACTTGGCTCCCTGTAGCTTCGTACTTTGCTATACATATAGGCATCAGCTTTAATGACACTAGATGGGCACCAAAGCTTCCGAAGCCACAACCTATGTCTAACACAGTCCGTACCTGCAAACACAATCATAAGTTATCTCATCAAACAGTCCGTACCTCTAAGATAATTATCTCAAGAAAAACTTACACCCGCTTGAGCAAACTCAGTATCGCTTCCTAAGCCTATCATCTCAGCGATTTGACGAGCATAGTCTTTGATCCCATCAAAGACCAAGCCGTCTTCCGAGTGAAAACTAATTTGATTCTCTTCAAGCAACATCAACCTAACAAAGGTAATTTAATAAACACATTGTGAAAGTAATTGAAGAAACTGTTATGTAAAAAAAGAAAGGACCTTGTTGTAACGGTTCCTGAAGAAAGAAACTGATCTTTAGTTATCTTCACATTCCCACTCCAAATGATATCTCTACCAAGAGGCCACCTAAGTGGTATCTTATAGTCTCTAGGAGGACGAACAACACATCTCTCCTTCTCTCTCTCAAACTCAAACTCGCAGTGTCGATCCAGCTCATCACCCTCTTGAAGCCCAGCAAGCAAATTCCCCGTGACGTTATAACAAGGCACATAGCTCTCTCTTTCTTTACCGCACAGAGGAAACTCTCTCAGGCTGGTACCTAGCGAGAGAGACCTCAGATCAAGATAATCAACCGCAGCTTGCTCCTTTATCCTCCTATAGTTACTATAAATGTTGGGCACGAGTGTTGAAGAGCCAGTGGAAGCCTCGTAGGGAGTGGACGTCAAGGGTGATAAAATGGTGAGTAGAGCCACTACGCCGAGGATGAAGAAGAGCAAGCCTTTGATCCGTGGTCTGAGACCGAACACAGAGGAAACACTCTTGTACCAAGGAGGACTTGTCATCATAGTGTAAGAAGATTCTCTAACAAAGTCCCAATCTTGAAGCCATTTTTGTGGAACAAAGGCTAAGTCTTTTTTTTTTGTACACTGTTAATGATCCAAATCAAGAAATGGGCATTGATAGAGACATGTGTGTACCTGCAGACAAATCTGGCAGATCAAACATCCCCAAAAAGGAAACATTACTTAAATTAGCTAGTTAAGAGAATTTTGCTTTTAGTGGGAAAAACTCAAATCTTGAAGCTTTTTCATGATGAGATCTCGAGAATGGAGATCAGATCAGACAGAACAATGATTCAACGACAGAGACGGTAATTAGAGTAGGGTTTTTGGAGAAGCGTAGTTACCTGTGTGTAATAGATTGCGGATTTAGATTTCGACCAAACAATTGGGCAAAGATTGAAGACAAAAGAGGATTGAGAGATTCCAGTTATATGGGCGCTCTGTAATCTGTGTAGAGTTCGTTTTATAAATTTTTGTTTTATTTTAATCGTTTATTTTCTGAATATATATATATAGATATGCAAATTGTTACCATTATTAAATGAATGAGATGATTGAGGAAAATTAAATAAAGTGATTAAGTTCTAATTAGATCTGGAAAAGTGTGTTAGTAACTTTTTTAAACAAAAAAAAATATTCATTTTGTGAATTTTATTCCAGCAAAGAAAAACAGTCATGGAAGAAGCATAGGAGGGGAATAATTGCAATTCGTGGTTCACTTTTCTTTTTGTCGTCATTTAATAAATTGGTCTCTTTGTCCCCTTTTTATTTTATTTTTATTATTTTGAAATTTACAAGAAAAAACATTTTTATTAAGTATTATAATGCTGTTGTTGGGGACCAATAATAATCCACTACAAGAAATTCTTGTTTTTATGTTCAAGCTTGTGTTGTTGTTCAAAAAAAAGAGGTTCAAGGTTGTGTTTTTTTTTTGAGAAAAGGCATTCAAAAGGTTCAAGGTTGTGTTAAGTTGTTCTTGTTAACTAGAAGAAATTTAGGCCCTGGACTCTAACGATTTAACGAGTTCGAGTTTGTACATGTTATATGGGGATAATGATTTAACGAGTTCAGCATGAGCTTACTCTTAGGTGATGATTATTTGCTAGCTTTTAGTTTTAGTTTTTTGCTTTTTAAATCGGGAAATTGGATCTTATAACTAACTAACAAATTATAATTCATTTGATATCTAAAAACCTAATTTTTATCTACAGTATTTATATGATATTATGTAATAATATTATATTATCCTTCAATTCAACTAGTGTGACATGCTGAAAATTATTTTATAAAATAAATAATAAATAATATAATATAATAAATTATAGCTACTATTGATACACATATTTTTTTTCTTTTTTTTTGTTAAATCTTTACTTTTTCTTTAAATATAAGAATATACACCACTCTATCTCAAAACAAGGAAAAAACAAAGATTCTGAATTTGCAAAATTGAGTTCGGAGGAAAAGACGGTATCGTAAAAAACAAGGTGACATCGTGCTTTCTGTTTATAGTTTTTTAGTGTCGTCTGTCTTAATTTTTTTTCGTTGTTATTTATTTTAGTTGTTATGGTATGTTTCAGTGTTATGGTATGATACAAAATAATGACTCCAGTCTAGTGAATGCGTATATGACCATGTCAGAAAAAAAGAAAGATGTGTAGAAGATAAACCCGCCGACTATATTATATGTGGTGAAAGAAAATTATAGTATGAAACATTTACACCTGAAGTCACTTTTCCTCTTCTATATTACACGGTAAGTCACTTGTTACTCCTAACGTACTTTTGCACACTAAATCATGCACATTTCTTATACAAATGACAAATATACTCATTTTCTCATTTGCTTATCACAATTCTATCCTAAACAACAAACTTAAAATTTTGTCGGAAAAATGATTCCTTTTTATCTTTCTTTTTTTTGCTTTGTGTTCTTCCTAAATTTTTTTTATGTAAAACAATATCCTTTAAAAAAAATTTGAGATAGGTTGTCTTAATTTATCTCTGCGACACATTCCTCCGGCATCCATTTGCTAGATTCTCCGGCGTTGATTTCGGAATCGCTCAGTCATTGATTTCGGAATCGCTAAGTTACAAAAAAAAAAATCGCTCAGTCGCAGCCGTTGGTTCGGTGCTTCATTCCGAGTCTGACCCTCTGGTTCGAGCTAGACGGAACTTGACCCCATCAGAGTTGATTGCAGGCTTTTGGAGGGTTTGTAATGGACGAGCAAGCAAGTCAATTGGAGAACGTCTTTTTAGAAATACTCAAGTGATTTGTGTTTTTTTCTGAAATTCAATCGATTCTTCTTGATTCTGTTATTTGTAAATGTGATAACTTCCAGGTAATCAGTGACAATGTTGAGTGACATCATTGGAACTTGATTATGAGTGACATCATTGGAACCACCGATCTGAAGTGGGCGTATAGCAGATAGAAAAATAATACCTTTGGAACTTGATGATGGCACCGGAGATGACGATGGAGTAAGAGTGGAAATGGGAATAGTTGTAATGGAGGCAGAGGAGATGATGGAGAGGATGAACCCGATAAAGCTGAGGAGAATAATCTGTTTCATGTTTCTTGTTGCAGTTTTGACCATTTTTTTGGTAGGACTACTTTATGGCTTTTTCATCGCCATCATATGTGGTCATCGTGTCAATGAGTGGCATTACCATGTTTTTGCCAAATAAGATCTCACAAAGGTTCAGTTTCTTGCAGATTCTTTATCCCCTTATTATTTTACTGTGATTAAACTGTGATTATTATTCTAGCATACACCTCAAGGTGCAAATTAGTTTTCCATATCTCCAACGTTTAGCGACAAAACATGGTTCTTCTTCTGTGTTGCTAGGGAATCTGTTGAGAGAGGGAGAGAGCCCACACTGTTTATCAATGAGTAAATATGTTAACGTATAGGTAAAAGGTGTACATGCGGATATCATGTACGAGGTGTACACGTGGATACCTATATGAAGTGTACACATGATTCAGTGAATATGGGGATAGCGATATCCATTTGCAAGTCGATTATGAATAAAAATTTTCAATGTTGACTGGTCCTTTTTGTACATATGAAACCAATAATACTATCCACATGTACACCGTATTAACAACCCCTGTACACCATAGTATAATCCACATGTACACCTTTCGTGGAAGTATCAGAGGGAAAGGGAAAGAGTTGGTTATGAATCTAAGGTTTTCTTACCCGGTCAAGATGCCGATACCAGAGAATGTCAAGGCCTCCGAGCCATACAAGGGTAAGGGATAAAAGTATTCAGACGAGTTTGTTTGGAGGAAAGAAGAAAAAAGCTGGAAACGAAGTGATCTTGTTCTTGTTGTGTATTTTACTACACATGTTTTCTTGTTTGTATGTTAAATGTGTCTCTGCTCAATTAGAATTTTGAAACTATTCTCCATCATGATTCAATAATGGTTTCATCCATTCAGTTCTAGTACAAACTACTGAGCAAAAAATGGTAGAAAAAATGTGAGCTTTAAATTATGTGCAAATTAACGAAATGGTTTCTCTCTGAAATTACAGAACTGAGTTGAAGACTTCTTGCACTGTTATCTGTTCTTTGTGCTGTGAAGTGAACCAGAGAAGAGAAGCAAGAGAGACAACCCATGTACACCGTATTATAATCCATGTGTACACCTCCTACATGATATCCATGTGTACACCTCCACATGATATCCATGTGTACACCTCTACACCTTTGATCTAGACGAGAGCATATCTATATTTACTCGTTTTCAGTCTGTGTAGACTCTCTTTCTCAATTATTATTTTGAGTTTCTTTGTATTCCTATCGATCATGATTCTCAATTTCATATGTTTTTTACAAAAATACAAAATATTTCTCTAGCAACAAAGAAGAAGAAACAGTTGCAAATCACCACATGAGATCGAGATGAAAAAGAAACCGTTATTCCCATCGTTATCTCCTATGCCCGTTATCAACTTTCCAAAGGTCTCATCTTTCAATTTGTTATACGCTCACTTCACTTCATCTCCGTAGTCCCGACTCCCTCATTTATTTTCCATTCCTCCGCCGTCAACAAAGAAGAAGAGGAAAACCGAAGTCGCTTCTCCTCCATACGCAGAAATGCAGAGACTGCCTCTGTTCACCGGTGTTTGTTTTCTGTTCCTCGTCGCTAGCTTTCAACAAATTTATGTTCCTCGTCGCCGTGAGCCACTGACGAGAAAAGAGGAAAAAGAAAAGAGGAAAGAGGAAATAAGAGAGAGAAAGAAAAAGGGTATTTTCGAGTTTTACTATGCTTAAATGTGTGGAAATATGTGTGAAACTGCCTCAAGAGTCAAAAATGACATATTGTGATATAAAATGTCATAAAGTGACCTGCAATAAAATTTTCTCTTATAGTATAGTATGTGTTCTTTAATGGTACTATTTATATAAGGTTACTATACTATTTCAGAAATAGTCTTCTCTCACTCTTGTATTTTTAAACTATTTATATGAAAATGAACAATCTCTGTGATCTTAAATTTTGACATTTTTCTTTTTCATCGTGTTCATTAATAAATAATAAGATATTTTCATATTTTATTCTATTTAATGATCATATATTAGTATTTTTAATTTATCAGTGGTAGAACACGTCATATTACCAAACTAAATAGTATATAACAGTTCTTGTATTTATGTACCATTCACAAGAATAGAATAACACTTACATCTCTAATTTTCATTGATATTGACAAACATATATACTTCATATTATTTCGACTCAGTCACCTACACATGTATGATCAGTACTACTATCGCTATTAATTGTTAGCCAAATTCATTGTTCACCAGTTTCTGTTTTACAAGTCTAAATCTATTTTATAATTCATATTTATATAAAGTAGTTTAGTATTACATAATATTATACACTATTTTCAGACTTTGATAATTGGGCTTAGATTTATATTTGGATTTAGGATTCACTAATTAGAGTTTAGGATTTATATTTGGGTTTAGGGTTTAGGGTTCATCAATTAGGGTTTAGGTTTTAATATTTAGGGTTTAAGGTTTAAGATTTAGTATTTAAGGATTGAGGTTTGGAATAAAGTTTAGTATTTACGAGATGTGAGTGGAGTTAGAGTTTTGTTCTATTTAAGTGATATGGTATTGAAAAATCGGATACATATTTATGTGATAAATAAATATGTGGTGTTGGTGGTATTACATGGTGTGATAACTGATTGTGGAGTGTTAAATCATTGACTCATCATTTTTTTCTTTCTGTTGCTAGCAACCTGAATAAAAAGAGGATATTACCGGATAAATTTGTGTAAACTATTTATGGATTGAATCATGTAAAAATCAATGATGTGTACTTAATTTCCTTCCAAAACTTGGTCATTTGGCAAATTCTCTCTTTTAGATTTTATTTTCTGGTTATTTATTTTCAGCTTTTAATTTTAGTTTTTGGTTTTTAGATTTAGATTTTATTTTTGGTTGTAAATTTTAGTTTTCAAAAAAAAATTAATGCATTACTTTAGAATAATGCAACAAAATAGCAAGAAAATATTTAAAATCTACCATTAAAATTTATCAAAATAATGTGATTAATATTTAAAATAAAGTACAGTAACATGTTTCTAATTATTATATATTATAATACACAGAAGATAAAAACACAAAACTCAAAAAACCTCTAAAATACACAAAATATAAAAACACAATCAAATCAAAATTAACTAAAGTAAATAAAAATTAAAAACATCGTTAATAATACATTTTAAATAAAATATGTAGATTAAATTTGATATATAAAATTGAAACAAAAAATTTAAATCACAAAAAAATTACAAGAACAAAATCAAATCAAAGTTAACTAAAATAACAGAAAACATAAAAAAAAACAACATTGTTAATGAATTCAATAGTGACTCTAGTCTTAGATTTTAGTATATTGTATATTGGTAGTATGTTTAGTTTAAATAATAACAAAAATACATTAGTTTATCGGTTCCGTTTAATTCGGCACGATTCAGATTGGCTTAGGTTCGGTTGGTTCGGAATGGAAAAATCTTAAACAGAACTATTTGATAATAAACTTTGGTTTGGTTTGGACCGGTTCGGTGTGATTCGGTTCGTTTTTTTCCCACCTCTACAATTAAAGATCGGTATGACGAAGCTTCCATAAACGGTCGGATCTTACACACGTTTCTTCAATTTCAATTTGTGAAGAAATTCAATGAAAAAAAAAATGAAATTCAACGTTCTAATGGTTTATATGAATTATTTACACTATTTATCAAGACCTGAAAACAATGTAGACTAAAGCCCAATACTTTAGTCGGATCATTCAATCGGGTTTGGGCCTGACCCACCTGAGTCCAAGACCACAGCTCTCCTTTCCTCGTACCTTAAATTAAAGATTGGTATGACGAAGCTTCCATCAACATTCACGGTCATTTAAAAAATAGAGTCAATGTTTTGATATCACTTTCTCTTCAACTATGGAAAGAGCTTCTTTCTCTCTCAGACCAAACAAATGGATTCTTCTGTTTTACTTACCAATGTTTTTGCTGCTGCAATAGGCTTCTTCGTGATCTTTAAAATGTTTAGATCCCATCAAGAAAACAAAGAACCCGATTCTTCTTCTTTGTCTTCTTCTTCATCAGTTCCTTCATCTAATAGCTGGTCATACGACGTCTTTCCGAGCTTTCGGGGAGAAGATGTCCGCAAGAATTTTTTCAGTCATATTCAGAAGGAGTTCCAGAGAAAAGGAATCACACACTTCGTTGATAATGAGATGAAGAGAGGAGAATCCATCCGTCCTGAAATCATAAGTGCCATCAGAGGTTCTAAGGTCGCCATCGTCTTGATCTCGAGTAACTACGCTTCTTCGATGTGGTGTCTTGACGAACTGGTTGAGATTATGAAGTGCAAGAAAGAGTTGGATCAAATTGTGTTGCCAATTTTCTATGAAGTTGAACCTTCTCATGTAAAAAATATAGTTTCACAAACTGATCGTAGAATAGGTTTAACAAGAACTTGCTCTCTTATTAATCTCTTGAGAAAATCACTCAAAACTCAAGAATCCTATTACAATCTCCAAACTCTCTCAAAGGTTGCAACAAGTCTGCAACTTCTTTTATAGGGATATAATTTCCTTTTCTTAAACGACTTAACATTATTGAGATATTTCCTAATTTCTATAATTTCCAAAACAAGATGAAACTAGGATTGCTTGCTCTTCAAGCTTACTTCCTACATTCTCCCCCTTAAGCTTGAAATCTCCAAGTCTTCAACTCCAATCATGCTCCTCATTTCTTTGTACCGAATTCGTCCAAGTCCTTTAGTCAAGATGTCTGCTCTTTGTTCATTCCCTGGTACGTGTTGCACCTCGATTTGATCGTTGTCAACACATTCACGAATGAAGTGGTATCGTCTATGTATATGCTTGCTTCGCCCATGGAAAACCGGATTCTTTGTTAATGCGATCGCAGACTTATTGTCAATAAATAGTACTACCTTTTCACACTTCTTCCCCACGACTTCACCAAGTAAATCCTGGAGCCAAATAGCTTGCTTTGCCGCTTCAGTGGCTGCCATAAACTCTGCTTCACATGATGATAGAGCAACTGTTTCTTGTTTCTGAGAACTCCAGGTTATGGGTGAGTTCGAGAGATAGAACATATGTCCTGTTGTGCTGCGTCCGTCATCTTCATCCACATTATGACTTGCATCGCTATAGCCAACTAGCTTTACTTCTGCTGCACGTTTAAATGTCAAACCATGAGCAAGTGAACCTTTCAAGTACCGTAGAATCTGTTTTATAGCTGCAGCGTGTGAGATCTTTGGAGCCTGCATATATCTACTCATGACACCTACTGCAAACGAGAGATCAGGCCGGGTGTGGAGAAGGTATCTAAGACAGCCTATGGTTCTTCTGTAGTCCTTCTCGTCGACACTGGATTCGTCGTGAGCCTTGGACAGAGTTAAGCTTGGATCGAATGGAACATGAACTGCATTGCAGTCTTGCATTCCGGTTTCTTCTAGGATCTTATTTGCATATCTTTCCTGTCTCAATGTGATCCCTTCACTATGTTGATCAACCTCAATGCCCAAGTAGTATGTCAGTAATCCTAAGTCGCTCATCTCAAACTTCGCAGCCATTCCTTTTTTGAACTCATCGATCATCTCTAGACTTGTACCAGTTACCAAAAGATCGTCAACGTAAACTGCCACAAGTAGCAGGTGTTCTTTGTTGACTCGACGATACAATGCTGGTTCCTTGGAGCATCTTTCGAACCTTAGTTCACTCAGTACCTTGTTAAGTTTTTCATTCCACGCTCTCGGAGCTTGGCGTAGACCATAAAGAGCCTTTCTTAGTTTGTAAACTTTATTCTCTTGACCCGTGACTTCAAAACCTTCTGGCTGAGAAACATATACTTCTTCTTTAAGATCTCCATGCAAGAACGCGGTTTTGACGTCCAAGTGATGCACTTGCCACCCCTTTGCTGCTGCTAGAGCTAGTAAGAACCGGACAGTCTCTATGCGAGCCACTGGTGCAAATACTTCATCGAAGTCAATACCGTGTCGTTGTATATAACCCTTTGCTACCAATCTTGCTTTGAATTTGTTTATACTTCCATCGGAGTTGCGTTTGATCTTAAAGATCCATTTGAGTCCGATCGCTTTTGCTCCAGCCGGAAGTTCCACCAAGTCCCACGTTCTGTTTTTCACTATTGATTTAATCTCATCTTGGCAAGCATCTCTCCATACTTTCTCCTCCTTTGCTTCCTGGTAGCTCCATGGCTCATCGTTTATACTTAACAACAATCTTTCTCCTTCAAGCTCAGCCAACAAGATGTAGTCATCCAAGTAACCAGGTTGTTTTCTTATTCTCTGAGAACGTCTCAACACGGGCTCTGCTTCATCCCCATCACTCTCGTCATCCTCTTGATCTTCTTCATTCTCCATTGACGTGTTTGGTTCAGGTGTGGGTGTAGTCTCATCGGGATTAGACATTGTGATGATATTATTGATGCCATGATTGCCGTATTGACTGATATTGATCTGGAAGGATCCGCTAGTTTCTTCTCTGTTACTTGTCGTCCAATCCCAGCCTTTGCTCTCGTCAAATATTACATCCCTACTGACCATTACTCTTTTATTTGTTGGATCAAAGAGTCTATAGGCTTTTGATCCTGGTTCGATCCCGAGATGTACGAGCTTTATTGACCTGTTATCAAGTTTCCTCAGATGCTGTGACTCTACCTTTGCGAATCCAATGCAGCCAAAGGTACGCAGATGACCGACGTATGGCTTCTTGCCTTTGAACAACTCGTATGGTGTCTTGGCGTTGATGACACGACTTGCTGCCCTATTTATAATATATGTAGCGTGTCTTACCGCTTCGCCCCAAAGATAGTTTGGCATCTCCATATGTTTCAAGATACTTCTTGTCATGTTGAGAAGCGTTCGATTTTTCCTTTCTACTACCCCGTTCTGTTGAGGAGTATACGGAGCCGTTAGATGCCTTTGTATCCCGTGTTCTTCACAATAGGAGTTAAACTCATTGGATGTGAATTCACCACCACGATCTGTCCTTAGTGTTTTTATTGTAGCTTTGCTCTCTTTCTCAACAATGGCCTTAAAGTTCTTGAACTTCTCGAATGCTTCCCCTTTAGTACTTAAGAGCATCGTCCACATGTATCTACTGTGATCATCAATTAATACAAAGATGTATCTCTTTTGTGATGGCGTTGGTGGCGTAATGGGTCCGCACAGATCACCATGTATGAGATTAAGTACCGTATCAGCTCTAAACGATGTCGACTTTGGGAATGCCTGCCTCGCTTGTTTCCCAAGTATGCAAGAAGAACATGTTTCTTTATCACTTATTATCTTCGGTAGGCCTTGTACAAGTTCCTTGCTTGCCATTAATCTGATTGCTTCTCTTCCTATATGACCCAACCGTGCATGCCATATTGCTGATTCATTACTAGCTGATGCCACTAAACACCGATCATCTCTCTCGATATTGACTTTGTAGAGACGGTTTTTTCGAGCGTTTGGCATTGGCGATGAGCTTCCCGTCACGATCTCTCAAAGTGAGATAGTCATCCTTCATTCGTATATCACATCCACACTCCGTAGCCTGACCAAGACTTATTATATTACTCTTCAAGTCTGGTATATAGTAGACATCAGCTAATATTCTTTTGCTCCCATCTCTAGTGCAAAACAATATTGGTCCTTTACCCTTGATATCAATGCGAGAATCGTCACCGAATCTGACCTTGCCAGTGATGGTCTCGTCTAAGCTTTTAAAGTATCTTCTATCAGCGGTCATGTGATTGCTTGCCCCATTGTCTAGATACCATACTTTGTCGTTGTCGTTACTCGTTTCAAAGATGAGAGGATTAACGTTCTTTTCGTTAAGATATACTACTTCATGAACCATTAGTTCCTCTGCTTCCGTAGTATCTGCATCTTTTGTCTCAGTCGTCTCTTGTAGCTTCAAGAGTCGATCAGGACATACTGAGGCAAAGTGTCCCATCTTATCACACCGGAAACACATGACCTTGGACATGTCAAAGGTGTCCTGATATCGATCTTGATATGTACCATTATATCTTCCTCTGCCTCTTCCTCTGTTATAGAACCTGTTTCCTCGTCCTCTTCCTCTAAAGTTACTATTATAATCGCGGTTGTTGGTGTTTGAGGTAGGATGAGCTTGTTGAGGATGAGATTGAGCTTCGTTGCTTGCATACATGAGTTTGCTCTGAGTTTCTTCATCATCTTCGTCTTTTATTCTCTCCTCATAAGCTTTAAATCTTCCAACGATATTCTCAAACTTTGCGGTCTTGAGATCGACGAATTGCTCCACTGTTGCGACCATCTGAATGTATTTCTTTCGTGGAAGACAAGACATGAATTTCTTTATAAGCTTATGTTCCTCAATGGGCTCTCCTAAAGCGGTTGCTTTTGATGACAGTTCGGTTAGTTTTCCAGCGATGTCACTAATGGTGTCTTTGTCTTTCATCTTCAGCCTTTCAAGATCAGACGCTAGTGTCGCCAATCTTGCTTCTTTAACCAGGTCAGCTCCTAAGTACCGTTCCTTGATCGCATCCCAAACTTTCTTTGCAGTCTCCAAATTTCCTAATTGCAACACAAGAGATTCGGGTAGAGACTGAAATATTAGGGCTGTGGCTAGATCATTCTCCTCACTATTATTGGTTTCCTTCTCCACCAGCTCCCATACTTTGTTTACCTTCAACACTAATCTGATTCTTATCGTCCACAACGCATAGTTTGTGTCCGTAAGAATAGGACAACTTATTTTGGAAGATCCTCCTTCCTTTGGTTTTGATACAACGATATCTCCCATGGTCGTTGGATCGCTTGTTTGCTTATAGAAGCTCTGATACCAAATATAGTTTCACAAACTGATTGTAGAATAGGTTTAACAAGAACTTGCTCTCTTATTAATCTCTTGAGAAAATCACTCAAAACTCAAGAACCCTATTACAATCTCCAAACTCTCTCAAAGGTTGCAACAAGTCTGCAACTTCTTTTATAGGGATATAATTTCCTTTTCTTAAACGACTTAACATTATTGAGATATTTCCTAATTTCTATAATTTCCAAAACAAGATGAAACTAGGATTGCTTGCTCTTCAAGCTTACTTCCTACAAAAAAGCTTACCGGAGATTTTGGAAAGGTTTTCAGAAAGACTTGTCGGGGTAGAAGCAAAGAAGAAACTGAGAGATGGAGACAAGCTCTGGAGGACGTAGCTACAACCGTTGGTTACCACTCGATGAACTGGTTCATTTCTGCTTGTGCTCTTTATTATAGTTTATAGTCTCATATGTTCGCTGATGAACCATTTGGATGATGATTTTGGATGATGATGAAAATTAATACTATTCGTTTTGTGTTAAGTGAACATCATCCGAATGATTTATCCAAATAAGTTTTAAAATTTAGACTAACAGGAGATTCATCCGTATGACTCATCCGGATAAATCTGATAGGTGCATTTTAACAAATGATAAATTATTCTTATCCATATAAAATAATTAGATTTAAGTTTTAACAAAAAAAACTAACCAAAAATATAAATAGAACAACATTAGGATAACACTAAATTTTTTAATCACAAACACAACCTAAAGTTAGTCTGATCAAATGACCAAAATGTTTAGGATAGCACTATATTTTTAGGTTAACTAATCTATATTTAAAATTTATATTTGATGGGTGGGGTTTAGGGAGGAGTTTAGTATTTTTTTTTTAAATTATAATTTTAAATAATAATTTAAAAAATATTTTAATTTTTTTTTTTGGATTTCAAAACAAAACTTTAATAAAATTCAGAAAATGAAATTTTAAAAATAACGAAAAGAGTTTTCAAATGAAAAAAGTATTTTTGAATATAAATTTTTATTATTTATATTTATATATTTTCAGAGTAAGAGTGTAATGGTCCTCTATCTCTTTAATTAAATTTATTTTGGTCATTTTTGTCTCCATGTGCTTTTTTGATCAGATAAACATTTTGTGTCTTTTTAAGAAAATTGCTCTATATTTTTTTGAAACACTTTTTGAAACACAATGAGAATTATCCTATATAAATCACACTTTTCACGAAAATCACAAAATTATATTTTCTCGCTAAAACTGCAAAATATATTCTTCCACTTTTTATTATAGTTTATGGTCTATAAAAATTAGTACAGATTATATTATATAAATTTATTTATTTTAGTATAGAAAATATTGTCACTGATGTTAAAATATTTCCTCTTGTAAGGGATAATGAAGCGGCCATGATAGAAAAAATCGCCACTAATGTTTCAGCAGAGCTGCTAAATTATGCGCCATCAAGTGTTTTGGACAGTTATGTTGGGATGAGAGATCACATGGTAAAGATGGAACAATTATTATGCCTAGACTCTGATGAAGTGAGGATGATAGGGATTTGGGGTCCTTCTGGAATTGGTAAGAGCACCATAGCTAGAGCTCTATTTGGAGAATACATTCATAAGTTCCAGTACAGTGTCTTCATGGACAATATCAGAAGACGCTATCCAATACCTTGTCACGATGTATACAGCACACAACTGCAACTACAAACAGAGATGTTATCTCAAATAATCGACCAGCAGGATATCAAGATTCGTCATTTGGACGTTGCAAAAGACAGATTAAAAGACAAAAGAATACTTGTCGTTCTTGATGATGTGGACCATGTGATGCAACTC
Organism: Raphanus raphanistrum subsp. raphanistrum; assembly: GCA_019706035.1. Taxonomy (NCBI): domain Eukaryota; kingdom Viridiplantae; phylum Streptophyta; class Magnoliopsida; order Brassicales; family Brassicaceae; genus Raphanus; species Raphanus raphanistrum. The sequence goes on from CM033983.1 coordinate 27,366,714, forward strand.
CATGCACTGGCTAAAGAAACTCGTTGGTTTGGTCCTGGAAGTCGGATTATCATGACAACGCAAGATAAAAGAGTTTTGCATAGACATGGGATTAACCATATACATGAGGTGGGTTCCCCATCTGACGAAAAGGCTCTTAAAATATTCTGCATGTATGCTTTTGGTCAAAAGTAACCATATTATGGTTTTGAGAGCCTTGCTAGGAAAGTTACACAACTTGCCGGCAACCTCCCTCTAGGACTAATGGTTATGGGATCCTATTTTCGAGGAATGTCGCGGCATGAGTGGGAAATGGAACTACCAAGGTTATGGAGTAGCCTTAACGGAGAAATTGAGAGCATTTTGAAGTTCAGTTATGATGCTTTATGTGATGAAGATAAAGATTTATTTATCTATATAGCATGTTTCTTCAACAACGAATGGATTAAAAGAGTGGAAGAATTTCTACCAGAGAATTTTTCTAAACTGATATGCGCGGTCTTCGAATTTTAGCTGATAAATCTCTCATATCTATCGACCGTGGATACATAAAGATGCATAATTTGCTAGCGTGTTTGGGTAGAGAAATTGTTCGTAAACAATCAATTCATGGCCCTGGGCAGCGGCAGTTTTTGGTTGATGGTAGAGAGACATGCCAAATACTGAGTAACTCCTATACACCAGTAAGTTTGCACTGCCGTAATAATTAATCCTTTCTTAGTATAAGATTTTTTCTTAAAGTAACTTAACTATTATTACTTTTTTTCTTCTTCTTCAGGGTAGTATAAATGTAATAGGCATAGATTGCGAATATTCAGAGATCGAGAATGGGTTATACAAAAATGAAAAAGCCTTTGAGAAAATGAGTAATCTCCAATTCTTAAGGATCGGTGATACACGCCCGAGAGTGCACTTACCACAAAGTCTGAAATACTTACCTCGGACACTTAAATTACTAGATTGGGATGGTTTCCCAATGACATGTTTGCCTACAAATTTCAACCCGGAGTTCCTCATAGATATATACATGCCTTCAAGCAATCTTGAGAAACTGTGGGAAGGAAGTCAAGTAAGTATATAATTGAACAACATCTCAATTGTACTCTCTATGAAAATGCATCTAATTATAAAGTGTATTATTAATTAAGGCCTTTTTGTTGTAATAGGCAAGTACAAATCTCAAGCGGATGTGTCTGAAGGGTTCCATAAACCTGAAGGAGGTTCCTGATCTCTTAACAGCCACTAATCTCTGGAAATTGGATGTCAGCGGTTGCTCAAGTTTGGTGGAGCTCCCGTCATCTATTGGGAATGCTACTAATCTCAATGAATTGTCTCTCAGTCGTTGCCCAAATATGGTAGAGCTCCCATCTTCCATTGGGAATGCTACCAAACTCAAGAAATTGGATCTTAGTGGTTGCTCAAGTCTGGTGAGACTTCCGTTTTCTATTGGGAATGCTACCAATCTCACAGATTTAGATCTCCGTGACTGCACAAGTCTGGTGGAGCTCCCATCTTCTATTGGAATCCTTCATAAGTTGTCGTCGTTTATTTTGAAAGGTTGCTCAAAGATAGAAGCCATTCCGGTCAACATCAACATGAAATCTCTAACAACACTTGATCTTTCTGATTGCTCCTTGTTGAAAACATTTCCTGAGATTTACGCAAACATTAAACGTCTCATGCTTAATGGAACTGCAATAGAAGAAATTCCTCCATCAATCACGTTGTGGTCTCATGATCTTTATCACTTTGCTGTGTCATGCAGTGAAAACCTTGGGAATTCCATACACGCTTTAGACCTCATCACGGAGCTGCACGTGTGCGATCAAAGAATTCAAGAACTTGCTCCATGGATCAAGGAAATGACTCGTCTACGTAAACTTATAATCAGTGAATGCCCCAAGCTAGTTTCTCTCATGCAGCTTCCAGACTCCTTAGAAACCCTAGAAGCAAAAAACTGTGTGTCCCTAGAGAGACTAGATTCTTCTTTCCCCAATAAAAATCTCTGGAAATTGGATCTCAGTGGTTGCTCAAGCCTTGTGGAGCTCCCATCTTCTATTGGGAATGCTACTAAACTCAAGGAGTTGAAACTAAGTAAGTGCTCAAGTTTAGTGGAGCTCCCCACCTCTATTGGAAACCTTCACAGGCTGCAGAGGTTGAATTTGAAAGGTTGCACAAAGCTAAAGTCTCTTCCGATGGATATCAACATGGAATCTCTCATAGAAGTTGATCTCACTGATTGCTCATCGTTGAGAACATTTCCTAAGATGATTTCCAAAAACATTGAACGCCTCAAGCTCAAGGGAACTGCAATAGAAGATATTCCGTCATCAATCATGTCATGGTCTCATGATCTTTATCACTTTGCTGTGTCATACAGTGAAAACCTTGGGACTTCTTCCCCGCATGCTTTTGACCTCATCACGGAGCTGCACGTGTGCGATCAAAGTATACGAGAACTTGCTCCATGGATCAAGGAAATGTCTCGTCTACGTAAACTCGTAATCAGTGGATGCACAAAGCTAGTTTCGCTCCCGCAGCTTCCATGCTCCTTACGATACCTAAAAGCAGAAAACTGTGAGTCACTAGAGAGACTAGATTCTTCTTCTTCTTTGCAAGATGTTGGAGCCAACTTTGGTAATTGCTTCAAACTGAATCAAGAAGCAAGAGAGGTAATCATAAGGACTTGTAGGTTTGCGGTCTTACCTGGTGAACAAATGCAACCGTACTTTCTTTGGCAGGCCACCGGGAAAGGGAATGGCACGGATATACATCATCATCATCAGCTTTCATCGTTGATGGGATTGAAGGCTTGTGTGTTGGTAGTTAATAAAGGTGATGCCGAGAGGAAGGAGGAGGTGGATGTATACTATTGCATCAAGAATGGTACCACCAGTGTAAGGCGTAGATTAGGAATACACTCGCAACGTTTTCCACTTTTAAACGAGCATCTCTACACGTTCGAGATGGAAGAAAAGGTGAATTGCAGAGAATCAGTCTTTGAGTTCGAAGTGAAAGATAAGAATTGGGAGGTTAGAGAATGCGGTCTAAATTTTGTTCCCACAACTTTGATCGTGTGATATTTTTGTGGTCATGTCTGATTTGGATTAACTGATGATTTCACTTTTTTTTGTCACATAAAAGGCTTCATTAGAAAGATAAAGATGATTTCACAAACAATTTATCATTATTATAGGTCTTTGTTAAATGATCTGAACAACAAAAAAAAACGTTTATGCAATTCCACAAGTCACAAAATGGCTTTCACAAAATGACAAACGACGACATTTGACGAAGACGAGGGAGATTTTACAAGGTTTAAATTGGTATAGTTCTGATTATTTAAAACACCAAAATAAATTACAAGATTGGTCGGTTAGTTCCCTCCAAAAACAGAGCAATATTTTTGTTCACTAAACAGAGCATCGAGTCCTCTCGCTTCTCTTGCAAGGACCTTTCCGAGTCAAAGAACTCTAAGCCGAACGTCTTCAACTACCTGTTTAAGCACTACGAAACCTTAAGTACCTCTGCCGATAATAACGACAGTATCCGTCACATCCTCTTCCCCTCCGTGGCGCAACTCAGTCGAGACACAGCTTTTCTTCCTCGGTGATATCTATCCTCAAAAAGAAGGGGTTATGGCTAAGAAAGAAAAAAGTAGGATCATGTTAGTTTCTTCTCACATGATCTCTCAATTTTCTCAAGAATATGAGTAATATGAAAGTTTCACCCTTTTGTCAGCCTTTTTTTTCTGATAAACATCATGTAAATTAGTTTTATCATCACAGTACACTGTACACGACCCAGTGTCTAATCACAAAACCACAACTTCTATTTGTTGTTCAAGGAATTACAATGACGGTGTCTTCTCTCAAAATCGATCTACCGGATTTATGATCTAAAAACTCATCTCAGGTTCTCAAATTCATTCCTGCAGCTTCATGTTCATAGTCATGGTTACATTCTATTTCTAGACATAATGAAGCTTTAGATGATGAACTTGGTGACAAAAAGAAAAAGTTATTAGCAAATTATATGGTGGTGATTTTCCCCACAAATCAAAACCATCGCGACTAGTTTGATATATGGCAAGAAAATTGTTGAAGCAAAGACAAAGCAAGTGAACTTGATTGGGAAATGAATACCGGTAACGTATGTTTGGTTTATCATCAAAATCATATTTTAGATCGATAAATGTGTTTTTGGCTTACAATTCCATTAATTTCAAATTTATGGTGTGCTTTTTTTTAAGTCTAACCTCTTACTATTAAGATAATTGAACCCGGTTCTCTACATCCCGGTTAAGGATCAGAATTCCTTTAAACTCCATTTGATCGGTTCAGTACCATCCGAATTTAATACGCTAAAAGTAATCTGAAAGGACACGTGGTCAAAGTAGAGGGTACTATAGTAATTTCCGCCTTAAGAGGATTTAATAAGGTTACGTCTCCTCTGCACCTGTAACCCTAGCCGCCTCGAAAATTCCTAATTACTTTTTTCTTCAAAAATTTTCAAAGAAATTCGCAGATCCTCTCCTTCTTACAAACCCATCTTCAAATCAATTGTAATATTCTTGTTCTTCTTGATTTTAGCTTTCGATTGGTACCTGTTTTGTTAACCATCCCACGATTTTGTCAAACCTAGGGTTTTTTTCAATCGGATTCTCGATTGAGAACGCAAAACGTTAGATCTATCTTAGGTATCGTTTCTTTTCTACAGATCCGTTCGGTTTCCGCGTTGATTTCAAGTTTTCCCCAAATTTTATTGCCCTAATTTGTTCGGCGGAGGATTTGATGCGTTAGGGTTCGTTAGATTTGTAAATTGATTTGGGGCTTTCGTTCCTCTTGCTAGTATTCATCGATTGTTTGATTTTGGACTCTTGATTTCATGATTTTAGTCCTGGATTGAGAAATCTAGGGTTTACGAATTTGGGGATTTTTTTTAATTGGGTTTTTTTTTAAAAATAAAAAATTTGTGAAAACCTTATCCATCTGGAAAGTTTGACTTTTGACTAAAAACTAAAACCACCCCATACTCATCAAAACTTTAATTATCGTGGGTCCGAGTTTACAATAAACTCAAATCTATCTAAAACAAAATGATATATTACTATGTTTTACATCTAAATATTGAAACTAGCCATATGTAAATTATCAACCTTTAAATGTCAAGAAAGTGACTTGGTTCTTTACCATTCAGGTCTTTAAAAAAAACATGGGATTGAAGCGACCTTTTGATGCTGAAGAGATGCAAGAGTTCAATGCAAAGCACGCAAGACAGCTTACTTACCACCCTAACCAATTTGACCAATCTGTTCCATATCATCATCCTCTGGACAATACAGCTGTCTTAGGTACTTTTGTAACCAATTTAAAATGTTTTCACCTAGCTTCGGTTAAAAGTAAACTATGTGTTAACTTTAGATTTGTCTTATTTGCAGTGGAGAAGGATTTTGAAACATATGCACCCTTCTCTTGGATCTCAAGCGGATTGTGTCAGGAGGATGCTGCTCAGACTCATTCATCCCTCTCTAATGAATCTTCTGGATCAGACCTCACATGGAGACCACTTTCCCCGGTGGAGGATGTTTATAGTTCTCTGATGAACCAACCTCCTACGAAGCAAGTTCCCGTTGGGTCTAATCACCAAGCGTCTATCCCTGAATGTGAGGTTCTTGTTCAAACAAACGATGACTTGGACAGAAAACTGATGGGGAAGTGCATCGTACCGATGCCTGAGTCAGACGTTTGCGGAGGAGCCGGTGAAGGAAGAAAGGAATGTCTCTGCCCGGATAAAGACACGGTCAGATGCGTGCGGAGACACATCATGGAAGCGAGAGAGGGCCTGATCGAGGCTATTGGATACGAGAGGTTTATGGAGCTGGGGCTGTGTGAAATGGGGGACGAAGTTATAAGCTTGTGGAGTGAAGACGAAGAAGATCTCTTCCATAGAGTTGTCTACTCCAACCCTGTTTCACTGGGACGTGATTTCTGGAAGCAGTTAAAGGCGACGTTTCCTTCGAGAAACATGAAGGAGCTTGTTAGCTACTACTTCAACGTCTTCATCTTGCGGAGACGTGCGACTCAGAACAGGCTTAAAACCCTAGACGTTGACAGCGACGATGACGAGTGGCAGGTAGAGTACGACGTCTTTTGCAAAGGACATGTAGATAACGAGGAGGAGGAGGAGGAAGAAGAAACCAACAGCAGCGATGATGAAGACGAGGAGGAGGAGGAGGAGGAGGAAGAAGACTCACCGGCTAAGGATGCTGGCTGTGTATATATGGATAAGGTTTCTTCAAGAGACGTGGAAGACGACTCGTGTATGTCCTTCGAGATGCATGACTCCAATTTGATATTTGCCTCTCACAGCCCACCAACGGTTGAGAAGAGAGAGTCACACGGATCTGGTTTGTTTTCTTTTGATGATGCTTGTGATGGAAGACTGGCGTCATCATCAGATTGTTGGACCAAGAACAACGACCTTCTACCAACTTCGAACATCATGGATGAGATATTTGGTAAAGACGAATGGGGAGAGGATGGTAGTGATAACTTGAAGGGGAAGAAGTAGTTTGAAGGTTGAAGGTTTCTTTCTCCCACTTCTGCATAGCTTTTCTCTTTTCTTTTTCTAAATGAAATTATTTAAAGAGGCAGAAGTTTGAAAGTTTCTTCTTCCTTTGGAATTTTCTTTTGGTTTGGTTTTTAGGTTCAAGAAGGGACCTCTGTAAAATCTATTAAATCCCAGACTATGTGTTAACTAATAAAAAACGTAAAAGCAACTAAACTTACGAAGAGAAAAAAACCCTAGTTTCTCTCGACTCTTTTCCTCAGCCGCCTAGAAAAAATTTCAGATCTACCTCCGGTCCGGCATTTGTCCGGTACCGGAGGGTTTCCTCCTCTCTTCTATCTTCTTTTTTCTTTGCCTTTTCCATTCTGACCCCAACCCTGCGATGAGATGCGTGCTGTTCTGGTTCGGCGTGGTGGCTCCGGAGACTTGTACAGTCAAAGGAGAATCTTCACGGCGTCTTTGGAGGAGCAGTGAATCGCAGGAAGGCGGAAACGGGTCAGGTCGGCTTTTAGGGTTGAGAGGAACTATCGGATCGATTTTCCGTTTTTGAGTCCGGTGTTCCTCTCGCGGCGACGACGCGTGATTCAGTGGGATACCTCCTCCACCTTGGATCTACAGTCCGATGTGACGGTGAGCCAAACGGAGGTGTGATGCGACGGTTGGTGAAGATGGCTCTGGTCCTCGGTTCTCGGGGAAGACGTGTCGCAGGGTTCTGTTTCACCGGAAGAGTCTACCGGACGACGAACTCTGGAGTGGTACACGGTGGAAGTTCACATCCCAGCGCTGGCGGTGACGGCTAACGACTCGTCTCAGCGGTGAAACTTCACGCCATCTTGTTCACCTTAGTTACTGGCCGGTCACTGTACGTTCGCCAAAACCCGACTTTCATTACGGGTATTTCCCGGTTCATGGCTAAGGAGCGGATTCTAAACCTCGACGGTGACGGGTTCTCACCGGATTTGCGCTGCAAGGCGATGAGATGTTGGGCCGGGCCTACCACTCTAATCTTTAGGAGCCCAATGTCATGAGCGGATTTGTAATCCGGTTTTAATTTTGTTGTAGTCAAGTGTTTTAGAATTGTCGTCTCGTTTTGGTCTAAGTAGGGGTTAAGAGACGGTTCCTCTCGGGTCGTGAGAAGAACTCGTCTTATTGTGGTGAAAAATACACCGATGAATTAGATTGGGTAGTCTAGGATCCAAACCAGTTTCGACTCCAGTGTTCCTAGGCGATACTAGATCTCGTCGGTTGTATGTTGGGTTTAAAATCTCTTGAGGTTGTAATCATGTATTCACATTTGGCTAATGAAAAGTTGATGTTGAGTTTAAAAAAAAATTAAATCCCAGGAACCCTCTTTCTTTTTAGGTTTCGATTCCTCTAAGATTATTTAATTAATCTTTGTATATTTTGCTGTATTAAAAGACAAAAAAAATCCCGAATTTTTTTTTTGGTCAAGAAAAAAATCCCGAATTAAACTAGTTAATCCTTAAATGTGTCTATTTGGGCCTCTTCTAGTAGTAGGCCCATCTAAAAACTCTTGCCTCTATTTTTGAAGTTTAATTTACTCTGCCGACAAAAGTCGATATCTTTGTCAAGAGTTGGCCATACACTGTCGTGGCACTGGATCCCAATATAGTTCCGTCCAACACAACGCCACTTTACTATCGATTTATGATGAAAATGATCAACATCTCATAATGGTGAAAATGTAACTCAAAACATTTATGCATGAAATAACTCATACCGTGCATAAGGTTAAAATAGTATTATAATTCATTTTCTTAAAATGCTATAGTTTTTTTGCTAAATGGTAAATATCATTTCTGCAATGAACTGTTGAGTCTTACAAGATGTGATGACAGACTATAAGAACTCTAAAACTTACTTCTATGGCAAAAAAAGGTAAAAAATATGGAAGCAAAATCAATCAAACTTGAAACCGTTCTGCTTTGTAACGAACAGGACATCAAGTATCGATACAAACTTGTGGTAACCTGATGGAAGGTTGAGCCGAGATAGGTACAAAGGAGAGACCCGAGAAACTAGAACACAAAGAACACAACGCTAGTGGGAAGTGGATTCAACGGCTGCCTGCACAAATTGCTTTTCTCCAAGGAACAGAAACGGACCCGCTCAAAGACTGTCCTCTAAGTCCGGGCTGGGAAAGAACTAAACCCGGATTCCAGCAATAGACGGGACAACACACACAACGGGTGCTTAATAGCGCTCAACCAACTCGACCGCACTCGCCCTCTAAGTTGGTACAGAGAAAGGGGCAGCATCACCACCTCCCGAGTCTTACTACCTCCTCCAACCGCAAAGTGTTACCCCGAGCTCCAAGAAAAACGAAGAACCTCCACAACCTAACTCATTTAAACCTGCAACTCCAATCAAAGCTAACAAGCAACGCCAATACCAATAACAAAGAAGGGGAGAGGAGCTAAACTAATGCATCACTCTATAGCTGATCGCCTAATCTTGACTCGACGGAGAGATAGAGTTAACCCTATTGCGACCAGTCCGAGGTCCCGAGACCTCTAGCTCAGGCGACGCGTACCCAGTTATCCTTTGAAGGCGGAGGCCAAAGCGACATTTATTTCCACGGCGAGAAGAATCAGGCGTCGGGAGTGGAGACGTTTGCTTCGGTGAAGAGAAGGATGAATCGGCGGTACAGTCGCTAGAGGCACCGTATTGATAACCTTCTCAGCTTCGAGGAGTCAAAGCACGCCATTTACGAAGACGACGACCCGAAAACAAAGTCACATCACCAACAGATTTTCACGCCAGGGATGGATTTGGATGTGGCGGGGTTGGCAAGAGCCCTCTCACAGGCCAGTAGGCACCGGAGAGGCGATCTGAACAGAGGATGAACGACGGCTAGAAAGTTAGGGTTGAGAGAATTTTGGGGGCGCGTGGGTTTTAGTAGCGTTCGTGTTTTTTGAAATGCTATAGTTACGTGTTAAACTGTACCAAGTAACACATGGCCAAAACATATATGCATGAAAGAGCTCATACCAGATCATTGTATGGGAGTAAAATAGTGCATTCTCTTAAAATACTATACTTACGTGTTAAACTGTATAAGTAAACATGGTCGGATCTGATATTCTGGGATCCAATTAAGAAAAAAAATTAAAACAGTTTAGTAGCTTATACCTACATAAATTATTTTTTAAGATTCTAAAACAGATATTGTATTGTGTTATGCCCATGTATGTCTCTGAAAGTAAACATCTGGTAAATGGTAAACAAATGGGGTAATGAACGTGGGGATTTGTTTTGTTTATTTGTTTGGTAATTGCTAATTACGTTTTCTTTAAAGTAAAGTTGTGGTGCAAAGATCATGACTATAATTATCCCCATTAAGTAGCGGAGGCGAAATAAAACTAGTGGACAATGAATAAAGTACTAATCTTCCTCACTTTCAATAAATACCATCCCCGAATAAACTTGTTACGGTACATTTTCCAAATTCAAGCTTAACTAAAGCACAAAAAAATCGTTCGAGACAAGACAAGAACCATGGATTTCCTCACCGATCAAGTAAAGAAGAAGTTCTCCGACAAGAAACCGGAAACTTCAGACCCGGATCCAAACCACAACAATAACAAACCAGGCCACACCGATCCCACACATAAACCGGCTTCCAGCTCCGACCCAACGGCACATAAGCCAGCTACGAACGCCGAGCTCATGGCTAGTGCCAAGATCGTAGCCGAGGCTGCTCAAGCCGCTTCACGTAACGAGACAGACAAGCTCGACAAAGCTAAAGTCGCCGGAGCCACTGCTGACATACTAGACGCAGCTCAAAGATACGGTAAGTTCGATGAAAAGAGCGGTATTGGTCAGTACCTCGAGAAGGCTGAAAATTATCTCCACAAGTACGAAACTTCACACACTCACTCCACTGGCGGCGCCGGAGGAAGCCACGGTGGTGTCAGCGGAAGCCACGGAGGAGGAGCTGGAGAACATGCGGCTAAGAAAGAGGATGAGAAGTCGGGAGGTGGTAGCCATGGGTTAGGAGACTATGCTAAGATGGCTCAAGGTTTCATGAAGTGAATTAATTAGTTGATAAAAAAATAATAATTATGGTAGTGATTTATCTTCCATGATTAGTTTTATTATGTATATAGTTTGTCTATTTCTGAATTATTAACCGCTGAATCAGTGTATAACTATAAAATAAAATACCATTGTTGCTTTGTTGGCGTTATTCATGGGAAGCCATTAACTTATATAAAACTAGATTTTCTATCCTGATAAAAATTAGACCGAATACATACTTAATTTTATCTTGTAATACTGTTTTTTTAATCTGTATTTTTCCGTTCATGTTGTATTCTATTCCACTGTTCGATTTTGAGTGATCTCCACTTAGTTCAGATGTTATCAACGTGTGTCTATAGATTTGTATTCTTATCATAGTTGTATATCGCTCTTTGTGAGCTTTTTCACTATAAAAGAAAATTGATGGTCGACAAAAGAAACAAATACTACAATCTAAGAAATATACGAAAACAACAAAGGAAATTGCATATAATGATAGACAAAAAACTTATAATTCGTAATACTTTACCTAATTGACTACAATACAAGGTGTGTATTATGTATAAATGCCAACCGACGCTAACAAAATACGTATTAAAATAATTATTAAGTGACAATTAATAAACTGATGATCGTCAAATATTAAAACAAATATATTTTTTCCGTTTCATTTTATTTTGTCGTTCTAGGTTTATAAATACAGATTAAGAAAACATATGTTTTTATATATTTTCAAAATAAAAAGACAATCAACTATATATCTAACTATATTTCAACCAATAAAAAAATAATAAATTTTACATTGAAACTCTAAAACTTTAAAACGACACTTATTTTGAAATGAATTCTGTTCTCTAGAACAACAATTAAATCGCAATGGAATGAGTATAATCTAAAAAATATATGAAAACAACAAACCCTCCTGAAAACTATATATATAATCTGAAGATAAGAGAAAATCATGTTTCTCATTAGATTTCCCTCGCCTAGTCTTTCTTTTCGGACCATCATATCAAAAGTTCTTAGGACAGTTAGCCAAAGCATGAGCAAAAGAGTTGCAAAGCGAACATTTTTTTTGGGAGCTGCGGACAAGACTTGGAGAAGTGGCTAATCTCCTTGCAGATATCACAGACAAGGGATATCCATGGTCTTGAGACCAAAACTCTACAGATTTCTCCTAAATCAAACTGGATATTTACAGTCTCCAGAAGTGGTTCTTTTGGATCAATGATAGTAAAGACTTCAGTTACTTCCATATTTGTTTTGTTCGCGGTCGAAGAATGCAGGAACTTAGGGTGACCAACCAGAACCGCAATCCGGTTCAAACCATCCTCATTGGAGAACTGAAAGAGAACATTTCTTAGTTCAATTCATATGGGTGTAGAGGTGAGTTCTGGCTTGATAGGAATTACCCCAGATTCCCATTTGTCTACAAATGTAAGCTAACCTTCTATTTGCCAAAGCTTTTGGGTGATAATTTTTTTTCTAGTCGCCGCATTGGGAATACGAAACATGAACGAAAATCTTTCCATTTGTCTACAAACATATTGGAATAATGATCTCCACTTAGTTCATATGTTATCAACATATACACATGGTTTTGTATACTCATCATAATAATTGTATATCGTTCTTTGTGAACTTTTTCACTATTAAAGGAAATTGATGGTCGACAAAAAAACAAATACTAAAATTTAAGAAATATGTGAAAATAACAAGGAAAATTGCATTCAATGCAGACAAAAAATTTAGTTCATCCAACTTTTTTAACATCATTCAGAATCTAACTAACTAGGATGAGATCCACGATATGCGCGGGGTGAGTTTGTTGTATTAAAAATTAGCATTATTATAGTTATTGTAAATAGTCAAAATACATCAACCATAACTTTTTCATATTGATTTTTTGTGAATTAAACTATATGTTCTTTAAGTCCATCGGATAATAACAAATAATCAGAATAAACAATATATTAATGCTTCAAATATTACCTTTCTCAAAAAAGCTCACCGAAGAATAAAATTTTATAGATTGGATAATGATTAGTCTATAGTTAATGGGTTTATTTGGGTAATATATTCCAAAATGTCATAATAATTATTTATGGGCTTCTCTAATAAATTTATGTTAATGGACCATTTATAGTAGGAGAAAACCTATCGACATCATTCAATCGTTAATACAAAACACTATACCTGGGAGTGAAAAAGAGGATTAAAACCATATTTTGATTGTAGATTGTTGCTAATTAATTGATAAAGTTTTGTTATAACTTCCATATAAACCTAAAAAATACAAACTGTAAACATAATCACTTCTAAATAGGTACCACATTCTATCCATATAAAATATCTATATATAATAGCAAACCACTCTTTGTTCTCCTATGACATCATCTTTTTTTTATAGGAAAATAAAAATTGCATCCAATGGTTATAATTGTTTCAATTTTTAGATCTAAAGGATACAAATCACTCTATTAAGTATGCTGATGTCATGAATTATTTTGATAACTCTTCTTCAAAAGGCATCTAATTAAAAGAACACATCTTTTGAACAACTCAATCATACCTTTTCATTCGTAACTTTTCAGTACTAAAGTACTCATGCTTTGTATATAGTCATCATTTATTTCAAAGGATACATCCCTTAGTGACACTTTTTAGACACATCTCTTAGTCAAACACATGCACCTTTTTAGAATCTATAAATAGAACTATTTTTGGCAGCAACTTATCTATAAAATTTCTTTGGTTCTTAACTCATTCATTCTCAAAATCAAGAGTTCTCGCTGATATTGTTTTAGTACGGGAGATACACCGTTGCAGATACGTATTGTAAAGGTTAGTTTTTTCTTCATGTTTAATTTGGGCAGCAAGTTTCTAAAACCCCAATAATAGAAAAAGATAACATATAATAGGTTAGGTCACAGAACAGGATTTCTCGATTCTATTTCCTCCATAATATGATTATAAAGTAGTTGTCATCTTAATACAGGGAAATAGATTAGGGATAATAGTTAAGATGTTATTCAGTCACTTTCTGCACAGAGGGCATCTTTACGTTATGATTATTACCGCTAAAAACAACATTACAATCACGTTCTGATTATCACCGTTACTAGCAGTACCATTACCGCTAAAAACAACCTTACACTAAAAACAACATTTCAAAAATCACCATTATATTAATGTATAGATAATCTAGAGAGTTGCACCAAAAAAATACAAAAAAGTATTTTACTATTTTAAAGTTTTAAAGTACTATAAAAACAACAAAAGGACGTGGATGATTGATTTTCAACAACACGTTATTGTTAGTGTTTGTTGGTTTAGTGATCAAGAAGAAAATTTAAAACATGTAACAGTATCTGCGTTTGTTTACAAAAAAAAATTTAAAAAAATACAGTATATGCGTGATGGATGTTCACACCGTTTCATGTGAACGTGTGCATCCAGTGAACGTAACATGCGTGAAAACTTGTGTTATGGATCAGGCATATAATTTATGTATGTTTTTTTTTTTTTGGAAACTATAATTATTATTCGATTTAATTGCATTTCTTTCAAGTTCTGGGTATTTTGTTTTACCAAAAAAAACTGGGTGATTGAAAAATTATTAGATTAAATCATAAAAAGGGCGACAACTTGAAATAGTGAATAGTGGGAAATAAAATAATGGTCATATAATTAATTTTAAAACTATTACTCTTAAGACTAAAACATTTTAGAGATGATGTTGAAAAAGATATATGTAATTTTCATATGTAATTTTACAATTAATGAAATTTTTAGGATGAAACAACACAACCAAATGAAGACACAATAAACTTTAATTTTAGAAAAACACTTATTTGAAATATTGTAATTACTTTTTAAATTAATTAAAAGACAGGATTCTTCAAAAAAAACATTTTAGATATGATTTTGAAAAGACACATACATAGTTTGAAGAAGAAAATTTAAAACATGTAACAGAATCTGCGTGATGAAAGTTCACACCCGTTCATGTGAATGAGTGCATGCAGTGAACGTAACATGCGTGAGAACTTGTGTATTGGATCACGCATATAATTTATGTATTTTTTTTTACTATAATTTAAATTTGTTTTGGTAGTGTATTTCTTTCAAATTTTGGTGAATTGTATTTAAAAAACTCGGTAATTGAGAAATTATTAGATTAATTCATAACAAGGGCCACCACTTGAAATAGTGAAAAGTGGTAAATAAAATAATGGTCATATAATTCATTTTTAAAAAATTACTGTTAAGTAAAAAAAAAAACTTTAGAGATAATGTTAAAAAGATATATGTGATTTGATATGTAAATTGACAACTTATTAATGAAATTTTTAGGATGAAACAACACAACCAAATGAAGTCACAATATTTAATTTTAGAAAGACACTTTTTGAAATATTGTAATTACTTTTTAAATTAATTAAAAAGACATAATTCTTCAAAAAACCGTTTTAGATATGATTTTGAAAAGACACATATATAAATTGAAAATTTATCTTCACTGCAACTTTGAGAATGAAACAATACAACATTTGACATTAATTGAGTGTTTTCTCTCCGGAATCTGCCTCCATGTCAAGTCTCATGGTCGTTGCCGACGTGAGTGCATGTCGCCGTCACAGCAACCGCACCGGGCCGGGGTAACCTGTGAAACTGAAAGGGGACAATACACATCATATCAAAACGCATAGATATAGGAAAAATGATGTAACCATATTTATATGAAAAAGGAGATGTAACCTTCTTCACCATCAGCGGTGGTGTTTAGACGGTTCGTGTTTTCGTGATGGCTCTGTTTTTCTGGTAGTTGTTATATGGGCAAGACGTTTGATGAAGACGTTTAATGGAGCGATTGAATAATGGTGGCTGTTTTTGTGAGTAAATGTATAAATATAAAGTTATGTCAGTGAATTAGGTTAGGGATAATAGTTACTTTTAAGATTAACACTTTATTCAATTACATGGTAATACACGTAATGGATGGGAGACAAAAAATTCAGGTTATGCATATCTAATAATATACCGAATAAACAGCATCCCAAAATGTTAGAGACCTTTATTAACCATTTCTAACTGTAAATTGTGAATGCAAATTTAGTTATTTTTGAATATATTTAATACCTCATCTAATTTATATTATTATGATTAAGTTATGTTTGAATATATTTAATACCTCATCTAATTTATATTATTGTGATTAGGAACACATAAATTGTAGAAATGCCGGGTCTTCAAAAAACTAATTTCAACAGTTTTATTTCAAATGATGGAATGTATCTATTTAATGATGAATCCATTAAAGACACAGATAAAACTGTGCAACCAAAGTTTTTTAATGAACAAGGTTAAAATATTTTTATGAATTTAATAAATTTCCATACTGAAATAAGAAAACTATTAACTAAATTTTTTTTTTTTTTTGCAGGGCGACCCTTAAAAATATATGACACAAGTAATGATTTTTTATTTTTCTTTAACAGTAAACTTAGATATTTATATGTATTAACTAATTATTTAATCACTATTCAGAATGTATTGACATGGTTTTGGATATGGAAAGAGCAGAAGAAATAGGAAAAAAAACCAATGAGTTGAAATTGTCTAGAGGTATGATTATTTTGTTTATGTGTTTATATATGTAATTATTAAATAAATATCCGGTTTAACCATAACCTTTTTATTAGATTCAAGGAAAAGAAAGTATGAAGAATATAAAGAAACACACAAAGGTATTAGTGATTCATTTATCATATTTTGACAACTAAATTTAAAAATTATAAGCATTTAATTTATTAATTTTCTCATAAACCATTTTGATTTATTGTCATTTTGATTTATTGTAAAGTAGATAAGGAAATAATGGTGAGAAGCAATAAACTGCCTTCTCAACTAATGAGATGTGGTGATTGTAATGCATTAGTATGGCATCCTGAAAGTACAGAAAAAGATCGGTTAACCAAACGTCCTTTATTTACTATATGTTGTAAACAAGGACGTATTAAATTACCCAAGATTCGCGAGCCGCCACAAGTGTTGGAAAATCTGTTATGTGATCCTTCATTTAAGAACAATATTAGAGTGTTCAATTCTTTATTGTCTATGTGTTCGATGGGAGCTGACATAGATTATTCAATATTAAATTCTGGTGGTCCTTTTTGCTTTAAGGTTCATGGTGAAAATTATCATAGTATTGGATCCCTTTTACCTATTGATGGTGAGAAACCCAAATTCTTACAATTATATATATACGACACATCTAATGAAATAAAAAATAGACTTTCAATCATGAATCGAGAAGGTAAAGAATCAGTAGATACCCAAATATTATCATCACTAATTAGAATGCTTGATGATAACAATGTACTAACAAAAATATTTAGAAGAGCAAGGGATAAATATGAGAGTGGTGATATGGCCGAAATGAAGATTCATTTGGTAGGATATGATAAACGGAAAAGGCAATATGAATTACCATCAGCTAATGAAATTGCTGGCCTAATAATTGGTGATTTTTCCACCACCATGGGTGAACGAGATGTATTAGTTCAACATAAATCAGGAAATCTGCAACGAATTTTGGCTACTCATCCCCTTTATATGTCTTTGCAATATCCATTGTTATTTCCATATGGAGAAACTGGGTTTTATGATGGAATACCCTATGTCCAAAGACCACAGTCAAATCAAAATGGTGGTTACGTTAAAATGACAGAATACTATATGTATCGTATACAAAGTAGAAATAACGAAGCATCCACTATTACTCGAAGCGGGAGATTATTTCATCAATATGTAGTAGATGCATTTACATCTATTGAAGCAAGCCGACTTACATTTGTCAAACTTAATCAAAAAGCAATAAGAGCTGATGTTTATAATAATGTTAAAGATGCTTTATCAAGGGGAGATCATGACTCCAGTAGCCTGGGAAAAAGAATTATATTACCATCATCAATTACCGGTAGTCCAAGATATATGGCTGAAAAATATCAGGATGCAATGGCTCTTTGCCGTTGTTATGGAAATCCAGATTTGTTTATTACTATGACTGCTAATCCCAAATGGAGTGAAATAGATGAGTATTTGAAATTATCTGGGGAAGGTACAGCTAATGATAGACCTGATATTGAGTCCCGAGTGTTCCATTTGAAACTTGATCAATTAATGGTTTTAATAAAGAAAAAGTCTTTCTTTGGACACATTAATGGAGGTATTTATATAATAGTATTTTTTTTCCCTCAGTATTCACTTTTGTTTTCTCGAGATCACACATGATTTGTATCTTTGTGGAGAGTAATTTATATATATATATTTATTGTAATTTTCTGCCATATTATTTGTTTTTAAAATTTAATTGTCAGTATTTTTTTTTAATTTTGCAGTTGTTTATACAATAGAATTTCAAAAAAGAGGACTTCCACATGCACATATTCTCGTCTGGTTAAAAGCTGGCCGTCAAAATGTATGTTCTAATGACATAGATAAATTTGTCTCTGCTGAGTTGCCAGATAGAAATAATGATCCTGAGGGTTATAAATTAGTGGAGCAACATATGATGCATGGACCATGTGGAATAAATAAACCAAATAATTCTTGTATGGAAAATGGTATTTGCACCAAAAAATATCCTCGACCGTTTTGTCTTTCTTCATGCATTGATGAAAATGGATACATAATTTATAAACGTAGGGATATATTATCCAGCTATGTTATGAAAGGTGATATCAAATTAGATAACCGTTATGTTGTTCCTCACAATCTAGATCTACTAAAAAAATTTGAAGCTCATATAAATGTTGAGTTTTGCAATAAAACTAGCGCTGTCAAATACCTTTTCAAATATATTACAAAAGGAGTAGATAAGGCGACAATGGTATTGGGAACCAAACCGAGTGCCATTTCTGAAAATTCTGACCATATGAAGTATGATGAAAATGAGATTGAAAATTATCTTGACTGCCGATATGTTTCAGCTTGCGAATCAATGTGGCGGATTTTTAAATTTGAGATTCATCACCAACAACCTCCTGTTCAAAGATTAAGCATTCATCTCCCAGGCCAACAACCAGCTATATTTAATGAGTCATCTGATTTACAACAAGTAGCGTCTATTTGTGAGTCTCGCCCAAGTATGTTTATGGCTTATTTAGAAACAAATCGAATTGACCCTGATGCAAGGAAGCTAACTTATGTTCAATTTCCAAGTAAATATGTGTGGAATAAAACAGAGCATACTTGGACGAAAAGAAAAATAGGTCAATCTATTGGAAGACTCTATAATGTTCATCCGTCTTCTGGTGAACTATATTACCTAAGGCTTTTAATCAACCATCTGAAAGGACCTACCAGCTTTGAAGATATTTTAACTGTAAATGGCAAAGAATACAAAAAGTTTAAGGAATCATGTGTTGCTCGTGGATTACTAGAAGGGGATGAAGAATGGCATGACGCTATGACAGAGGCTGCATCATGGGCAACCCCTCGGCAGTTACGCGAATTGTTTGTCATGTTGTTAGTCCATTGTGAGGTGTTAAGTCCATTGAAACTATGGAACACATTCTGGAAATTTATGAGTGAAGATATAGTTTACCAACAAAGACGACTATTAAATTACATGGAGTATGTCATAACAGACTTAGAATTACAAACTTATACCCTTATTGAAATTGAGTTGCTGCTATTTCAGTATGATCAGACTCTCTCTCAATATTCAGATCTACCAAAAATTGAAAAAAGTTCTACCGCACGCATATCTAACACTCTTCTTGGTGAGACAGAATATTTAGACATACAAATTCTAAATGATTCATTTACCGAACAATTTACGTTGCTTAATGAAGATCAAAAGAAAGTATATGAAGCTGTACTTGATTCAGTAAATAATAATAGCGGAAAGATTTTCTTTTTGTATGGGCCAGGAGGCACGGGGAAGACATTTGTTTATAACACAATTATTAACAAGTTACGGTCAGAAAAAAAAATAGTTATACCAGTTGCATCTTCTGGAATTGCTGCATTACTTTTACCCGGCGGTAGAACTGCTCATTCACGATTCAAAATTCCTTTAAATTTATTTGAAAACTCGGTATGTGACATTGCAGTTGGAACTATTTTGGCTGATCTACTGATTCAATCAGAACTGATTATATGGGATGAAGCACCAATGACACATAAGTATGCATTTGAAGCGCTAGATAGGTCACTAAGAGATATCATGTCAAAAGTCGATGATGAGTCACACCTTAAACCATTTGGTGGTAAGACAATTTTGCTAGGAGGTGATTTTAGACAAACCTTACCTATTATTGCTCAAGGTACGAGGCAAGACAGCATAGTGTCTTCGATTAACCGTTCTTATTTGTGGCAATTTGTTGAAATGTTTGTGCTTTCACAAAATATGCGTATTGAAAGATCAGAAGTTGAGTTTGCGAAATGGATCCTCTCAGTTGGTGATGGTTCAGCTCCAAAAGAAAATAGTAAGAATGTAAATTACTCTGTAGAAGATCATATATATGTTGACAATAGTTTGTTGTTAACATCAGACAAAGAACCCATTACAGAATTAGCAAAACATGTATATTCTTCTTTTTTAGAGAATTATACTAACATAGACTATTTAAGGGATAGAGCAATTTTAAGCCCACGTAACGATACGGTGGATATAATTAATGCTGAAATTTTGAACTGGCTTCCAGAAAAATCTCATATTTATTCAAGTGTAGATTCTGTTAGTAATAACGAATATGAGGGCGGAGACTTCAGTTTTAAATATCCCATAGAATATTTGAATTCTTTGAATTTCTCTAACTTCCCCCAACACAAGTTACATCTTAAAGTTAATTCAGTAGTTATGCTAATTCGAAATCTTTGCCAAGAGATGGTCTGTGTAACGGTACTAGACTTGCAATCACACGTTTAGGGCATAAAATAATTGAAGCAAAAATTATTACTGGTCATAAATCTGGAAAATCAATTTTACTTCCGAGGATTTCCCTTCTTCAAACGGAAGGAAAGATTCCAGTTACTATTAGAAGAAAACAGTTTCCAATTCGTCTATGTTTTGCAATGACTATTAACAAGAGTCAAGGTCAAAGTCTCGGTAGAGTTGGTTTATATCTTCCAAAACCTGTTTTCAGTCATGGACAATTGTATGTTGCATTATCTCGGGTTACCTCTTTACATGGTTTAAAGATATACCAAAATGTTAAAAATAAAAGAACTAAAAACACAGTGTGTAATATTGTTTACAAAGAAATATTTAATAATATATAAATAATAAACACATTTATTTTCTTACTTAAATTTATGTGATTAATGGAACTAAAGGAACTTATTTAAACTGTTCACAATAAAGTCTGGTTTCAGAAACTTGTATTTTTGAATTTTTTTAACTGCTTATATTAATTTGTATGTTTTTCCTTGCATGGAACTGTTTTTATAATAAAATTTCATAAACATTGTTTTCTGGTAAAATTTCAAAACACATCAGATAGTTTATTTGTTTCTATTCACATGAAATAAACATTGTCATCTACGAATTTGTGAAATATAAAATATTAATCAAAATTGCATTTGTGAAACATTACATTACTGTTTACAAAATTGCAAATCTAAATAACAGGTTACACAATCTAAGTTCCTAAATGAGTTGGTTTTATTGTAACCGCTATTTTCTAACTGCAAGTTTTAAATAGCACCTTTTCAGAATGACCCTATTAATGGCTATATAAGCACTTATCAATACGATAGACCTATCATTTTCTTTCTCTTTTCAACTCAGTTAGAAATCTTCTTGATTCCACAGACTTTTAATAACAACTCTACATCGGGAAACACTCAAAGGTATGCAATTATTGTTTTCAAAATATTCTCAAGTATATTTAATAGTATCTTATGAGTTCTGGGTGGTGAAAAGTCAGAATATTCTTGACAGTTTTATACACCACTGCTTTTATGTTAATTATAAGTAATGAGTAATATCACTACAGACGATTGTTATATTAATAATCGTTTACATTGTTTGTTTATTGACTACTTAATTAACTAAGGTTTTTTTTCTTTTTCAGATTCATTTATCTTTACAAAATGGAACACGCAGTTACCACATTCGATATAACCTACGGGCTTTCATCAGTTGAAAAAGGTGGTGTGATAATTTTACAATCCAAGATTTACAAAAATTTCTCTACCTCACCCTCTATGTACCAGTTTCATTTTAATTTGGAGGATTTTTTATATGAAGATTCATCTGAAGATAAAGGAAACTTTTATATATCATTGCTAAATGAGGGTGTTGAAGTAGTTGATGCAAGTAGGATTTTAAGCCGTCTTATTACAGTAGGTGAAGAAATAACGTCATTTCCAGCGTACTCAGTGATGCAAAATGTGACTTTGTATTTATCTCTTCATATTTGTGAAGTGAGATCTACTTTGACTGAAGAACAGGCTATGCAAGAGTCTTTTGATATTGCCAAATCTGTTCAAGCACCAGCTTCTGAAGATGCTATTTTATCACTGGAAAAAGAAATGTTTGTTGGGGAAAAAACGGGAGAAGACCAGGCCGACTTCACATGTATGATTTGCTTAGAATTATATGTAAAATATCAGAGTCTTTTATGTATTCCATGTGGTCATAAATTCTGTGAGAAATGTTTAGTTAGTTGGTTACATGTAAACGGATGTTGCCCTTTATGTCGTTATTGTTTAGTTTAAATAAATAACTATTTAAAACTATTAAGAAGCTTCCGTTTGTGGAATTCTCTTTCGCTTGGCGAAATTTGGATGTGATCTTTCAAAAACAAATCGAAACATTTTCTTCAAGTTCATCCTTTTTTCAATTTGTTTTATAAATTAATAAAGGTTTCGATCATCTTTCGCTGTTCTTCATTTTTATTTCGTCTACCCTTTGATGGGATACTCTGTTTCTCGAATCAATTTTACTTCTTTTTAAGAAGATTCAAGCTTTACCAAACTTAGAATGGCGAGTTTGGCATAAGGTAAAGCTTCTTTGCTAAGAGAAGAAGAGTTTTGTCGGATTTATTAGATCTTTTTCAAATGGATTCTGCAAAGCCGGCGTTTCATACGGTGTTCCCCTTTCAATTTTATCTAAAATTCCACCGGTTTATCATCTGCGAAGCATGGTCCCTCTGGTTATTTGGTGTCGGTTGACCGGAGTACATGAATCAGGCGAGTTGATCCGGTGGTTTTGGTGAAGAAACGTCGCCTGAATTTTCTTGAAGTGACGAAGAACTCAGGCGGTGGTGAGAAGGAGGATGAAGTTGATCTTCGTGTGCACCAGGAATTGCCACGTCGCCTATACTTTTCACTTACCACACACATGCTTCTTTTTGTGTTATATTTTGTTGTTAGGGTTTTTGGGCTTAAAGCCTATTCTGTGCTCCATTTTAGCCCATAAGCTTGAATGAAAAGTTAGGAAGTTGACTAAAAAATCAAATTACTGTTTTAGAAAAATGTATACATTTCCTTCTTTTTTAAATAATTGATTGTAATATAAAGTAGAACAGACATATTTTAACGGGGTCATTCAATATTTGGCGTATATATTTTCGGTTGAATCCGTAATTGTATTTAGGAAATCACAAACTATTACAAAATGATGTGGGTTTTGGAAGTCAATAGAAAAATAATGAGTTTTGTGAATCAGTAAGTTGACGTCCCGAGAAATAATATCATGGTAAAGTTTTCACCAAATTATGTCTTAAAAAAATAAAAAGGTTTGACACCAAAATATTCTGTTGGGTCAAATGGCACGGATGTTTGTAAATCATAACAAACGAAGTGTCCTATTAAAAGTGATACTAAGAAATACCATTTTGTTGGCTACAGATTAACTGTCTTTATTCTTTATGTCTAAATCATGTGTACAGAGGTAGTTTTTAAAGACACAGCCCAACATGACGAAAAGTACAACATAAAATATTAAAGCCCCACACGAAACACGTGTAAGGCAATCCTAAGAGTTGCTGCAAGCAGGCTTTAACTTTATATTAGTGGAGAGCATGTGGCTTAGTTTCTTCATTCTTCCCTCCACCTCTTTGACTATGCGAAGGTGAAACCGCCTCACCGGCAACCATCACAGCCCTTCCATTAAGTACTCTTGTACCCACTGATTATGAAACCTTTCGGTCTTGCCGACATTAGTTGACCTTAAAGACCTTGGTTTACCGTTAGTAAGAACATATTAAGATTGGGTCGGATCGAAGAAAGACTCTTAGACCGAGGTTGAGTTGAAACGAAAAACAAAACTTTAGAACAACTAATCGAGGGGATTAAAATGAAAAGCTGCCAAAATGTTAAAACTTCTTACCATTTATTTAGGTTCCACGAAATCAGAAAAGGATAGGAATGATAATCAGCTCTGTAATTGGTTGAGCTTATCACTACAAAATCGCCAAACACAAAAGAGAAATCGGCATAGCGAAAACCAGATGTTAAGTTTCATTAGAAATGATGTTTTTAATTTTTTTTAATCTATATACCTGTAAACTCTTTACACAAACATTTAAATTGCATGTATGATACATGTATCAGATTATAAGAATGGTCGTCAAGGTGGTTCAAATTCTTGTGGTGAATTGGCGAGAACTAAGGAGTCTGAGGATTACAGATTGAGCTCTTTTTTTTTGGTTAGCATCGAGCTCTTCTTCTTATTCTTCCTTATCATCTTCCTACAAAGATCGGAGATAGGTTACGCATTACGGGTTAATTAAGTATATTTATGTTGTCATCTTTAACTTTGTTTTTAATAGAAAGCACTCTGTTCAATCACTCGTTTATGTGTTCTAACAAATTAATCTTAATACATGAAATTCCAACAAATTAAATCCGATACCTCCTTGTACAGCTTCTGACCTAAAGAAACATGGTAAGAAAAAACATCGACCCGCAATTATATAATTTGAAATTCCCAACTCTTTTAGTTATAAATTTATTAATACACTAATCTTTAAAAAACGGTTATGTAAAAAAACAACTGTTCAAAACTGTATTATAAACCGTTTATTGTAACCGTTCATATGCTTTTAAACCCATCGATTTCATTATAAGTACTTCGTGAAACTGTTCAACAGGAATCATCTTCAACTCCACCAAAAAAATAAATACAGTGAAGTGATTTTTATGTTAAAAAAGAGAGTTCACACATGTTTCCTTCAGAGAAAAAACTCAAGACCAAGTCATCTGCAGATGAGTTTTTGTCACCATCTGTCCCTACATTTTCAAGGTATTGTGGTGTTTATTTTATTAATTTCAATAATACGTTCGTATAAGAATTATTTAGTGCCTTCCGGAATGATTTCCTAACATTCGAGGAGTACTTTACTGAAATTCTAACTGGATTTCAATGTAAAAATATATTTCTTAACAGTATTTTTAAGCAAAAAATACTTAATGAATATATAACAGCATATACAAAAAAACTTATTATGAATATATTTTGATTATAACCCACAATTTTTTGCAGTGGTTCTTCAACTCCTAATGAAGTTAATAAGGCAACCTGTTTACCACATATCCCCCATGATATTAAAGTTGAAATTGCTCTTAAACTGAGTAATTCATCATTAACGTCAATTGGTAGTATTTTGGCAAGTGGAAAAGAAGGGCGAAACACAATTCTAAATTCTGAATTTCGGAAACGCGTTGATCTATCTCATTTTTGTGAAAACAGTCACCTTATTTCTAGGAATGTCAATTTTTTTTATGACTGCGTTGAGGATGATAATCCTCAAGCCCTTTATCTTCATGGTTTAGAAAGTTTATGTGTATATGGTGAGTTACAAAATGGATGCTTTTACATCGAGAGGGCCGCAAACCTTGGTGATGAAAAAGCAATAGTGATGAATGCTCTCATTTTGGTGTGTTCTGGATTACCAGAATCTGGAAAGGAATTGCTTGATGATGGATTAGCTGACTGGAAAAACAACTTAAGTGTGGTCACTTCCTATGCCAAAGAAATTGAATTGACACTTCTCCAATTTTGTCACAGTGGGCAAGGTGTATTTGAAGGGAGTTGGTATTGTCCATATCCAGAATGTGGGTTTAACCATGCAGGTTTTGTGTGTTCTCTTTGTTTTTTATATAGACATTCTGCTATTATTAGAAATCTATGTTAACTGTAATATTAACCTTGACGTTTACAAACAAGATTCTGTTTTTATTATAAGTATTTTTAATTTCTATTCTTTGGTATACAATAACGATATCTGTATATTCAGTTCTTGAAACTTGATGTGTGTACTTTCCATAATTATACTTACGTTTAAATAATGATGGACGTTACAGTTTTTTTTTGCAAAGTAAAACAGATATACTTTAATATTTCCTGTTGTACGGAAGCGAGGACAAAGTAAACCTCTAAATGATTATGCCTCCTAAATAAATAGAGAGAAGTAAGGGACAAATTTTTAAAAAACCCAAATACTTAAGAACTTAGATTAAACCAATCATCCCAGTTTTGTCACGCTTCTGTTCGTGGTTTGATTTTGTATATTACCAACTATGAAAAATGATTCATTCAGTTGACACAAAACCTTTTTCTTTCTTCCCTCATTCTTTTTTTTTGGTTTTTGTGAGAACAAGAATTAAAGAATAAGTTATGTAAACATATATATGGTGTAAAAACTAAGAGAAATGTGAGGGAGGACGATGAGTTAATGTAGGGATTGTGTTCCTATATATATACATATTTGGCAGAGGAGATATCGTTGTTCAGCGAAAAAGCGCATGCATGTATTTTGATTTAAAAAATTGGTAAAATCCGAGACGGAACGTGACGAAAACACTGACGTTCTACGCTTTTTCCTTTGTCTACCTTGAATTTACAAATAGTAAAACGAGAAAGCCCAAAAATCGTTGAAAAAAAGTGACGCGTACGCCGGCTGTGACTCTCTCTATCTGGGACATCTAGAAGCAGCAGCGCAGAGCGTTGAACCTAACGGTGATATCTCTCTATGGCAAGTTAAGGATAAAAAAGCACCGTTTCATTTCACGAAATTGAACCCACTTTTAAATGCAACATAACTTTTAACCAGAATCATATTTTACCGTGTGAACTGCATAATCCCACTTTTAAACTCTTTTTTTTTGGATAAAGCAATTTTAAAGTCTTTATAACGTTTAACCAGAATCATATTGTACAGTGTGAACTGAATAAGTATGGGTTTTCGAAACATAATCTAGTCTTGTTCCTTTTTTTTAATAAAAAGAAAATCATGTCCCTTTCATACGTTCGTTAGCATCAATGATGTTAAACAGTTGTTCATTATCAGCTTAATTCTTTAGTTATTAGTACCTTTTATTAAATATGAAAGTGCGGAGTAATTGTATGTTTGTCAGCTAATGTGTGAAATAAGGTCTTTTATATATATAGATAAGACAAACGGTTTTAGCCTTCTGGTCAGCTTTGGTTTTACAAAAAAACGAAAGGTCGTCTGTTAAACGGACGTGTCTATTCACCTGTGAACGATATATTACCAACACGGATGTCTTAAATCTATAAATACATACATTATTCTCCTCTCTGTTCTGCTATATCTCAAACTCCCCAAATTGTTTTAAAAATGAATTTCGATTCAGGTATAGGACCGATCTCTTTTTCAAACTTATTCATAAAAATAAGACATTTCTCTTTTCTTTATTAATTATGGTTACATATACATTAACACCTTTACTATTATTCTATGGATTCAAGAAAATCCTGTGCCCCTTGCATTCGATTATAGGGTTGAAGAACAAGAAGAAACTGGATGTGATTGGAAGATTATAGTAGAAGCAATTATTACTGAAGAAGAGAATACGGAAACCACAGGTTTTACATATACTTTCTCATTAGAAGAGTTCATTGCTGATGGACCGTCACCGTTAAAAGATGATTTATTTTACTCCTTCGTTTCTGGTGGAATAAGCATAGCCACATCATTATCGTACATGTACAGTGCCACCATGATCGCAAGAGACATTACATCATCTCCTGAATATGGTCACTGTAATCTCCTACGCTTTATGTATTTTCTTCAAAGCCACCCAAGACCCTCGATCATAGATGCATACCTGAATACAGGCTCAGCCAGTGAAGAAGAAAACATACAGCTTAACATAGCAATCCAACAATCTTTGCAAAATGATGTGATCAATTTCATTCCAGCATGTGAATCTACAAGGAATTCTTTGAATGTCGAAATATTTTCAGGATGCGAATGTGAAACAGTTAGTTGTGAAGGCACATTATGTGTTATATGCTTGGACACTTTCAATATTGGAGCACAAATAGTGAAACTAGATTGTGGCCACTGGTTTGATCGGGAGTGTATTGTGAAATGGCTAAACACAAGCCATTATTGTCCAATTTGTAAATATGAATACCCAATTTAGATTAAATTAAATGTACGTGTCTATGACAATTATAAAATAATGAGATAACATATTACCTTTTTTAACACAAATCAAAAATGAAAATAAGCAGGGATAGTTGCCGGCTATATGCCAGATATTCAAACCATTATCGATCTGGATACGGAACAATACGAAACCGTTATGCATCACTCTCCCAAATAACATTTCGTTTTCAATTTTTTTTTTGAAAGGCTTTTTAATTTTCGTAGTCAACTCAGAAAAGAAAAATTTGGAAGTCACAATATAATATGGCGGTGAGCCGTAGTGTTTTTTTTTATTTTTATTAATATGGCGGTGAGCCGTAGTGTTAGGAATTTTATTAACAAGCACTCGGCTTTACTTACGCGCAATTACCTAAAAGTAAAGATTCTTCAGTAAATTGAGTTTGGAGAGAAAATGGAGATGAAGGAAGAAGAAGAGACTCCTCTCAGAGGCATACTATGTCTGAAAAAGGGTGCATGCAATCTCTTTCATACAATAGATGCAAACATCTGATAGCAGAATCCATAAGTTGTCTATTCTCAGGACCTTTGCCCTGCAACAATCCATTGTACACGAGAGTGTTAAGCGCTGACGTAATTCTCCGTTGTTCCTCTAGCGTAAAGGGGATCTATATCATCCAAAACAAACCTCAAGTAAATATCAGACTAATAACAAATAAGCTGCAGGACACCATATTGAGTATTTAACTGCTTTTCATAGAACTGTATGTCATCAAGAACCACGAGTATATGCGATTAGGTTGCACAAAATAGATGAAGCAATCTCAGAAAGATCTTGATAATATCCATGACACAGACCAGGTTTCGGTTTTCTAATATAGGGTTTACTTAGAACGTTAAAAGAGTTTAGGTTTTAAAAAGGTAAATGGTGACTGTTTATTGGCTTCGTTATTAATGTAGTAATCAGCAATTCATCATTTTTAAAAAAAAATTCAAACCTGTTCTGCAAGTAACCTCCCGAGGAATCCTTCTAATTGAATTTGCTGTGTTCCGGTTTTGACCACACCCACTACTGCCTTGGAAAAACTTAAAAAATAACAAACCCAGATTCGGGGAAGGCACCTGTGCTTATGCTGTCAACTAAGGCAGTGGGAAGTTGGAATAAAAGTCCTTTCGTTTTTGGCATTGCTCTCCCCACACCCTGTCGT
This sequence comes from Raphanus raphanistrum subsp. raphanistrum, assembly GCA_019706035.1. Taxonomy (NCBI): domain Eukaryota; kingdom Viridiplantae; phylum Streptophyta; class Magnoliopsida; order Brassicales; family Brassicaceae; genus Raphanus; species Raphanus raphanistrum. The sequence goes on from CM033983.1 coordinate 27,395,890, forward strand.
AAAACCAAATTGCCCTGTTACGCCATGAGTAACTGTTCTGCAATAACGAACGGCTGTCAAAATGATCATCTTACGGTCACCTATTGAAAAGACATGTCTATTCACTCCTACACAACTATTCCCACGAATTTGCATTTTCAATCTATAAATACTGCCTACTGCCAACCAATAGACCTTACTTTTCGATTCACAATTATCCAACAATTTCTCAATTCAGTCAAAAACAACAAACTATTAAATGACGAACTTCACCCGATGTAAAGTGTTCAATATTCCCAAACATCAAAAATATGACAATTTGGTTTCCCTAATTTTAATAAACAAAAAAATTAACATTTTTCAATTTCTGTATAGGGTTTCAAGCCAATACTATGCCGCCAGAGTTTATTTATCGAGTAGAGGAACAACAAGAAGATGCATGCGAGGGAAAAATAATTGTTGAAGCTGTTATTAACCAAGAACTTAACAGAGAAACAGTAGGATTTTCCTACACCTTCCCAACAGAGGAATTCATAGCAGATGAGCCATGCCCGTTAAAAGATGATTTATTTTCTGCTTTTTTATCTGGTGGAATCACTGCTGTGAACACTTTATCATACATCAACAATTCAATTATTATAGCAAGGAATATTACATCATCTGCTGAATATGGCCCTAACTATCTCATACGTTTTATATTTAACCTTCATTGTCAACCAAGTTCTTTGGTGTTTGAAGAATATTTAGATACAAACTATGAGAGTGACGAAGAAACCACTCAGCTAAACATTGCTATTAATAATTCTTTGGCAGGCACTGAGATAGATTTCATTCCAACAAATACATTAACAGTCAATTCTTTAGAAGCGATGATATTTACAGAGCGCCACAATGAAACAATTAGTTGTGAAGGTCCTCAATGTGTTATTTGCCTTAGTAATTTCATAAGTGGAGCAGAAATAATAAAACTAGATTGTGGTCATATATTTGATCGAGAATGTATTCTAAAATGGTTAAACACAAGTCATTATTGTCCAATATGTAAATTTGAATTTCCAATTTAAAAACAATTAAATGTTATTTACTTCTTTCAAACTTATTTTTCCTTTGGCGTCACAATAAAAATAATAAGTTTCATCCTTGTATCCAGGCAACGAAAAATAAGAATAGTAATAATAAAGTTTTTAGTATCGAGTGATGTCTAATTGTTATTTGTTTTTATTGTTTTAACATCTTTCCCGGACCATAAAATAGGTTTGGACCCCTCTAAATTTCATTACTTTTCGAACTATTTTAAGAATAAAATTATACATTGATTAAAACTAACCATTTAAAAACAAATAAATGTTATTTACTTCTTTCAAACTTATTTTTCCTTTGAAATCACAATAGAAATAATAAGTTTCATCCTTGTACCCAGGCAACTTAAAAAAAGAATACTAATAATAATGTTTTCAATATCGCATGGTCACTAATTGTTATTTGTTTTTATTAGTTTGAACATCTTACCCGCACCATAAATTATTTTTTGCCCACCCCAAATTTCATTCCTTTTTGAACAATTTTAAAAATATAATTATACATTAATAAAAACTGAACAACAGTTAAAATGGACAAGAATAACACACAGATTTTTTACATTCTTCTTTCCACCCACCTCTCTTTCTTAACCAATAAGAAATTGTTGCGTAGATTGAGAGTTCTGATTAAATATTATCGGTTTATTTCTCTCCTCTTACAACTCTCTCTTTTTCATCGGGTTCTCCTTTCCATTTTCTATTCTCACTTTTTAATAATACTGAAACGCGTTCAACCAAAAGCAACGACGAACTCATACATGACGGGATTGTCCTTTACGGGCATCGGTTCAGAGGGAGACGAGGACAAACTCATTGGTGGCAACGACCGGATAATAGTGAGACGACTCGCCTCTGCTCGACTTGACTCGTCTCAACTCTCCTCGAATCGCCATAGCTACACTAGCATCGGCATGAATTTTCTCCCTCCCTCTCCTCTGCTCGCCTCATTTGAAGATCGGAACCTCACCTCACCCTCCGCCGACGATAAGACGATGTGCGGCTGCGGATTTTTTTTCGTTTACAGATTTTTATATTCTGTAAACCAGTTATGTAAACCAATATGTAAACCGATTCAGTAAACCAATTTTGTAAACCTGTTCGAAGACCAATGCATTAACTTTCATTTACAAACAATGTCAAAACTGTGACATATTTATCCAGGGAATCAAACACTACTATTTCCACCTTTTTCATCCGTGGTAGATCACATGTTTACAAAGATCGTTACTGTATCTAAAGTTATTCTACATTTACACATTTATGAAACAACGTTAATACAAAGCTTGTAATAGTCAAAATTAAAAAACACTGGCTTGGTTAAAATTTGATTCACCGCCTATACAACATTAAAATAACTTCAAAAAAAACATTAAAAGCTGATATGTTTCATTATTATACCATCCCTCAGAACTTTAATGTTTTTCTCTTCACGTAGCTACCCCTTAAGTTTTCAGACGCTGTCTATAAACTCCCTCTCTCTCTCTCTCCTAATCTCATCACAAAAACTACAAACTCTCTTTCCTTTTTCTGCTCTTGTGCTCTGCGTCCTTCTTCCTGAAACTATAATAAACCATGTCTGAAATCCAAGGCGTCACCACAGGAGGCCTTCTCGGAGCGTGGCCAATCACAGGTGCAAGAGGTAGCTCCTCCCTGTCAACATTAAGACATGTATCATACTCTCATATTCTTATTTGTTTGTCAAATATTAAGTACGAGTCTAAGTGATAATTATGAAATAGTTGTAGAAAAATATCCTTGATCTGGTAGACAATGGATCGGGTTGTTTCTTGTATTACAGCAATGCATTATCACCGAGAACTGAATTATTAGCTCTTCCTGCCAAGAAAAAATCTATTCCAAGTTTGTCTCTACAGTAGCACCCCTGGATATTCATTGCCTATCTGAAAACCTTAACAAATTTGGCCACCAAACCTATATGTAAAAACTTTGACAAATCATGATTTCTGTGTTATTTAGCTTGACTATAATTTCAGAGTTCAATCGAACTTCTATAGATTATTATAAATATATAATAACTTACTGATTCATTTCAAAATTTAAGTTCCCTAACAATTTGACTTCAGAAGTCGTGATTTAAAATAATTGGGAATTACTATTTAAAATTTAATAATACAACATAATAAAAACATTTATTGTTTACAATAACATCACAACAGAATCCTAAACTTGAAATACATAAACATCTTACTATTTGAAATACACAACAGTCTATTCTAAACTACTTGCAAACAACTTTCATTCTGTCTACTCAGAAGAATCAACAGATTCAACAATCTTCAAGCTTCAATTTTGTGTTCATGACCACCTTATTCCAGAGAGTCCCACAATCCTCAACTTGCCCTGCAACACAATCTGAATATGGTGGTTTTCTCATTTTCCCAGAATCACCAGATTCCAACTTTCCTTTCTTCCTTCCAGGAGACAAGTGCAGAATTGAAGAATCTTCAGCATACTCCTTCCGCTCGCGTTTAACACCACACACACCTCCTTTGGTTCGTTTCGCGACTATGAATTCTTCATTTAAATCATCACAAACTCCTGTTTCCATAGGTGCATACACTGGCTCTGTTCTTTCACACACATTCCACCCTGCACACACAGCAACGTTAGGATGGATCCAGCCGTTGAAAAACCAAGAATAAAACCACCGAACAGTATAAACATAACTAAATAAATTCTCATTACCCGAAATAGGATCATAATGACTATTTCCCATGCAGTTACTAGGCTCGGCACCACTCTCTGTCGGGCCCCAGTTGTCCCCCATAGGTAACTTCCCTTTACCCAGTTTTGCTTTCAGATATCTCAAAGTTTCAGCAAGCTTATCACAATCAATAGGAGGTATGTAAGAGTAGGGAATAGACACTTCACCAGAAGGTCCCGCACACAAGCCTTTCCCTGTAAATGCTTTTGAAAGAATTTGCTGTCTCTCATCGATGACAGGACCAGTCGCAGCGCCAGCGTTGCCGTAGTCTCTCCTTTGGTTACCATCATCTTCACTGTACAGAGGACATTGCGTCTCATCATGTGTCAACATTCCACACAAACTGCAGAAATTAGCAAGCCCGTCATACTGAAAGGACAGCATAGCAATCTCACCAACAGCGAATTGACATCTACGTTTAAAACGCAGTGGGTTGTCAATGTTCCAGTTCACCAGGACCCAAACATGATCCGTAATGCTCCTCCGGTCTTCAAACTCCACATCCATAACTTCACCACATGTTTCTCCAATGAACTCTATTACTGCTCTTGAAAGATAATGGGGAGGGATTCCCTTAATCTGAACCCAGAAAGGAATCATCTTTAAATCTTCCTCCGTCACGGTTGCATCCCATCGCTTGGAAACAATCATCCAATCAGAAAAGGACCAAGGCCCTTTATCCATGACGCTGGTTACGGCCTCCTCTGTAGGGAACACGAACTGAAACATCCTGCTATCAATCTTCCGACCTATGACCACATCGGTTAATCCCCAAAAGCAAGGCATCTGAGTTATCAACCTGTTCATGCTCTGTTTCCCTGGGTTAACAAGGACGCCTACAATTGAAAAGCGATTAGAGTGCAGAGCTTGAGCGGACATAGCTGGAGGTATAATAATGGGCGCTTCATCCGCCCCTAATTGGATTTCTTGCATAACTCGGCGACTATAATCGCTCATCTTCAGTTACAAATATATCTAAAACAGAGATGGTGTGATAACGAAATTATATATAAGTTAAAAAATGGCGGTTTGGATTTGGGGTTTTTAGATAACCACCCAAACCGTCGGAAAAGGAAAAAAATCCAATCGACATGACTATTGATATGTAAATCTTTATTCAGAATCGGCTGATATCTCTGTAAATTTTTTTTTGTGGGTTCAATATCTCTGTAAAATTCTTTAAGAATAACGAACAGAGAGAGAGGAGACGCTTATTTTGCGCAAATTACGTATTTTTTAAATTTGCACAAGCAACCTAATAAGGCCTTTTCTTTAAAAGCCCATCGTCTTTACAATGAATAACATTGTCATACCCATTAACGGTAACATATATTGAATATTCTTTTTCTACGGAGACGATATTGAATACTAACTATATAACAAACCAATATTAATTAACTTTTCCATTCCTTGGTTTAGTTTGCACGTGGTTAATAATGTCTTCACCCATTAACCTTTTAAAAATGATTAAAAGCAAAACGCCACAACAAACATTAATTTAAAAAAACACCAAACCGGTTAACTTTTTAAAAAACTTAACCATCACGTCTCCTCATCACTTCATTTTAAAAAGAGGCTTTTCATTACTACCAGAGAAATTTGATCACTATACACGTACAAAATTACAGGAGCTATAAAATTAGAACTATCACTTTTTGATCACTATACACGAAAAAAGTTACAGGAGTTATAAAATTTGAAGTATTACTGATACATGTCCGCACTGTATATACTTTTATAGTTTAATATGAATAATTATTGTTCCATGTAAACAAACCTTTTCTCTGAGAAGTCACAACTTTACACCATTAAAATTTTTGTCAAAAGCTTCTATTATTTCATGAAAAGTCACAACCTTTAAACATCAAAGCGTAAACTATTTTCCCGTATTATAAAAAATAGATTTCTAAAACATCACAACTTATCGTATCCAACAAACGCAATGGTTCACGGCAATTGGTCTCTATAAAATGAGTAAGGGACCACTTCTGTTCTAACTACAAAACAACATCGATATGGAAGGAATCAAACTACCTTCATACAAATTTCTTCAAGACATCAAAATGAAACGTGGAGAACAAAACATTTTAGGAAGAGTAATTAGACTATGGGAAGTAAGAAACCCAAAAAATGGCAATGAAATTATAAGTATAAATTTCTTACTACTGGATGAAAAGGTAAAGTTTTCAATGATATAAATAATATAATTAAATATATTATGACCAAAAATTTTTAAAATGTAGGAATCAACCATTATGGGATCAATATATGCACGTCACGTTCATCAATTTTCTTCAAAATTATTAGAGGGCAAAATTTATATGTTCAATAATTTTGAAGTATGGAGGGCTGGTGAACTTTACAAAATTTCAGATCATTCTTTTCTTATACGTTTGAATGCAAATTCAACAATCACTCCGATATTAGAAGAGAGTCTAATAATAAATTTTGAGAAATTTAGGTTCCGTAATTATGAACAATTTATGGAAATTGCTGACAAAAATTTATCATATGATGGTAAGTTGTATATCCACCTGCACAAACTTTAAATATTTCTAATCTATACTCATATAAATTTGTTAACCGCAGATATTATTGGTGTTATTGTCGAAGAAAAGTTAAATACAGAAGCTACTATTACTGGACAAAGAAGAATTAACCTAGATCTGCAAATAAACCTCGAAAAAGAAGAATAGTTAAGACAACAAATAATTCACAACAAATCAAAGAAGACACTTCAGATTCAATGAAAGAAGGAACAAGTTCACTAAAAAGACCGCAGAGAAAAAGGAAAAAAATTATTGAAGACGATTTTCTTACTTAATTTCTTGCACTACAAATAACAATTTTTTTTTTAGAATTCATTACATAACAGTTCTTTAATTACATACATAAATTTTTAAAATACTTTTGTTCAATACATATATTATACAACTTTATTTGTCGAGAAATTCATAAATATTCTGCTATATTCTAATAAACTTGGAACAATTAATGATTTAGATGATGAAAACATTAAAAACATAAAACCCCAAAAAAAAACTAAAATAAAAAACACATTCACGCGCGTTTACGCGCGGGGGGGTTTCCTAGTTTTGATAATAGCAAAGTAGAACTTGTCGTTTAAGATGAACAAAATCATAAAATAAAAAATGACGAAATTCTAAAAAAAATGGACTTAACACCGTCTAACGCCCTTTCCATGTCCATATATAATCCCGCACTTCAGCCACAAATGTCCACCTTATTCAGCTTTATTTTTATGGAATCAACTCATGTCTGTGATTATCTTCAAAACCCTGTAGGTGTCACAGTTGAGAAGAAAATTTTCCTTGTCTATACCAATCTTGAATAGGTAAGTTTTTCCAATAATGTTGTTGACGTCAAAAGGGAGTACATCTGTTTTGTGAAGCTGCAACAATTAAGTGAAGAAATAAATTATAAAAAAGGATAATATTTCTTGTAACATAATCCATGTTGGTCATATCAAACTTTCATACCTCAAATTTGTTGGATGGACCAGGTAGCTCCAAGGAGGGTAAATGTAATAGTTGCTGGACATGATTATCAAACACCAGTAACTTTGTGTCACTTGTGTTATCAAGCACAACTAAATGCAGTTTATACCTGTTTTCATAATATCTAAGAACATTGTTCCCTTAACATAATTTAAAGATGGCAACTACATGCACTATTTAAAATACCTTGGAAATGTTTTTGGATTGTAAGTTTTGCATTGGATACAGTAATAGCTCGGTGTGGTCACACTGGATACAAATGCATATTCTCTGTTATTATTTTTTGGAATCTTGACTACTTCTTGGTCACACACTTTGCATGTCAAGCAAAACCACTCTATATGGGATTCAATAGCAGCAATTGTACATAGAACAATACATTTTTCAACCTTAACAACGAAACAACGTTAATCAGCAAAAAGTTTACACCTCATAGATAAGATCTTGCAATTGTTTAACAATAAAATAAAAATAAATATTAAATAGAAAAAAAAAACTTAAACCAAAGTACCTTTTCAGTTACAAATATTTCAGAAATGGTCTTTCTTTTGGTATGTATCCCACATAGATCTTCCTCTGAAAAATAATTAACCATTGCAAGGGACTTGAATTCTACAATGGCTAAAGGTATGTCATCTCTAGGCGTCCTAATAAATAAGATGTAAAACAAAATTAGACGTCAGACGTTGTAAATCATTGAGGAGTTACTGTAATTGATTAGAAACATTGAATCGTGTTCATATATACAATTACCTAGAAATGAACTCTTCAACTTCAGACAACGGAGGATTTAAAGTTAAGTGGCTGGCATTAGAAGTGTTGCATACAATGAACTCTTCTACAAGTGAGCAACAAACATTGTGTCAGATCAACTTCATTCGGTAGTTTAAAAGAAAAAACTATAGGTGGAATTAAAGACATCAAGATCATTACCTTTCCTCACTTTTAGTTTCATCAATCCAAAAACACAGATGGTAGAATGTTGACCACGCATTTTGATGGCGTCGTGTACATCACATGCGAATTGTCCCCACAAGACAATTGGAAGCCTCTCATCACTATTTATACAAGAAAGTTAGAACATGAAACATAACAATAAATTTATAATTAAAATGTATGCAGATGTAACAACTTTTATCTTTACACTGTTAGAAAGATCACATTCTAACTATGTAAATCTATTAATAACTAAACATACTCTGAGTTACGGAGTTCCAAAGATAGCATCTCGGTCTCATTCCCATTCACATTAACATGATTGATGCGACTTATTTCAACAATATGCCCGATAACATCTGCAATATAAACATGGTTCGTACATTTTTATAGATATCCCATTATATATATGATATTTTGAAATAATTACTTAGAAATAATGACCAACCAAATAATTTAGATTTAAAGATCTGGTAAGCAGATCACTGAACTCTACTGGTTGAAGCCTTGAAACATAACCGGGTAGTTCCACAGACGGCCGAACACGGGTGGTAGACAGAAAACATATCTTGTATGCATGATAAGTGGTTCGGTATGAACCACTTGATTTTATCAATGCAAAATCATTAATTATCTTTGAAAATCCTTCCTCCAACGAAGGATCGTACTGAGCAATCATATCCTTGTTTACTGATGCATGAATTTTATCACCCTGTCATGAGAAACAAAAAAAATTAGATCAATATAAAAATATGACACAATTTTGATCACGTAGGAAAAAAAAATATTATATGAGTATTAACATATATTATTATAAACAAATATATATGTAAGCCTCTACCTTAATATCGCAGAGAACCATCTCAATAGAATCAATACATCCATCTGCATCATATTGTTTCCACAGTCGAACTATTTTCACTCTAATCTTCCACTTTGTATTTCTGGGTATCAAATCCTCTACGGAAGCAAGATGAGCCATAAGTCTCCTGTTTTCTTTATAGTATATTTAAGAGAGTAAAACAGAGTAGTTGTGAGGGGAAACTCTATGCGTCAAGTAAAACTCTTCGATGTAGGTTTATAAGATGTTAGAGTAAAAGTTGTGAGGGGAAACTCTATGCGTCAAGTAAAACTCTTCAATGTAGATGAATTTATGGCAGACGTATATCTTGCATATCTTTTATATTAGGACATATGGCAATTTTTAGAACATAATCCAATTCTATATCTCACATTTTTGGAAAGACGTTAATTTCTTCATATTCTTGTGCGACATACAGAGTCAAGGAGTCTCTATGTGTATATCTCGGACAATATACATTATATAAGTTTCAAAAACGTGATTACATGACATATTTGGATACAATATATTCCCGGTATAGTTTTAATTAATTGGATATAATTTTCAAACTTACCATATTTTATTCCATAAAAATAATGTTTTATAACTATTAGACCTTTGTCAAAGCAAATTAAAACTTAATAACCAATAAAAAAAAGCAATGACCGCCTCCGAAATTTGACGGAATGATAATCCAAATTATAATAATGTGCACAAAGTGATGTTGTTTTAAATGGTTCTTAGAACCAGTATTATTTTCGATGTACATGACTTTATATGAGCCACTGTACAATAACCAGTAGAATCTAATTATTGACAGATAATATTCTAACCAATGTATCCAATTATGAAAACTAATCGACTACAATTAATAATAAGTTTGAAATTTTAAATAGTGCAGTGGTTTTGTAGAGGCTTCAAATCCTACTATATATTAATTGAGAAATCATTTTAGTATTTTTTTCTTACGTGTCGATTATAGGTAAATTCTACAAAATTGTTGTAATTTAATTGGTCGATAATTTTTTATTTATATTTATTTTAATTAGATCTAAATAGAAAAGATAAGTGTATAATCAATTAATATCATTTGCCAAATAATCTACATAATACTACAAATAATGATTTATTCTAACTAATTGTTAAAATTATAGAAAAGGTAAAAATATCGATCAGTTTTTATATTTATAAAAACATAAATAATTAAAAAAAAAACAATTTATAACTTTTTTGTCACGAAAACTGTTTTTATAACAATATAATGATTTTATATTCTTATTTACAGCATTATATTATATATAAGTTTTTATAACAACTATTAACGTCTTACAAAGTTCATAATATATGCTTTATAAATCATTTATAAAAATTATATTAACATTTATAAAATAATTTATCTTGGCTTATTATATATTTTAAATTATTATAAGAGTTTGTAAGTCATCTATAAAAGCTTATAAATTTATTTATAAAGTCTACTTTAAAATTTCATCCAAGCATCCTACTATATATTAATTGAGAAGTTATTTATGAGACTGTTGTTCATGTATTAATAGTTGATGAAATCTTAAAAAATTATTATAAATTGATCGGTCGATAACTTTTTTTAACTAGATTTAAAAAAGAAAAATAAGTCAACAAACAGTTAATATTACTTGCCAAATAATTTACACGCGCTCGGGTGTTTAATTTAACTTTTATATTTATTGATATTTGTTTTTTTTGTAAATGGTAATATACATATTTAACTTTTTCTGTATTAATAATTGTTTAATATGAAAAATCAAAACATAATAATTTTATAGTTTATATTAAGTAGTTTTATTTTGTTTTTAAATTGGCATCTGTATTAACCGTATTTCTTACCATATATTTACCGTATTAAATCATATATTGAACTATTAGTTATGCATAAAATAATATATTTACATATTAATTTATTTTTAAGTATATACATTTATGTGGTAGTATTATTCCATTTTCATTAATATACTTGATTTTTTATAGTTAAGTGTAAACTATTTACTGTTAGTTAAGAGTACAAATTGAAATGGGAAGATTTATATCTTTTTTTGTTTATATTATAAAGTTTTTTTATATATACACTTTTTGTGGTTAGCTGTTTTCTACAATTTTTAATCAATCAAAATTCAAAAACATAGTTATTATTTTAAAATTCTACAATTTATCATTATTATATGTATAATAAATATAAAATTATTTTTTAAACATGGGTCACTTTTTAAGCAGAAATAATAGTTGATATTATAATATTTTTAAAAAATCATGACCAAGTATTTTTTAAAATAAAATTTCATACGCAGACAAATCAATGTAAACTTAAGGTACCAAAAAATGTTTCATTAGTCAAAAATATAAAATAAAACGTTTTATAAAGTAAAAAGACTGATTATATAGTATCTTGTGGAAGCTTGAGATAGCTTCTTTCACTATAGATTATTGTGCACTATCATAAATTGTTAAATTTTATTAGTTATCGTAAGCATTTTTTATTCATTGGCCATAAGTCAGAAGACAGAAGTGACACAACTCATAAGGTTCATTTGAATCATTTCTATGTATATGTCTCTCAAAGATCAAATACAAAGAGACCATTGTTTATCTCGTTATTTGTAAATTCAAAACCAAAACCCATGTTCTTTATTTTCCATGGCTGCAACACATGGGCAAGAAACCTCTGCAATATGTATCTAAGAAAACAACTAAAAACAGAGCCAAAAACAGAGGTTTGTCACTTGGACCTCTACAAGCTCTTGTTCACAGAGAAAAAGCTGTAGTCATGGTGATCATGTACATTAGGCTGCTTCAGCCATGACTTTGCTGCACTTCCAAGATAAACTAACCGTTCTTGGTCAGACTGTTGTTTCTCCCACAAACCTCCTTGCATTTTGTAAGTTAAACAATATAAGACCAAATGAAATTTATAAGTTAGGTTCTTTAGACATAATAAATGAGAAGATGATAACTATAAAATAGATGAAGCAAGAACCTTTTCGGAAGTGCCAAATACGTCGGAAGACCTCGCGGTTAAAATAATAGTTTTTGGAGCTGTTGTTGGTTGAATTGAGCGGCTTGTCAACGGCGGACTTTTCAAGCTTTAACAAATTGAGAAGGCCAATGTCGATTTCAGTCACTGTCTTGGCTGTAACTATACCTAACAATTACACGATTGGATTAATGGTAGATTTACAAAAATTTCCTTAATGGTATGGTTCAGCGAAATAATAAAACGGCCGTGCTTTAATACAATGGTATTGATATGTAATTACTGTGTAAAACTTAGGGGTATTAGTATATTACTTATTTGTATTCTTCTTTTAATAGATTAGATAATATTACAAATATTTATTTATGATAGCTAATTGTTTAAACTATAGAAAGAGTAATAATGTTTGATCAATTTTTTATATATTTATAAAATACATAAAATCATAAACAAAAAAGTTTATTAAAGTCGATATAATGATTTATATTCTTATATAAAGCCTTATATTTGTATTTAATGTATTTTAATAAATATTAATGTCTAATAAAGTTCATATATGCTTTATAAATCATTTATAAAAAAAAATATAAATACATTTATAAAAAAATTATAAATACATTTATAAAATTATTTATCTTGTCTTATCATATGCTTTAAATTATTATAAAAGGTTTAAGTTATTTATACATGCTTATAAATTAATTTTTAAAATACATTTTGAAATTTTATTTTATATTAAATGAGAAATTTTTAATTGATTTTTTATTAGGTGTCAATCATATAGAAAAAAATGAGAAAAATATTATAATTTGATTTACTAAAAGATTGTTAGTGTTTATTTATTTTATGAGTAAGAAAATCAGTCTAGAACCAACTTTTATCAGTATCCAAACGACCTAAATATATTACACATAATAATTTATGGTTATTAAATATTTTATTTATATGATATATACAATTCTTCATAAAAAAAATTTTTAGCAATAAAATATTTATAAACTATATAATATATTTCAAAAATAATTTATAGAGTTGATATATTAGTTTTTTATTTCAAAAATAATTTATAGAGTTGATATGAATATGTAGAGAATGTACTAAGAATTATATTGTTTTAACTTTTTAACTTATTAAAGACATAAAACTTTAGCTACAAATTATTTAAAAATCAAAAGTTTCAATATTATATACCTTCAAACCTGAATCATGAATATCATATATAGTAAAATTATCAATACAAATATCAAAAAACATTTAAAATAGTCATATTTATCTTTTTCAAAAAAATATTCTTAAAAGAATATTTAAAAAGACACATAATAATAAAAACATATTTAAAAGTTAAAATAAATTTATTGTTACAAAATATTCAACCCTGCGAAATCGCGGGTATCCACCTAGTAACTATTAATCAAGTGCGAACATTGAAATTTAAACATGGTGGAAGTATTTCCACTTAGTTCATATGTTATCGAACATGAACACATAGTTTTTGTATACTCATCATAGTTGTATATCGTTCTTTGTGAACTTTTTCACTATCAAACGAAATTAATAGTCGACAAAAAAGCAAATACTACAATTTAAAAAATATACGAAAACAATAAGAAAAATTGCATACAATGTAAACAAAATATAACTAATTGACCTACGGTACACGATGTATATTTTGTATACAATTTAGTTCATCCAACTTTTTTTGTAAATCATTCAGAATCTAACTACACGGTGTATATTTTGTATAAATACCGTTCTACCTTTTTGACAACCGATGTAATCTGCTAAAATAATTATTAAATGATTTAATTAATAAATTGATGATCGTCAAAATTAAAACAAATACTATAGTCTAAGGGGGGGAGGGGTTATTGGTAGATAGATTGTAGAAGAGTTTTAAAATTTTGAAAATCTATCATTATTGGTTTATGGATTTAGAAAATCTTAATAAACTCCATTGTTATTGGTTTGAAGATTTTTAAAATCCATCCAAAATCCTTTATTATTCAAAAAGTTTACTTTTTAATGATTTTGTAATTCTATCAAACTCTATTGTTATTGGTATATAAATTCTTTACTTTTTTACTCATGAGACTCAACTTTGAAAATATGATAGATACCTATAAGATTTTCAAAATCCATCCATATACATAAATAAATAAAAAACACTTTTGATTCCGTAGCATTACACAAACAAGTAATAATAATATCAACATTTGCCCATTCATTTCAACACTACACTGTAATAAGAAGAACGTGATCCATGCAAATAAAAAAAAGGCAGCCATGATGTTCTTATACCATAACAAGAAGCAGTGCTTGAATTTCATCATCTTCACAGAATAGTGTAAGCAATAGTGGTGGAAACTTGTCATTTATGGCCGACGATTCTTCTTTCTACCAATTCATTCTTCGAGGCGCAGCTCTATCATTGACATGGACAGTGGAATTGTTTTTTTTACCTGCAGGAGAGGAAAATGATATTTAGAACATCATCTGAATAATTTATCTTTTCCGAAACATTCATCATCTCCTTGTGTCTTTTTCGGAGTGGAGATTGGATCATCGCTACTAGTGTTCATTACATATTAAAATTTTTGGAAATGTTCTATAAAAACTTTTATATATTACCTTAGAAGGATATTTTCTGGAAATAAAGAATGTAAGCAAATCCTTGAAGATCAATAACAATCAATGGAAATCCATGTAAATTATTTGTTAAAGTTTAACTAACCTTTAAAAATCCATCAACTTTTAAAATCACTGAATTCCATATAAATTCTTGTTTGAATAACTCCCCCCTAAGAATGATATGAAAACAACAAACCCTCCAAGGTCTCATCACACCATATAAAAATTATTTAAAATATGATCCAAATATAGGACATAAGCACATTTAATCTGGCTGATCAACATAGTAAATTAAAGCAGCCTAAACGGCGCCTAAGCTTTGGCGAAAACGAGAATGCATTTCTTCCACAGTCATAAGAGTCGCATCGTCTTGTCTCTTGCACAAATCACCCATGAGAGACAAGGCTCCTGTTTGCTCATTAAAGACACTTTTAATGATAGCTCTGCGTTCAAGTTGCTCACCGAAACCATTCCTAGCCAATCCCTTAAAGGTTATGTAGAGGACTACGACTGAACTTTGTGGAGGCTCATTATCATAGATAGTTTCTATAGACACTTTCACAATCTCCAACTTAGATAAATCCTCATCTGAAATCATCCGATCATTTGTATAAACCGTAATCAATATCGAAACCCTCTATATAGAATCTGAACATAAGAGAAAATCATTTTAGTGGGCCTTAACTGAGCCTTAAAGCCTAATAAGAGTTGACAAAAGATAAAACTGATTTAATGGCTATATGAGTTTCAACAAATAATAAGAAAGAAAGGGAAAAAAAACCTGTGAGGACGAAAACTCTCCTTCGTTCCGGCAACTTTCTTTTGTTGATCGTCGAGTCTTGCCGGAATCTATAGGACTCCCCTAACAACTTGTAAGTTTCTGGACTTTTCAGTTTATCAAATGTTCTTCGAGTTAATTTCGTACCTTTATCTTGAATCTCAAACGAATCTGCTCTGTCTGGTTTTGTAGTAACGATTAGCGGTTTTGGAAGTGTGAGTTCGGTCTCAATAAATTTTAAAAAATGGTGCAAAGCCATTCGCTAAGCACGTTAACAATCTGTGGAAGTGTACAAGCTTACTGCTCATGGAGGAATCGTATACAGTTTGTGAAATCTTCAGGATTGGCTGGTGATCGATGTGTGTCGTGTCAATTCTTTCGTAGATCACCATCATCACCATCATCCCTAAGAAGCCAATGGAAGTCACTTAAGCAAAGAAACCTCTCGAGGGTTGAAGCTAGGTGGCCGTTTCAAGGAGGTGGTGACCACCAAGGTCTAGACCCGAACTCTGAGCGAAGCGAGAGTGCCAATGAAGATATTTTGATCTTCTTCTTTCAGCTTGACTTGGCTACTCGTGTTCAGGTAACAGCAAAGATTGTTATTATTATTACGGTGTTAACAACAGTGGATGATCTGAGTTTTGGTGTACAGTGTGCTTTGAATATGGAGCAGTATGATATTGCGCAACAACTAAGAGAGAAGCTAACTGAGGTAGTTATGAAATTAAGTGAGACTAGGGTTTGGCAAAGACAGTGAAAAACGGTGTGTGGTTTGGCAGGTTGAAGAGGAGGCGATAAGACTGCAAGAAGCTAAAAGAGGATCATCATCAAAAAGTGAAGCACAAGACAAGGGTATTAGCCTTATAAGGCTACGGTGAGCTCTTTCATTCTCTCTTTGTTTGTGTGGGAGTATTTATCATTATGTATTATTTGTTTTGTATATGATTGCAGTGCAGATCTCCAGAATGCTATTGACGGTGAGGACTATGGTTTGGCAGCTAAGTTGAGAGATGAAATCTCAAAGCTTGAGGCTGAGTCATTAGCTGTGTCCGCCAAAGCTTTGGCTTTTGAGAATGCTGAGTATGCATTTCGTTTGGGACAGAAACTGAAACACAAAGCTTTTGGTATATATTGTTGTCCTTGTTTCACTTTGGTTTTACATTCATTTTTTGGGAACATACATGATATGTATTCATGTGGTGTAGGTTACAGGGCTGTAGTTTGCGGGATGGATCCAGTTTGCTGTGAATCAAGCTCCTGGATGGAAGCTGCAGAAGTTGAAAAGCTGCCTCGTGGTTCCAATCAGCCATTTTATCAGGTTCTGCTTCACAAAGACTTATGTTGAGAGCAACAAAGTATTTTTTAAAAAACTTATATATCTGGAGCGTATGCAAATACATATGATCAAGTATGCTAAACCTTCTTCCTTGTGTCTAGCAGGTTCTTGTCGATGTTCGCACCCACCCTGATCTACTAGTGGCATACGGTAAGCTCCAAAGTATTCTTTGGAATCTCATTTTTGCCTGCTATGAGATTCTGCTACTGGACAACACTAACTAATAACCACTGAACATTATCATTGCAGTTCCTGAAGACAATCTATTAGCTCCTGAGAAACCTGACAAAGTGAGCAGATTGTGGATAATCCCATCTCCGTTGCAATGTTCTTTTGACTCATGTTTGTGTGTGGTTTCTGCAGGAAAGGTTTGATCATCCATACATTTCTTTCCTCTTCTATGGTGCGGATACAGCTGGAGATTTCATCCCAATCCAACAACTGCGTGAGAAGTACAACAAACCTCGGCATGAAGTTCCTTTTGATTCACAAGATGAGGATTAAGATGGAAGCAAGATTTGAGCTTAAGACCACACAACAAAGCGAGAATCTTAGCATCGCCCAGAGCTGTTAGATCACTGTTGGTTATTTTATATATATCCTCGTCGATGTAGTCAACGCAACTGTTCTTGCTCTGTAGACTAAAAAACAAATCAACGTTATCCAAGAATGCTTTTTGTGTATATATGATTCTTTGTTCATCCAGAAAAGCTACGAGATAACTCTGTTTCCATTGTGCTATGTCCTGCGACCTTGCTCAGGCCTCTTTGCTTCATCAGATTCCTCACTTCTTTAGCCTGGCTCCATCTTCCATCCGATGCATACAAATTAGACACAAGGACGTAATAAGAGGCGTCATCAGGGTGCAAATCGAGCATCTTCTCGATCACAATCTCCCCGAGATCAAATCGGGAATGCATTCCACATCCATGGAGAAACGCTGCAAAACATCTCACGTCTGGTTGAATTGGCATCTTCTCGATCACGTCCAACGCTTGCTCAAGCTCACCTGCTCGTGCTAGCATATCAACCATGCATGTGTAGTGTTTTGTGGAAGGCGTGAAGCTGTAGTCTTTGTACATTGCGTTGAAGTACTTCTTCCCTTCGTTAACCATCCCCGTGTGACTACAAGCTGATAAAATAGATGTGAAGGTTGACTCGTTTGGCTTTTGTTCCTTTTTGAGCATCTCTTCAAATAGCTCAATAGACCCTTCTCTGTCCCCTTGCTTTCCATAGCCACCGATCATAGCACTCCATGTGATTGTGTTTTTCTCCTCTATAGTGTCGAAAACAGTACGAGCAGATTCAGCATCCCCACATTTGGCGTAGAAGTCCAAGAGCGCAGTACCAACATGAACACTGGATGATGCTAAGAACCCCAGTTTCAGGGAATAAGCATGAAGAGAGGAACCTAAGGCTAGTGACCCGAGGGAAGCACATGCTGAGAAGAGACTCGCAACTGTTACACCATTAGGCGTCACAGATTCTGAGTTCATACGATGGAACAGAAACAAAGCTTCTTGGACAGATCCGTTCTGTGAAAAACCGGATATTATAGAGTTCCAAGCAACTAAGTCTTTCTCTGACTCCATTTCAAACACATACATAGCTTCTCTATTCTGACAACACTTGGCATACATGTGAACCAGAGCGTTCGCAACATTAGTATCCCAAAGACCAGCTTTGATGGATAACCCATGAACTAATCTCCCCAGTTCAAGATTCCCAACCAGACCGCAACCCGAGAAGACACTCGCAATGGTGACACAGTTAGGCTTGATTCCAACTCCTTTCATTCTCCGAAACAAGCTCAAAGCCTCGTCGGCACTTCCGTTATGAGTGTACCCCACAATCATAGCCGTCCACATAACGAGATCCACATGAGAATAGTCATTAAACACCCGACGCGCATTGCTTACATCACCACATTTAACATACATATCTAACAGAGATGTCACCAAGCATGATCCCAACTCCACGCCACTCTTAACCAAACAACCATGTAACCACTTCCCTTGATGCAAAGCACCGAGCTTTCCACAAGCCGTCACAAGAGTACCGTAAGTAACTTCATTACCAGAAACAGAGTCCCCTCTCATCTGATTAAACACACCCAACCCTTCTTCGTGCAATCCGTTCTTCACATACCCAGCAATCATCGAAGTCCAGGAAACCACATTCCTCGAGTTAATACCTTCAAACACTCTACAAGAACTCTCGATCTCCCCACACTTAGCATACATATCTACAAGACCCGTCAACACAATATCATCATCACAACCTGGCGCCTTAACGATATCGCAATGTATCTTCTTTCCATTATCCAAATCATGCATCTCGGCACACGCTTTCAAGGCTATGGAGAGAACAATGTTATCTACACAGTGTTTCCTCATCAAAGAATAAAAATTTATGACTTCAACACTCTCTCTGTTCTGGTGATAACAGCTGAGCATGACTTTCCTTAAATAGAAATCTGGTTCAGGAATTTGATCGAACACCAAGCGTGCGTCTTTAGTACACCCAAACGCACCGTAGAGGCTCACGAGCTTGGTGGCACAAGAGATGTCGTTCACGAGTCCATTCCCCGTTAAGATGCCGTGAGCTTTCCGCAGTGAATCGATGCGATTGCAATTACTGAGGCGGAGGCGGAGGCTCGGGATCGACGCGGCGTAATGCAGAGAAGTCATGGACACGTCATGGTGGACGCGTCTCTGTTGCAATGTAAGCCTCTTAACCGGAGAAACCCATAGGCGAAAGCGTAGCATCTGGATTTCGCCGTTAGCAATTCCCGGCGGTGGAGGCGGTGTGGCTCTTCCCGCCAAATGTTTGGTCTCTGGTTGTAATAAAAAAAAATTAATGGGCCTTAAATGAGCCCACGCTTTAAAGAAACCAATGACTGAAAATAACGTGATCAGTTTTCTCACAGTTTTTGACTTTTTTTTTCATAGTTTGAGCAGCTTGCGTTGAGAACCAAAAACAACCGTATTGAGTAAGAAAATACATTTATATACTTTTTGATATAGATCTACAAATGATACGTAAAACGGTAAAAGAAACTACTATATATTTAGCTGGTTCCTAAATCCTAATATAGGTTTAAATATCTGTCTATTGTATGATTTATCAAAATGACAAAATGGAGCGAACAGCTGTAAACGTACAAAATATATGAGATATATTATTAATTATACGGTCTATTATAGTCTTCCCATGCATCAGCATTTATTACTGGGAGATATGTTTAATCTTTATATAATAGTAATAATTAAAAATTGTTATAGGTTTTAATTTTATAAACTAAATTGATATTCTCGTAAGTAGGAACGGCAGACAATTAAAGAAAAAGGTTTTTTGAGAAAAAGTCTTCGCCTATATAGTATATAGAATAGAACATGTACATGGCGGTCTCTCAAATCTTGTTTTAGAGAAAATTAAAAAATATTATACAAATATTCATAAAAAGTTTATATAAGAGAAAAAGACATGTGCTAAACTGAGGAAGACAATAATAACAAATCAAAATTTGCTTTTAGGGAAAACTTTAAAATAGTATATATACATGTATAAGATGGGAATCGTTCGCATTTGTAAATCGTCTTGCAATGTTTTTCTTCTTTTCTCCTCCCATGAAGAATACCAGACGCTCTTAGGGACCATAAGCTACACACTTCTCACGTTACACCAACACCAAAGAATCATGGTTATGAAAACGATACAGAAGAGTTATACGGTGGCAGCGGTTGCCTCGTTCATCGTTCTGGTGACGTATCTTGCTCTCTTCTCCTCCGTGTCTGATCTTCAGTTGATTCCTTCCATAAGTTCCTCTCAAGGTATGTGAAATATCAGACCACTTCTTCATCTTTAGAATCTGCTATCATACCTCTTTTACGTATCACTGTATGTTGTCTTTACAAGGAGAAGGAACAATTACATTTTTAAATTAATAATTCACAAAATAGTTAAATAGTTTGGCTTATTTACATCTGAATGCTAAATTGCTAACAAACTAATTAAATCAAACTCTTAAGAATCAATGAAAATGGTATGACTGGATTGGAAGCCATATATAAATGTTGAAACTATAATGTGATCGGAAACTAGGTAAAGGTTCGGTGAACATTAATGGTTATCATTTCATTGTAAATGTTTAAAGTATAAGTCAAGATTAAAATGCGACTTTTTCCAAATCTTTTATTATAATGAGATTGGGTTGATACGAGTGTAGATCTACACAATAGTATTACTACTAGATTCGATCTCCGCGCTACACGCGGATAAGTGTTGAAACTATTAATTTTAGGATCATAAGTTTTGGATTTTATGTAGAATTGGAGTATTCTATTTCCCACAATTAGTTGAAATCTGATAGTTATTAAGTATATGTAACCAATTAAAAAAAGAGTAAAAAAGTTGCATATAGTAACGTAAATAATATAAGAAAAAGTTTAATTATTCTGAAGAATAAAGTCTTTGATGTGGTCCATAATAAAAATAGCCTGAAATGGATAAAAATTAAGTTAGTTAATTTTATTTAAATAGGGTTTTAAATGTAAGGATGTGCTTAAATGTTTATTTATTTCATATTATCACTTATTATTAATTATTTTCAGCATATGAATAATGTGTTCAAGTGTCCTAACATAGATTTCTCTTTAACGAAAATGATCTATAAATTAGATTATATCATTAGTTCTTTAATAGAAACTACTTCTTCCATTGATGCAGTTTTGTTTTTTAAGTAATCAACTTAAAATTCTGTACATATACGTCTGTGCACAATTCTACAATAGCAAGTTTTGTTAGTGTGTATTTGTAAGAAAGCATCAGAATACATATTCTTTATACAATGGTAGATTGAATGTAATGGCAGTTAAACATGGTTCAAATTTTATCCTCTCCCAGATATCTCAATAAGTTTGCTAATTCACACTTCCCTTCCTAGAAACTTTTCTATTGTTTGTTCTCAGAATACTATGTAGTCTCGAGCTTCCATCCAGGCCAAAATACTATGTAGTTCTCAGCTTCTATCCAGGCTGTTTCTGTGTAGGGAAAAACTTTTGCCTCATAACAATATATCCAAAAGTTTTTGTTTCTTTTAAATATTGATCTTCTAATACCCTTTTCTATGAGTGTGCTTGTCTGTTTGTACATGTTTCGGTTCATGAGTGGAGTATGATATTTGGAAGATAACAATGGAGGCCTTTGTTTATCCGCTATTAACCAGTTGCAATTAGTGTATATACAATGCAGTTAACAATAGTAACCAAATTTCACTGGATGTAGGTTAGCATCGGCTCCGCTATGTTATGATCACATTCGAGACGTGGAAGCAGAACACTTAATGATTGTGTTTCTACGGTTCTGTGGTCGCAATCAGGTGGTGTCAGTTTTACTTTCTCTACATTTCTCTTTATTGAATGTACACGAGACATCTATTGTGGGTTAATCTAGTGGAAATTCAAATTTATCTAAATATTGGTTGACTTAAGAATAACTCAAGATATTTGATATTCGGGATCAATAACATGTTTTATTACATTAGAAAATATTATTATAATTTAAGAACTACACATAATATGGGTAGTTTATTTTTCACTTTATTGTCTCAAATATCTTCCACCACATGTGTCAGTCATACACAAATTTTCTTAGAATTTTTTTTTGTCGGCTATCCATTTTATCTTGAATATTATGTAGAGTGTTTTATTAAAATTATAAAATATTGTTAATCTATACATAAAATAAGAGGGAAATTTTTAATTAGAAGAGAAATTTAAGCACATAATTTATTCATCTTTGTTATGTTAATAATTCTATTTAATATTTTTAATTAGTACTCCCTCCGTTTCAAATTATATGTCGTTCTAGAGCAAAATTTTTGTTTCAAAATAAGTGTCGTTTTCGGTTTTCAATACAAAATTTATTGAAAATATTTTATATTCTATTTTTATATTGGTTGATGTGTATTGGTAATATTATTTTTATTTTGGAAATATGTAAAATTAAATATTTTCTTAATCTGTGTGCAAAGACTTAGAACGACAAATAATATGAAACGGAGGGAGTATTAAATATAACTTTCGTTTTCAATCAATATATTTAACATTAATATAAATGTCGAAGCGGATAATTTTTTCAAAGATGATTAAATTAATTTAAATTTTCATCTAACATACGTTTCACTATTTAAAAACGAGTGAATTACTGATCTATCTCATATGTGCAAGAGGAAGGGGTCAAAAGTTCTTAGTTCTCTATTTTCAGTGAAGGAAATTCTCAAAATCATATCAAATGATTTGTTCACCATACGGTTCATCATGATCTGCAGATTTGAGACATGATACCAAAACGTAAGCTTAAAAATACGAAACTTGTAGGAAAAATAACAGAATATAAATCTTGAAGGCTTTGCAATTAAAGTTTTAGAATTTACACGACGCCTTGTAATACTTTGATAAAAACTGTGTGAAGAAGAAACTTTGAGTATCTTTTTTTTTTCTTGATCAAATTTGTAAAAACTTTGAGTATCTTTTAGCTTAGCATTTACAGAGAGTTGCCAATATAGAAGATTACAGAAACCCTAAAGCACATAGCTCGTGTACTAACGACACGTCACAGTTCTGAGATCCAAGAGCCCCAAATCTATTATGCAGCTCGATTTGATTCTTCAGCTTTGCCGTACCTTGACTGACTGTCACCTCCTCTATTCTTACCGTTGAGCTGAGCTGAGAAAGAGGACAGAACACTTAGTTTGTCTTGACTCTTCAACTTGACTTGGGGTTTTGTGAACAAAGCCTCATTCTGATGTATGGGTTACATCTTTCTTGTAAATCTCATGACACAGCTCAGTGAAAGATCGTGTGCAAGGAAACAGTTTCCAAAGCACCAAAACACCACAAAAGCAGATAGAAGACAAAATAGAAATATAGATTTCTTGAAAGGCCACACCAAGAAACGCTTCTCTCACCAACTCCCCATCACAATCATCTAATGAAAACTCGTACATAGAGCCTTATGTTCTTTGTATTCTGATTAACCATGTCATCCTTCCGCATTGGTATGACTGGTGGCACATAAAGGATGCGGATAGCCTCGACCTCACCTTAAGATAAGAGCATTGCTAGTAAGAAAGCGTATGAACAGTATATCATTAGTGGATCAACGTGGTGTTACTACTTTTTAATAGATAGAAATCATAACCTTCTTGTTTTACGGGTATAAACTATTTCAACAAATGGTTTCCCTCGACGCACCTCTGATGTGAAGAGGCATGATGCCAGTGGTCGAAATACCCAGGAAGTTTTTTGTAATGTTTTCACCTCTTTAGAGTTCCTGAACCAGAAAGTGTCAGCACAATGTGTTTAGTTTTTTTTTTTGTTCTAGAAAGTATTCAAGGATTTTTGAAGATTCATATTTCAGTTAAATTTTACCTGAAGAAATGAAAGTGTTTACTTACCTTTCTAGTCCATTCAAAACTTGTCACTAACAAAGAAATGAGGCGGAGCACCAGCTGATGAAGAAGTCAACACGATCATATCTGATATTTACTCACCAGATTGCAAACGCAGAAATCCAAAGAGGCTTACATTGAGCAATGAGCGGCTTGCATCAGAAGGATTCTCAAGCAACCATCATGTCGAAAGTTTGACCCGAACGTTAATCAATAAGATGACATGTGACTCCGACATAGAGAGACTGCCCTGAAACAGAAGTAAGCTAGAAAGTTCTAATAACAATTTGTGGTCCAGCGACACTAAAGAACAAAAGACCACATCCCTCAAAAATCCTTAAACATCATATCTAACCTCTCATTGGAGAAATGAAAAAAACATTTACTGAGCCAATTATGGTAAGCGTGTCGGGAAAGTAGAGGAGCGAGCAGAAGTTGAATCCCTTTTCTTCAATATGCCTATGAATGATCACTTAGCAATTTTGAAAGTCCAGCAATTGTTCAAAAATCATATCATTTCTAAGAATACAAAGACATAAATAAACTCAGTTGAAATAGACAACTGGATCAATTCGTCAATTCAAGATCAGAGGAATAAATAATTGGATCTTAGAGAAGGATAATGTTACTTACTGAACTGGATCCACAACTGGTTTACTCTCGCTTGCCCTCTCTTATCTCTCCTTTAACCTTCCTTTGTTTCAGTGTTCCGCTACGTTCCCTTATTAGAAACCAACTTGCTTCTCAAAGTGTTTCCCTTTCTCGCCTGAAACCGAGGAGCCGGGGGACAACAGTCGCCTTACACCAACCAGCCTTCAACTTAAATTGAAACTATTGAGACGACATAGTTGGAATTGAAGCTTTACAACATCTGGACTTTGAGATTTTGTAGCAGTGTAGGTCTACATCGTGGAGAAGAAACATATTTATACTCTAGAGCTTCAAGCCGTTACCTTTGATGATAATAACGATGTTTAATTGAGAGAGTGGGATAGGTAGTGGGTTCAAAGTAAATGCTGAGATTAAAGGGATGTTACACAAAAATGGATGACGTTACATGGGAGATGGCCGGAGTGTGAAGGAGGCGAAGAGTGACAAAGATTTTGTGGTCGTTTAGAGAAACCTCTAATAGAAGATGGGCCAAAGTATATTTTCCGGAATAGCCCAACAAACACCCAAATAGAAAGAAAGAAATTAGGAGAGAAAAAAGTCTGGGCTTCAGAGGCTTATCGAATATGGACGATGACGAAACACAAAAAACGTAGGCTTTGAAGCCCAAATGACGATGGCGTCGCATCTGACGTGGAAAAACTCTGATTTCCTGTTGGACGATTTTTTTTGTCGACGTGGACAACTTCCCCTTTCATCTTATTCCCCTTTTAATATAGTTAGATTACTAAAACCAATGATGATTAAATTTCGTGTCAGTCTGGAACAAATAATAATGTTACATGAATCTGTAACTTATATAACTATGTAGTAACTTCTAAGGCACGTGAGAGGTTATTCAGTTAATGATATTTTTTCTTTTGTTTAAACTTGGTAGTCGACGTTTTTTGACCAATCTAGTCTTAAACTTCGCCTCTTTACAATATTTGTGTAATATACTGTTTTTAAACAAGAAAAACCACTTGTGTAATCTATACTAATAAAAGTACAGTTTTGAGGCACCAGGGAGCGTCCACATCAGCGTAAACTTATTCTCCCGGAAGATGACACGTGTCATTATTAATTAAAAAATAAAAAACAAATAAATAAGTAAATTTACAATAGAAGTAAAAATATATAATAAGTAAATATCCAATATAAAAATAGAAATATTACAATAATGTATATTTTACATTTTAAATATTTCCAAATATTTTTAAGAAATAGTAACATTACAATATTAGTAAATATTACATTAAACATATATTTGAAATAACATATATTTTTATATTTTAATTATTTCGAAATATTACATATATCTGAAAAAGTAAGAAAATTAGAATAAGTAAATATAAATCAAAAAGTAAATATACATCAAAAAGTAAATATATATATCAAATATTAATAACAACGAAATTATATTTGTATTCAGACGTGGACACTATTTGATGATTTCTTCTATTTATATTTTCTGAATTTTGATTTTCAAATGTTAACTATATATCTATTATTTTTCACGTTGTATTTTTGAATGTTTGTGTGAATACATGAGTGCTTTGTATTTATGGTTTTGAGTAAATATTTTTTTTTTTGAATGTTTGTGGAAATACATGAGAAATAAAAAAACTAAATTGAACTTCTATATGAAAATATATAGTAAAATAAATAATAAGTAAATATACAATATAAGTAATAGAAATATTATATTTAACATTTAGCATTATATTAGAATAAGTAAATATAAAATATAAGAAAAAATAAATAATAAGTAAAAATAAAATAGAAGAAATAGAAATATTACATTAAACATCTAACATAATATTATCATTTGATATAAAAGAAAAATATATAAAAAGTAAATATAAAATATAAGAAAAAGTAAATATACAATATAACAAATAGAGCACTTAATTAAACATCTATCTGAAAAATATATAGTAAATATATAATAAGTAAATATACAATATAAGAAATAGAAAAGCAAAATTAACATATACCTAAAAACGTATAGTAAAATAAATAATAAGTAAATATATAATTTAAGAAATAAAAATATTTCATTAATTTTAATATTAGAATAAATAATATAAAATATGCGAAAAATAAATACTAAGTAAATACACAATATAAGAATTAGAAAAATACATTGAACATATATCTGAAAATATATAATAATAAAATAATAAGTAAATATACAATATAAAAAATAAAAATATCACATTAAACATTTATTGTAACATTACAATTTGATATAAAAACAATTAGAATAAGTAAATATACAATATAAGAAAAATAAATAATAAGTAAATATACAAAATAAGAATGAAAAAACTACATAACCATCTATCTGAAAAATATATAGTTTTACATTTTATTATTTCTAATATTTTTGTAAGTAAATATATAATATAAGAAAAACAAGCTTGAATTATAAAAAATAGAAATATTATATTAAGCATCAATCATAGTATTATCATTTGATATAAAAGTAAGAAAAAAAAATATACAATATAAAAATAAACAATAAATAAATATACAATTAAGAAGTGAGAAAACTAAATTAAACATATTTTTTTAAAAAATTGTAGTAAATAAATAATTATGAAATGTTTTTTTTTTGAAAAAAAATAATTATAATTATGAAATGTTCACATCAGAATACAAAACAAACATCAAAAAGAAGTCACATGGCTTTATTATTCTATGACTCATTACCGAATTATTAAAATAAGTACATATACAACCAAAACAATTTATCCATAACTATTATATGTTACATGGCATGCATTTCCAAGAGTACTATATATGTATACTTTAAGCAAGACAATCTAAAACTAATATATTAAATTATAATTAAGCGTTTAAAGAATAAAATATTTAATGAACATAAAGGAACCAAATAGAAAACAACCACAAGTAAATTGTCAACATAGCTCAAATACAAAGGAAAAAATCATTGCCCATAACATAGCCTTCATTCTCCAAGACTATCATATTCGTAAGCTGAGTACTACTGACCAAAAAAAAAAAAAAGAACAAGAGCTTATCTACAATAAGAAACTGTACAATTGATTTACAATATAAACATTAATGTTATAAATAATTTTGACAACTTTTTTCATAAAAAATTAATATTCCGTGAATAGCGCAAAAAAAATCATTAATACAAGTAAAAAAATTCACAGCTTCTACTAACATTTCAAGTAATCAACAAAAAAAACAAATAATAGGCTATATAAAATAAGATATAGATATATCAAGCATCAATTCAACCAAAATAACAGAATTATCAAAACATAAATAATATATTCAAATATATAATTGTAAGTTTAAGTATTTTAGTTACATATTAAATTTGAATTTTGTATTATAATTGTAGTTTGAAGTATTTGAACCTCTAAAGTTGGTCTGTATTCAACATGCACAAATGAGAATAAATTATCGATGTATTTAAGAAAAAAAATATGAGAACAAAAATGTAATCCATGTTTTATACTAAAATCTACATCCTACTTATTATCATAACTACCATAATTAAAGTAGAGTAAACATTAAAAATATATGAAACTATTATGTATTGCTGAACATTTTTCAATAGTAAGATAAAAACAAAACATGTACGGAGAATATTAATATCATTTTAATTTAAAATAAACTTAACATTTAAGAATACTCATTAAACGATAATATATTTAGATATGTAATTATTTTATCCAAAATAATAAGAAAAACTAGAATAAGTAAATATACAATATAAGAAAAAAATTAACAATAAGTAAATATACAAAATTAAAAATTTACATTAAACTTCTATTGTAAAGAGAAATAGAAATATTATATAAAATATAGTAAAACCCTCTTCTATACAAAAAAATATGTTTGGATAAGTTCACATTTATGTTAGAAAAAAAAGGATAAATTCACATGCAAATAGTGAATAATCAACTTACATGAAATATTTCTCATATGGCTTCATCACTCATAGTTTCTTCATCTCTAGACATAAGTGTCTTGCACATTCTCTAGAAAAATGTAAATATGCAAAAAAAAAATATACTCATCATTCAATTTTGCAGTTATAACATTTGCAAAGGAAATATATAGTAAAGACTAGATTTTAAAAATAAAAATATATTGTTTCCAAACCAGTAAGATGGAGAGAATGGCGAGTAAAAATTATGGATTTTTTACCATGCACATGACTGTTTTCAGTTTTCTCCTTTCAACTCATCACACAAATGATCAAGAATCATTCTTTCCTAAGAACAAAAAGAAAAGAAAACATAACGAGTTACAACTTTCTGGAATGATGGTAAGTATTATTGAACAATAACTAAGAAACCAAATCCAGATCTATCTTAAGCAAACACACTAGCCATAAACACACACAATCAATGGTAAGACACAACCAAATCTTTCATCATAAACAATTGCAACATAAGGAGTGAGGGACACAACCATCTATCATAAAAAAACACACCATCCATAAACACAGCCGCGATTAATATTACAAGTTAAAAAGTATATCATATTGATCTTTAAGATGTACACAGAGCACAATTTTGAAAGTAACAAATAGTGGCGTTGCGAAAACATAATGAAAAGGACCTCACTGCCACAAACCGGAACTTTAAAAGTTACAAAATAACATGATGCTAACAAAGAGCAAAGGTGATAATCACAAAATATTTCATTGATGGAGTACACAGCGAAATCTACCACGAAAAATCACGGGACGAAACTGCTACAAGGGTATAAATATAAAAATACAAAAAACAAAGCCAAATGATGATAAAAACTTCTACTTTAGACATCGCTAAACACACAAGGATCCAATTTTTATAGTTGTACATCAACTGATTCATATAATTATCTTATCTTTAGCTACACAAAAGAGAAGTCAAGGCAGAAATTACGAAAAAGAAAGAAAGAAACTGATCACCATGATTGAAAAAAAAAAACATGAACAAGCTTGAGAGTGAGAAAAAGGGTGAAGGAGAAGAGCAAACTATGCGCTAAAACCGATTCTCTACACCAATATATCCTTACCCTTATGTCTCTAATTCAATCAAAGAGACCATTTTTGACACATCTCACAATTCAAAATTTTATTGTATGAAACTGGTGATTTTTTCGCGGAAAATTTCAAAAAGCAAACACATAAGAGAAGAGAAAAGAATTTGTTATAAAAAAATTGGTTTTTCAAGTCATCGACATAGGGTGACTTTCCATGACAAATGCAAATGATTGGAAGCTTAGTTTATGATAATATTATTTTACTTTTTGCATGTGATTGTGTACAAAGGTGAAAAACAAATTAGAAAAACTAAATTAGATTTATATTCCATAACCCCTTGGTTGAGTTGTGTTTATCGTTGCTTCCGCTACATCAAATTCCACATAAAATTTTAACTGATAAAAAAAACAAATTAAGTTTTCAAAAATTCATGTATGTAAAATTAAAATCAATACAAAACTACAAATATATAAACAAAAATGTTAAAATTATCTTAAAATTTAGATTTATGTTTATATTAACTTATTGAAAATTTAATATAAGAGATTTAACAAGAAAAAACCAAAATATAATAGACAAATTTGAAATTTAACATTAGATTTAATTAAGGATACAACTATTAGTTAAATGTTTATGTTAAAAATAATCAAAATGACATATTGTTAGAAACTAAATTAGAGCAAACTTTAAAAACATAATTCTATTTTTGATTTATAATTTGATTTGTAAAATAATAGACAAATTTGACGTGATAAAAATATAAAAATTAGTTTATTTCTAATCTTAAAATGAATTAAGTATTTTAAATATATTTAAATTATTTATATATTTGTGTACCCGCCCGTAGGGCGGGTTTAACCCTAGTATACTTGGCAATTACGTTTAATAACATTCTGATTGGTGACCACTAAAATAACTAGGATGAATTAGAATAAAATAATAACAAAAAATGAATCAAGCTTAATTTATTTTTGTTCTCAGAAAGCATGAGAGAGAGAAACAATACTGCTTAACTAAATCATTAGATTAGCTGAACTCTATGCTTTTTATTAATTAATAATCAGGATTTTGTTTTTTAACGACTAAAAAGAATTGATCACCATTAATAATTCGCCAACCAGATACAGTATGTAGAGGAAAAGAAGCAGATCTCTTTTGACTTTTCATTACTTCTCACATCTTAGTTACCAACAAGGCAACAAGTGTTTCAATTATTTAATCGACTATAAATGTCCACTATATTATCTTTTAATTAAAGAACGAATTACCTGTATAGGCATGTTGCAACAAACGTGGGAATCCAGAACTAGAAGAATCGACCAGGCCCCGCAAGAGCTGACTTCATCAACAATCACTTGTGACCGTTCCAACACCGACTACGACTTCTGCTCAATCAACGGCACCTGTAGTCTTGACCAAAGAACTGGAACTTTGGCTCTCGTGGACCCCACTTCATCCGCGTCAGCACCGATTGTCGAGAAGATCAGACCATATCCAAGAAAAGCAGACAACTGGGTCATGCCTAGAATCAAAGAGCTAACACTAACCGCAGGCCCATTGGGCCATACCAGGTCATGTGACATTACACATGATTCTCCGGCTATTGTGTTCAGCGCCGGAGGTTACACCGGAAACATCTATCACGATTTCATCGATGGTTTCATTCCGCTCTTCATCACGGCCAATTTGTTCTACCCTGACCGCGATTTCATAATTGTCGTAGTCAATCCCAAGGAATGGTGGATGGCAAGATACATGGATGTTCTAGGTGCGTTTAGCAAACACAAAACCATATTACTCAAGAATGAAATGCTTCTACTATTACACATTGTTTCACTTCAGCCGTTGTGGGCCTAATTTCACATGGGCCCATGACAATAGACCCTAGCAAATTACTCAACTCCAAATCTTTAGTGGATTTTCACAATCTTTTAGACAAAGCCTTCGACACAAATCTATCTACTTTCAAACCCAAAAGCCTCGTCTAATATTGGTCAGTCGATATGGCAAAGTTGGTAGAGTGATATTAAACGAGGAGAAGATCAAAGAGATGCTTGAAGATGTTGGCTTCGAGGTAATCATATTTAGACCATCAAAAACAACAAGCTTGAGAGACGCATATAATCTTATAAAGTCGAGCCACGGGATGGTCGGGGTTCATGGTGCAGCATTAACACATTGTTGTTTCTTAGACCCGGTTCCGTTTTGGTCCAGATTGTTCCGGTTGGGTTAGGTTGGGTGGCTAAAACGTGTTTCGAATCGCCGCTAAGGCAATGAAGTTTGAGTATACTGAGTATCGAGTGAGTGTGGGAGAAAGTAGTTTGGTGGAGAAGTATAGTAAAGATGATTTGGTTTGAAAGATCCGATTGCTTATAGAGGAGTGGGTTGGAATGCAACTAAAATGAATGTTTATTTAAAAAGAACAAGATGTTAGATTAGATGTGAACCGGTTTAGGGAACATATGAATAAAGCATATGAGAAAGCTAAGTCTTTTATGGACATAGACGGTTAATTCACGTTTTGTTTTTGTTTTTTTTTTTTTATCATAGTGACTTGTCTATTTTTGAGATAAATTTACCTTTTTCGTGTGTTGGTGTTGGTATGTTCTTCTGAATAGATGTAGAAATCGATATGATGTTTACTAGAGTAAACCAAATTAAAACCAAAACTCAGTCAGATTGTGGCTAGTACAAACAGCTCACTGTACTTAGTTTTCGAAAGCCTCTGGCTTAGCTAGATGGTTCAATGATTGGTGGAATAATTGCGTTATACATTCTGTTCTGGCTGGAACAGCGTTTATATGCGGGCCCCACCGCGTATTTTCACTGTCCAATCAGTTTTTAGCTATGCGTTAAGACGAATCATTATTTACAAATTTAAATTTTAATAAATTTCAAACTGAATTTTCTAGTAATTAATTTCTTCAGATAAAGAAATTCGCAATCTTATGAAAAAAAAATTCTGTAATTTAAATTTATACCGTTAGAGAGTCTTTTTCCGCATTTGAAAATTAAAATTATTACTAGATTTTGACTCGCCCTAAGAGGGCGGGTATATGTTTTGTTTGTTATGTTTTTATTGAAATTGCATTTCTAAGTGTATGCTTTTTTTGTTATTATATAATATATATTTTGTATCAGATATGTGTGTTTTGGGCAAATCTTTATTTTTATTTCTAATTTTACTTGTGCATTTTTTTTCTCAAAATGATTAGTCTTCTTATTTTGAACATTGAATGAAATTATTATTGGACGAAAGCTTACAAAGAAATAAAAAAATCCCTAAAGAAAAAATAGTAATTAAAAAAAAAGAGTATTATAAGCCATCTTCAAAAGTTGGATACAAAACTCCAATTAACAGTTCGTAAATCTGTGTAGTTGGTCAATTTTTTGTTATGATTTAAAAGAAAATGCATATAATGCATTTCTTTTTGTTTGGAGTTTGTAAACAGGTTACTCATTCTTTTATCTTTATTCTCTCTATTAATTTCCATCCAATCTTGATATTGTGAAGTTTGATTTGCCTTCTTTGTCTCGACATTACCAAAATATGTTCTTGATGCGAAGCTTCTTTGTCACCTTCTTTATTTTTACCATATAATAAAAAATAAATCTAAAACTCTGTCGTTAACCTATGAACCAACACCGATAGATCATGCAAATTTTAGAAAAGTTTGATTTTTTAAAAAAATTAAACTTCTCATATATTTACATCTGTTTGTGATTTTTAGTTTTTAATTTTGTTTTTAAAATCTGTTTGTGATTTTTGATAAAGTAGTTAGGTTTTTCAGTTCTGTTATCGACAATTTATTAATAATATTTACTTTTGTTTTACTTTGGATTTGAAGTTTAATTTTATTATTTACATTAAACAAATAAATATTTATAAATTTTTGATATTTTCAATTAAATGTCATAAATCTTAACTTGTTACAAAAAATATTTAAATAATCAAGATTATTTTTATATTTTATATGTCAAATGAAAATAAAATATAAAAACTAAATTTGTGTATTTTCTAAAATATTTTATATATATGTATATATATATCTTTACTGAGACTTGAATCAAGATATTAGTTTAACGATTTAGCTAAATCAAATACACCAATGTTATATATATATACATATATGTACACATGTGTTTTGTTTTGTCAACATACGTATAATAATTCATTTTAGTTCTTGGACATAATATAGGAAGCAGTTATATTTAGATGGTTATCATTTCTGTCAACATACGTACATCTACATTTTGTTGCCATATTCATATCCCTTTAAAATAGGATTTTTAGTGGTTAACAAACGTGGAGCAGTTATACTTAGATACAATTATACTTAGTTGAATTTATAGTTTACTTTATATAGTTATATTTTAGACAAAATTATATTTAAAATGGACACAACTAATATCAATTGGACATGTTGAAGAATTAATAGAATAGATATAAAAGTATTCGTAATTTGAAAATTAAGGCAAAAATAGCGGAAATTAAGTTGGAAAAAAAAAAAAAAAGAGAACGAAAAATGACGAAAACACCCTCATTCGATATATCTCCGTGAGCAGCCGCTTTCACTCTGAACTGTCACTTTTGTTAGCTGAAGAGCTCTATTTGTTTTCACTCTTGAGAGAATCGAGAGAGTGAGAGAGAAGAAAATGGAGAAGGTGTTAACGAAAGTGACGAGCTTTAAAGTGGGAGGTTCATGGGTTTCAAAGAAAGCAAAAGGAAGAGCTCTCCAACATCACCAATGACCTCACCGTCAGTTCAAATCTCCATCTCTCTCTCTCTCCTCTCTCTCTCTCTCTCTCTCTCATGTTCCTTTGTTTCTTCTTGGATTTTTTTCATGCTGTTCCTGTCTGAAATCGATTGGTTTGATCACATTTCTTGTCATGTGGTTCGGTTTTGGCGTTGGCTGATGTATCGAAATTGTAGAAGAATCATTAGATCTAGGAAGATCTGAGAATTAATTTTTGAAATTCAGCTGATGTTTATGAAAGAGAACTGATTAACGCAACTGTCAGATGATTCTCAAGATAAAGAGTTTCCATTTTTAAGTAGTTGTTTTACTACTAAAGATGTATACTTTAGCAGTGATGTCTTCATGTTCATGCCTTTGATCTAAGCTAAGAGCAGCAATACATTGAGATAAGCCAGGAAACATCTTAGTTGAAATCAACCTAACCACTTTTACAGGCTTTTATGTTCTTTGAGTTGATATCAATTCTTTGACCACTTTACCTTTTAGGTCCTGTGTTGGCTATGCATGGTTGATTTGCCCTTATCTGTGCTGTCTCATTGCCTCAAATTAATGACATATATCTCTATATTTGATTCCATGTCCATTTAAGAAACATGATGTATATATGTTTACCTTTCTAAGTCCTGTGTTCATAGGCTTTGGCTATTTGCTTGATATATGGTGTATTTGTAGTTACTGAACATTATGATTCCTCTTTCTTTTTTTTTTGCCAGACTTTCTCTAGTACCGTTGAAGAGAAAGCCAAATGGGTTTTCAACAAGCTTAAAGGTAACACCATTTCTACTTTCTAGTTGATAAAACAATCCTCAATTAGACAATCTCATACTCTTTTTCTCCTTTCTTTAAAACAGGAAAGCCACTCAAAAGCTTACCAGAACTACTCAAAGAATACAACTTACCATCAGGACTCTTCCCACAAAACATAATCTGCTACGAATTCGACGAGACCAAGAACAAACTCACTGTCTTTTTTGCTACACCGTGTGAAGTCACATTCAAAGACGGATCAGCGATAAGGTACGCCACACGTGTTAAAGGGATCTTGCTTAGAGGGAAACTGATGGGCGTGGAAGGGATGAAGACGAAAGTGTTGGTTTGGGTTAAAGTCACGACAGTCTCAGTCGAGAGCTCGAAGTCCGACAAGCTCTGGTTCACTGCAGGTGTCAAGAAATCGCGGTCTAAGAATGTTTACGACACACCTCATGACGCTATCAAAGTCGTTGGAGAGTTCTAAAATATGTTGTTTTCAACTGTTTATTACCATATTTGATTCATAATTTTCATAATTGGTTATTTGGTTTTATTTGCGTATTGGGAAGAGGTATATATAACTCTCATCTTGGTGAAATGCGTTTCTTGTTGGCCACCTAAATCTCTCATGTGTTTTTGCTTTACACTTATTTAGTGACTTATAACGTCGTACCAAGAATTTATTTTGTATTACATCAATTAAATCCTTGAGATATCCGACCCATATGTAAATTTGAATGTAAGGTGCATATCATCTGTGTTTTAACGTTTTAGGTACGTATGTCATCATCAAACAATAATTGTTGCAAGTGCAGTGCAGAGCTCTACCTATTCTGCTATGTCCCTTGAGCCAATTGAAGCATTCATGAAGGAATTATATCATTTTATACTTTTATTGGGCCGCGCTGGCCCATTGCCATTCTCACTTTTGAACGACAAGCAAGTATAAGCAAGCTGTCTTGGAGAAATCAATATGATTAAAATGTTAAAAGAGATGGTGTAAAACTAAAAAAATATTTAAGACTTCCTTAAATATAATTTACAATTTTAAGCCTACATCTTAATTTTACTGGACTCGAGAAGAGCATATCAAAATTTTCTGTTAGGCTATCATGAAAGTTCCAATACCTTTAAGTGATTAGCAACCAAACTTTTCTAAAGTTGCGACTCGAGCGTTTACACAAACACAGTTTCTAGCTTTCTTGATAAGCGAAGATGCGATTCGTTGTGGCAATGAATGAAAAGGGCCCCTCACCTGGAACCCACAGATATTAAGTCTGTATTGTCTCTTGGCCCGTTTTCAAAGTTGATTGGGCCCTCCAAAAGTCAAGTTGTTTTCTTTTTTTTCTTCTTCTTTTGTTGCCAGCTAAATTCACTTTTTTATCTTACTAAACACGTTTCCTCTTTTCACCATTTGATGCCAACAATGTGTAAGGAATATTTTTGATTTCGAATTGGAAAACCCCATAAAAATTACTATATATGAAATAGTAGTATCATGGGTGGGAGGAGTGAACTTGTGTTTTATCTTAACAAAACAGCTATTGTGATTAGGTTTATTCCGACAATAACTCCGGTACATGTTCGAATACACGTGGTGGGATCCTGTTTGTAGAACGTGGTGACGACAAACTGGTTAGAAAAAGTCGAGTCGTCGTGCTTGGGAGCTGCTGTTGACTTGCGAGGCACAAACTTTCGTTAAGGACAAAGTCGTGGTTTTGAACATACGCCGACGTTTTTTATAGTCTTTTCCCTTATGAGCCAATCATAAACCCATGGATAACAAAAGTAGACAAAAGAAAAAAAAAAAAAAAAGAAGTAGACAAAAGAATTTGCACACAGAATTTAGAAACACGATACATTTGTATAGTATATAAAAAAAGAATCTATAAGATCCGTTGTCTCCACTAAACCAATCCGTAACTGATTGCTCATACTATTATTATACAAACAACTCCAAGTTTTTAAGTACAAATTTAAGATTTGAATTATTCCTTAATTTATGTGTGTCGAACTACTAATTTAAAACTATTTCTTAATTTATGTGTGTTATAGATAAATACATTTTAGAATTGTTTGAAAACATATATAGAAATATAAAAATAAGTATAATGTTTTTGGAAACATAAATAACAGTATATTAAAAAAAAGTAATAGACTTAGATTATTAAAAAAAATTAGAAGTTTGTTATACTATGATAAATTATTTATCTCGGCCAGATTTAAAATATACGAAAAAATCTATCTAATTATCTAAAAAACATCTTTTATTTGTTTAAAATAATCATGAAATAAAATTTAAACTTTATACATATTTCAAATCAAAATAATAATTTTAAAACTTTTTATATCAAAAATGGATTCAAAAATATACAATATTTAAAATTGATTTTTACTAAAATATTTTCAATAACCATTATAAAAAAAAAATTCAATAAATATAAGAAAAATACAATACAAAGCTTAATTTCAAAAATGTTTTATACGATTAATTATATAATAACACATATATGATATATTACAAGTACATAAAAACAAATAGGAACAAATTTTTGAAAAATATATTTGCACAGGCATACGAATCAAATTCTATTTAGATTTATTAGTGAACTACTTACTTCTATGTATCATCAGAATTTATCAAATATCTCCGATTAAATTCATTTTCGTAAGAAATTTATAATTTTAGACTATTTTTTCATTTGTAAGTTATAATTTCAAATTATGACAGTGTATAGTTTTTTCTTTATGAAAAAAGATTTCATGACTGGTAACCATGCGATTTGTAATTGATAAAACAGTCAACTTCTTCATTGCATGTTATAATAAAACACTAGATGACAAAAAATAACATTATTTTTCACGACCTGTTTTTTGCCGAATAGTTGAAGTAAGTTTGTATTTTTACTTTCTATAGCCACCTTCAAAAATATATGTTTTTAGCATTCGTAGTGTAATATTTTCTCTGTTTCGAAAAAAATGTTACTTTAACTTTTATACGGATTAAAAATAACTGAAATGCATTTAATTTTTAATTAGTTACACATAATCAATTAATAATATTTGAGATAAATAAAATTATTTATAAAATTAATACATTTGTAATTAATTTTAACTGAAGTTACATTGAAATGTATTTATAATTAATTATAAACTGAAGTTATATTGAAATTCTAAAATGTTATATTTGTGTAACCAAAAAGTTATGAAAATGACAATTTTAAATCTGAGAGAATTTATTTTTGGAAATTATTTAAATCAGATAATTAAATGGATAAAATGGAAGGAGAAAAAGACAGAGAGTTTACTATTTCATATCTGCACCGCAGACTTTGTACTGCGAAAGCAAATTTAATGTTTTATTTCTCGAGATCTGCTTCAAGACAGGAACGCACAAAAAAAATATCTCAAAATCTATTCCGTTAAAGACTACAGAAGAAATATAAATTAAAAAAACATAAAAACGAAGTGAAACTGAAACACGACACGGATTGTGTAAAGAAACAAAAGAGTTTAAAAGAGAGGAAAGAAAAGGAAAAAACAAAGTTATCTTGTGGTTTGAGTTTGGTTTGTAAGATTCTATCTCATCTCCATCTGTTTCAAAAACAGGCATCAATGGCGGAGAAGGAAGAACAACAAAAGCAACCTTTGACGTTAAAATCATCAACCAGAGCTGCTTCTTCACGGCCAACGATCTCACTCCCTCCTCGACCCTTTGGAGAAATGTTTTCAGCGGTGGACTTGGATTCAGTCCTGGTCCGATGACCCTCGTCTCCAATTTCTTATCTGATCCCGATGAGCTCAAATCCTTCTCTCAGCTTCTTGCCGGAGCTATGGCTTCTCCGGCGGCTGCTGCTGTTGCTGCCGCCGCCGCCGTCGTCGCTACTGCTCATCAGACGCCAGTGAGCTCCGTCGGTGATGTTGACCCGAGGTTCAAACAAAAAGACCAACAGGGTTGATGATTACACAGCCACCGGGGATGTTCACCGTGCCGCCGGGATTAAGTCCGGCGACGCTTCTTGATTCTCCGAGCTTCTTTGGTCTCTTTTCACCCGTTCAGGTGTTGGTTTTCTCATTTCACATTTTGATATCTTCTTTTTTTTGTCGTTAGTCGAAACTCTGTTTCTGGTAACTGAAAGTTTACGACTTTATGAATCTTTTGAGAGTTTCGGTTACTTTATATAGAAAGTTGGAAACTTTCAGACAAAAGGGTATTATCTTCGATGTTCAAAGAGAAAACCATAATCAACTCTTAATGATCATTAGTATTTTGTTTCTTTAAACCTCTTTTCCAAAATCTTGAATCTTTACAATGGTATCCAATCATGTATTTGCTAGACTTTGTTATTATTGAGGATATATCATTATTATTATTATTGATACTAATGTTGATTTTTCATGTGTTAGGGATCATTTGGTATGACACACCAACAAGCTTTAGCACAAGTCACTGCACAAGCAGTTCACGGCAACAGTGTCCAATCACAATCCGAACATCCTTCCTCTACAGAACAAGAACAACAGACTATTACTGAGCCTCCATCGTTTCAAGATTCGTTGGAAGTATCAGTCTATGAGCATAGGTCATCATCATCACAGCATCAAACTGCTGATAAACCAGCTGACGAGGATACAACTGGAGAAAATACGGGCAGAAGCAAGTCAAAGGTAGCGATTTTCCTCGGAGTTACTACAAATGCACGCACACCCGCGTGTCCCGTCAAGAAGAAAGTGGAGAGATCTCAGGACGGGCAAGTAACGGAGATCATCTACAAAGGTCAGCACAGTCACGAGCCTCCCCAAAACAAGACTAAGAGAGA
>CM033983.1:27436264-27705014 GCA_019706035.1 Raphanus raphanistrum subsp. raphanistrum
TATTCATGTTTCCAAATTCCAAACATATCTCATTTATTCTACTATTTTTGTTTCCAAACAATTCAATCATGTACTTCAACTTTAATTTTTTTTTAATAATATAGATGGGTTTTGATAGCAGTAGAAGATAACGTTTTTTGCGTTTCTGATATGGTTCACAGAATAAATCGCTAAGAGTTTAATTCCGAATCACAACCGATAAATTTTAGTTTTTCAAAAATGTATTTTTTTTGTTGGTCAGTTGTTTAGTGTTAGTTCCACAATCCACATTCTCACTTAAATTGACTATATATTGTTTTTAAAATATTTATGTCTTAAAGTATAATTGGTTTATAATTTTTATCTTTTGTCTGCCAGTTGTGATTCTTTTTTTTTGTCAACTTCTTTTCCATTGATATTGGTTACAAGAAGTTTAGAAAGAAACCCAGGATATTACATAATTTTGATGATTTATCCTGGCTTTCTTAGCAAGTTGATCTACATGATGAGTACAATTTCTACTAACATAAGAGAAAGTGAAATCTCTGTTTTTTGAAAGCTCGCAAATGTCCCAAAGTATAGGTGTACTCTCATTTATGTCAAACTTTTTACCTTGATTTGAAGACTGCATTTTTTGCAAGCTTCTCATGAGTATTTCACAATCTCCTATCAAGTGAACCTTCTTGTACGACAGCCTGATTAGTTGTTGAATTGCAGATAAGAGTGCTGTGGCCTCTGCTATCAATGGAGAGTTTGTAGGGCTGACTGCAGAGCTTCCTTGAATACGGAGAGTGCCTTCTTTGCTGAATAAGGACCACCCAATGCCACACATTTCTGTTGGCGATATCCAAGAAGCATCTACAAGACAGTAATCTGTGGTGTCTGCTAGCAAGACGTCTTGGATGGATTTAGGTCTGGAGCTTTGAATAGCTTGGTCTTCTTTACTATTGTGAGTACTTATCGCCTCCATCCACATCTTCTGATCCAAGCAAGCTGAGTTGATCACAGAAACAATGTGATCTCTTTTATTCTCAAATAAGAGCTTGTTTCTCATTTTCCATATTCTCCATCCAAGAAACAAGGGGAGATTGTCCATCTGGTCTCTTACATTCAATTCTAGGAGTTCTTGTATAATGTTGAAAATATTATCCGACTAATCAATATGAAGATTTACTCCTGCCAGAGACCAAATTTCTCTTGAGACTCGGCATTGGAAGAGGAGATGACCATGACTTTCTATTTTTTCTCCACATAACTGACAATCTAAATGTATCTTAATTCCTCTTCTACTTAAATTCTCAGCAACTGGTAAACCATTATGAAGAATCTTCCACCAGAAAATTCTAATCTTAGGTGGAATACTAAGCTTCCAGATCTTAGTTGCTAAGTTATTTCTAAGTATAATTGATGGAGAAGGATTAACCTGATTGTCATGTTCAGCATTTTTATCCATTTGATGTTGTACATGGTATCCCAATTTCACAGTGTAAACACCCGACTTGCTGTAGATCCACCGCATCCAATCATGGTTTTGAGAAACACTTGGCTTTACTCATGTTATGAGTTTAACATTCTCTTCACAGACCATAGCTCTTAGCTTAACGATGTCCCATACTCTTGTACCTGGTATGAAGAGGTCCCGGACCAATAAGTTATTATTAACAGGAAGTTGTGGATTTATTGGAGTAATGTAATCTTTGCTAGGAATCCATTTGTCACTCCAAAATTTCACCTGACTACCATCTCCTACGATCCAGCAGATTCCTTTTTGCAGGAGGGGTTGTGCTTGCAGTATGCTTCTCCATGCATAGCTAGATGTTTGGTAGCTTCTTGCCTCCATAAAGTCTGTCTTCCTGTAGTATTTTGCTTTATACACTCGAGCAAGAAGAGAAGATGGGCAAGTCATCAGGCGCCAAGCTTGTTTTGCTACAAGTGATTTGTTGAATGCTAGCATGTCACGTATTCCCAAACCACCATCCTTCCGAGATTCTGTGATTTTATCCCAAGCTATCCATGGAATCTTGTGTTTATCTTTGCAGGATGGCCACCAAAAATGTCTCATCGCCTTAGTTATTTCCTGCAAAAGAGTCTTTGGTAAAATGAAACATGACATGGTGTACGTCGGGATAGCTGTAATAACTGCCTTAAGTAATACTTCCTTACCAGCAGGAGACAAAAGCTTGGAATACCAACTATCTAATTTATTTTTTATCCGTTGAATAATGTACTCAAAAACCTCTTTTCTATTTCTGCCAATATGCTCAGGAAGGCCTAGGTATTTGCCAAAACCACCTAACTTTAAAATATTCAATTCCTTCATAATATCTTGTTGGGTTGTAGATGGTGTACCTTTGGCAAACATGATAGCAGACTTAGAAAAGTTTACTTCCTGTCCAGAAGCTTGTTTATAGACTTGAAGAATCTGATTTAAGTTCTTTGCTTCCTCTGTCATGGCCTTACAGAATACAAGCGAGTCATCTGCGAAGAAAAAGATGAGATATTGCTGGGCCACTTTGCGAAGCTTTAAAACCATGTATCTTATTATGCAGAATATCATTCTTAATTAATCTAGACAAGCCTTCTGTACAGATTAGATAGAGGTAAGGTGAAATTGGGTCACTTTGTCGCAATCCTCTTTTTGGTTTGATTTCTCCTGTTGGTTCACCATTGATTAGGACGCTGTAGGTGACCGTACTTATGCACTTCATTATCCACTCCCTCCATATTTGACAAAATCCCATCTTCATCATAACTGCGTCAAGAAATTGTCATTCAACTTTATCGAAAGCCTTTGCTATGTCAAGTTTCAGGGCCATGAACTTGTTCTTTAGATTCTTGGTGTGGAGGGAATGCATTAATTCATGAGCTATCAACACATTATCTGTGATTACTCGGTCAGGGATGAAAGCAGATTGATTTTCAGATATTACACTATGCAGCCAAGGCTTCAATCTCTCAGCCAAAATCTTTGATATTAATTTATAAGCTACGTTAGCTAGGCTAATGGGTCTATAGTCCTTAATGGATGCTGGCTGATCTATGTTGGGAATTAAGCAAATATGGGTGCGATTTAGCCTAGCGTCCAGAAAGCTGTGCTCAAAGAAAAGTTTGACATAAGAGATGACACCTGTTTTTATTGTTTCCCAGTGTTGACGGTAGAAGCCAGCCGTCATCCCGTCTGGACCAGGGGCCTTGTCCGGGTTCATCGCAAACAAGGCACTCTTGATTTCTTCTTCAGACACTGCCCTTGTGAGGCTTCTGTTGATTTCTTCCGCAACTGATTTAGGGATACCATTAAAAAGATGAAGGCTGATGTTAACTCCATTACTCTTATGTAAGGACTTAAAATATTTAATAATATGAGATTGGATGTCCTTAGCTTTAGAGTAGGAGCGTCCTTGATCATCTTCTATATGAAGGATTCTGTTATGGTGCCTCCTCTGTTTGGTTTTAGCATGAAGATACTTGGTATTTTTATCACCTGCCTG
Organism: Raphanus raphanistrum subsp. raphanistrum; assembly: GCA_019706035.1. Classification (NCBI taxonomy): domain Eukaryota; kingdom Viridiplantae; phylum Streptophyta; class Magnoliopsida; order Brassicales; family Brassicaceae; genus Raphanus; species Raphanus raphanistrum. The sequence goes on from CM033983.1 coordinate 27,439,732, forward strand.
CAACCAAAGAACCCTACTCTTATTTCTCCAGAATTCCTCTTCCAACCTATATTGCAGCTGAAGCTGAACTTTTAGAGATTCTAAGAGAGAGTAGTCAACATACGGAGCTTCATAAGCTTTTTGAATATCCGTCTTTAATTGGTTTATGATATTCGCTGAGTTGGTGTTGATTTTACTTCTCTAATGTGATATTGCCCTGCAACATCTGGAGAGAATCTGATAGAGGTTAGCCTGTGGTATTCGAGAGCAATCCTGACTCCAAACATCTTTAATCACCTGTTTCAATTCAGGGTATAGCCTCCATCTACTATCTTATCTGAAAAGATTAGATCTCTTCCAATTATTATTCTCTGTATTTAAAAGTATAGGCCTATGGTCTGATCCTATCCAAGGTAAAAGAGAGACAGTAGTAAAAGGATACATCTCAGTCCAGTTACAATTCACTACTGCTCTATCTATTCTAGACATGATAGTATATTTTGATCGTTTTCCCATCCAGGTGTATTTTCCCCCAAACGTTTTGAGATCCTGAAGACCAAGAACTGATAACATCTGGGTAAAAAGATTTAAGGAAGAGACTGACCTCTTCACTCCTCCTAGTTTCTCTGTAGTGCTTTTGATATCATTGAAGTCTCCCATCATCAGTCTTGGTTTATTCTGAAAAAAAACCCCAAGCTCAGAAGCCATTAACTGTTGCCACTGAAGTTGTCTAAATTTCCGAATTGGATTTCCATAAACGTGCGACAACCAAAAGATATTGGATTCATCTTCGACAGTCATATTTGTACAATAAAGATTAGGGTTATCCAAAAAGTGAATCTTAACCCTATCGTTCCAAAAGAAAGCAGCCCCTCCACTACTACCCTTAACTGGCACTACAAAAGAGTTGTTATAACCTAGGTCCTTAGCTAAGTTTTTCACTACATTATATACATTTTTTTTGTTTCCACGAGAAGCATAATATCAGGATGATGTATCTTCCTGATATCCTTAAGATGCAGAATTGTCAAAGAGCTTCCCAATCCTTGACAATTCCAATGTAAAATTTTCATAGCGACTGTGGTGGTTTAAGGATAACCACCAAACCATGCTGAATAACTGATCGTATCTGAAATACTTCTTCTTTCAGAGCGACTACATATTGAGATTGCTTCCTTGCTTCTATAAAAGAATCAAGAGCAACGAAAGAGACAGTCTGAAATACTGAGGATAATCCAGGGATTTTAACATGCTTCTTCATGTTCCAGGGTTCTTTAACTGAGTTAAAGCTCATCTTCCGAAGAACATATTTCTCTACTGCAATCAGTGGGACCCACTCTGGAATCATCGAGAACGATTCATTATCCCCGGCTTTACCAGCTATGTTGCTCTGATTCTCCACCACAACTTGACTTCCTGTGACTCTCTGATTTTGAGTTTCCAGCGTAGAGATCTCATCTTTAATCTCCATCAAATCTAATATAATCTTCAGAGTTTGGGAAGTCTTCCAATTCTCCTTTTTTGAATTCTTGTATTGATAGTCACTTCGATGTGGGTCTTTGCTTGATTCATCAGCTTGCATATTGTTGAAATTTGATTTAGAAATCAAATCGATGAGAGGATTAATCTTCAAAAGAAACGTCGAGAATCGCCTTGCGAAGTGGAAGTCTCCAGAGAGAAAAGTCGTGTGTGAAAGAGAGTTACTCCCGGTTGTGATTCATATTAATACCATATTTAGTGAAATTTCAGATGACTCCACAGATTATATTTATATAAGAATTTTTTACCCTCTAAGACTTTCCTACTTTCAATTTACACCATCAAATACATGTTGCTGGAGACACACTTTCTATGTGTTGATTGTCTTTTATACCCCTAATTTTGTTTCTCCTCAACATCTCTCATTTCTCTTGTAACTAAACATTTCCTAACTAAAACAACAATCTGTCCAGTTGAACACACATCTTTTTTTTTGAACAACTGAACACACATCTCTATGAAAGAAATATATACAAATATTTGAAATCACTTTCATATTTTCTCAAACCTTAATTGCAACGATCCTTATTCATCCTCTACCCCTTAATCTCGTTCAGCGTCAAGAAACCATGGCGAAATTGAAGTCGAAAAAGAAAGGGAATCTCAATAGTCATCCTTCTTCACCGCAAATTGACATTAGAGGTTTCTAATTTGAATTCATTAATTCTTTTTGACTTTCAAGAGTTTTTGAAATCCCTAATTTTGTATGTTTTTCTTATTTTAATTGTTTATGTTGTAATTTTCCAGTTAGATCGAATCTCTGAGATCTTGTGGACGGAAGAGATGACAATCAGATCCGAGAGCTCCGGTGTGGAGAGGACGACTCTGAGTTCTGGTGTGGAGAGGACGACTCTGAGTTCCGGTGTGGAGAGGATGCGACAACGACAAGCTCTCGTGGTGTGAAGGTTAGCTTCATTTCTTTTTCTACAAAGAGCTCAATTTTGACACTTATAGATTCCAACATCACCTTCCCTTTTCATATCAGAATCTGAGATTTAAAAGTTGAACACTTCTTCTTTCTATCAGAGATCTGAGAAGTAAAAGGGTTTGGCTTTAACTAAAACACTTTTTTATTTATCTTTTTTTGGTCTCCCACAATAAGTGTTCCGAATCGATATTTTGATTACATGACTAGATGGCTTTTAGGGCCAAACTTGACATAACCACAGCATGGATGATGCAGCAAAATATTTTGACTACATGACCACATCAAGAGTGTGTCCACAACAACAACGTCCTCAACATCAATCTTGTTCCCACCGATTAAGAGTCCATGGATGATGCAGCTCAACAACTCCTATCCAGACTGCAAAGCATGGTCTATATACTTTCATTTCGTCTTGCATTTCATTACTCTATGTCATAACTACTATAGATAAAACTTGATAAAAGTATGGATGGCAGCGTTTTAGTGTTTGTGGTCAACTTTGTTGTCCATGTCCACATAGTTTATAACTTTTTTGTTGTTTGATTTTGTATATTTCGTCATCAATGTATATCTGTGTCACCGTAAACATGGCTGGATCAAGTTACTGTAAGCTATGCGTTTTCATTACTTAATAAATTTGTATGCAAAATGTGGACATGGACATGTACTAATTTATTGTGTTTGTGTTTTTTCATATTCAGATTACAAAAATATAGGAAAATGGATCTTAAAATGTAGAGAACAAAAAAATAAAATTTATGATATCAAATTTCTTTATTTATATTTTGAATATGTTAAAATAATAATATACAGAAATAGAGGAGATTGATAAAGTAGTATTAAAAAGTTTAAGTTTTAAAAAAACTATAATAAACTAATAAAACTTATACAACTAATATAACTTTTCTATTAACCAAACATAATAACTCTATATATCTATCAAAACAAACCGACAAGATTTTAATCACGTGGATCTATCATGTGACTTAGTTTGGTTAAAGAAAGGAATGATTTTTTCGTCCATAATTTCTTTTTCCTCATCCATAATGTATGTCACAAGCAGATTGTGTCTTAACATGTCAAAAAAGTGAACAAAGTGTCTTAAACTGAAACTCACTCTTTATAAGGAAAAAACTTAAAAAGAAAAAAGAACAGAACTATAATTAAGGACTATGACAAACGTTGGATTAAGGCCCAATAGAGTAATAAAAGGTCAGAACCAGCAATCAAAACGTCATCGTTAGTTCCGTATTAAGCACCGTCTAGAAACGACGCCATTTCAAAGATGGTCAACAATGGTGGGAGAAAGTTGGAAGCGCTGAACAAGGGAAGAGACTTCCTCGAGACCTCTGCAAACGGCGTCGTTGCATAGGTTAGGTAAGAAATAATGAAAAAAAGACAGATCGGCGGCGGGCCGTGACTTCCATTACTACACAATATAAATATCTTATCTTCTCTCTCTCTCACGCGCTAGCTCGCTCGTTCACATGTCTTGAATTATTCCGAGAAATTGGGGGATCAAAGATAAGATAAGGTATGGCTCGCATTTTTATTCCCTTGTTTGTTTTCTTTTGTAAAATGATATATATTGATTCTCTGTTTCACGATTGTTTTTTATAGGTTTTATCTAACCTTGATCCTTTTGCTGTGAATTTTTTTTTCCTTTTAAGTAAAAAAAAAAACACGTTTAGAAAAATTGATAATCTTGTCATTATATTGAAAAAGGTGTGTGTTAAAATGGAGTAATCACGAAAGCTACAATGAGCTGGTGGTTGTCTTTAAAGCAATTCATTTATATAAATAATTGCGTGTGGCTTCCTCTTTGAATTGCAGACATCCATCAAATCTTCCTCCTTGCAGGCAGGCAAGCTTCTTCGTGTGAATTACTCTTTTGATTCCAAAGATTCATCTAAAGGTCTGACCTTTTTGCCCTTTCCTATCTTTCATTTCTATTTTTTTGTTATATTTTAGGGTTCTTCCGTGTGCTTTTGATGAAAAGCTTTAGGGATAAAGAAAGTACAATCCTTTATGTGTGTTTTGTTTTTTCTGAAACAGTAAAAAAGAATCAATCATGTTGGAGAAAGAGTTTTTCACAGAGTATGGCGAAGCAAGCCAATACCAGATCCAAGAAGTTGTCGGAAAAGGAAGCTACGGTGTTGTTGCCTCTGCCGAATGTCCTCACACTGGTGGCAAAGTTGCTATCAAGAAGATGACCAATGTCTTTGAACACGTCTCTGACGCCATACGGATACTCAGGGAGATCAAGCTGCTCAGGCTTCTGAAACATCCTGATATCGTGGAGATCAAACATATCATGCTGCCTCCTTGCCGGAAGGAGTTCAAAGACATCTATGTTGTTTTTGAGTTGATGGAGTCGGATCTTCACCATGTCTTAAAGGTAAATGACGACCTCACTCCTCAGCATCATCAATTCTTCTTGTACCAACTTCTTCGTGGCTTAAAATTCATGCACTCAGGTAAGTTTTCTTGGCTTCCCTTCTCTCTCTAACCTGTTGTGTTTATACCTCTTTCAAGAGTTTCATCTATATATATATTGAGCTAGATGACAGTGTTCTTATCATCTTGTGGCTCCTTGTTTTGTGTTTATAGCGCATGTTTTCCATAGAGATCTGAAGCCTAAGAACATCCTCGCTAATGCTGATTGCAAAATCAAGATCTGTGATTTGGGACTTGCTCGTGTCTCCTTCACTGATTCCCCTTCTGCCGTTTTCTGGACTGTATGTATCTCTATCCATCTCTTTTTTACATTCATTCATTTCTTGCAAAAAAAAGAAGATAGAAAACTCTAATATGCAGAGAGTTATGAATGCTTAATAATTAGTTAGTTTATTGTTCTGCAACAGAGAGGTATGTCTTTATGCAGTTGACTTGAAATGATTAAGTACTTTTGCTAAGAAACGGATCTTGTTATGTTCTTTTGCAAGGACTATGTTGCTACAAGATGGTACCGTGCTCCAGAGCTCTGTGGTTCCTTCTATTCCAACGTAAAATGCCTGTTCCGTTTTCATATAAGGTGGCCTTATGCTTAAAATGTGAGCTGATGGAATTGGTATGTGTGTGCAGTACACACCAGCGATTGACATGTGGAGCGTGGGCTGCATCTTTGCAGAGATGCTGACTGGGAAGCCCTTGTTTCCTGGCAAAAACGTTGTGCACCAGCTTGAACTCGTCACGGATCTGCTTGGAACTCCGTCGCCTGTAACTCTATCCAGGGTTTGTTTTGTTTAAGCTAACTCGCAATACAAGAGGCTTCTCTCTCCCAGATAAACTTGCATTGGTTGCAAGTTTTTTTTTAAAAGTATTGTGTGTCATGAGGCTTTCTGTTTGTAATGGAAATGTAGATTCGGAATGAGAAGGCTAGAAAGTATTTGAGTAACATGAGGAGAAAGGAGCCTGTTCCTTTCACTCATAAGTTCCCCAATATCGATCCTGTGGCGCTGAAGTTGCTTCAGCGTTTAGTTGCTTTTGACCCAAAGGACCGTCCCTCTGCTGAAGAGGTAAGAATAGCAAAAGCTGAAGCTCAGTTTTTTTTTCTCATGATTCTTGATGCTTTTGGTTTGCTTCCTTTTTCAGGCATTGGCTGATCCGTATTTTCAAGGATTGGCAAATGTGGACTACGAACCTTCGAGACAACCTATCTCGAAGCTCGAGTTTGAGTTTGAAAGGAGGAAGTTGACTCGGGATGATGTGAGGGAGCTCATGTACAGAGAGGTAAGTAAAAACATATGCTTGGAGATAGATTAAGATGGGATTAGAGTTGTAGGAATGAATCTCTTGAAGTGATTAGTTTTCTTTGTGGATATGAAACAGATTTTGGAGTACCATCCACAGATGTTGCAAGAGTATCTACAAGGAGAAGAGAACATCAACTCTCATTTTATGTACCCGAGGTTTGATCTAATTTTCGAGTAAAAACATGGTTTGTTTGGTAGGTAGAATAAGAAACTTTTGTCTGATTACTGTGAATCAATTTTGACGTTTCAGCGGAGTTGACCAGTTCAAGCAAGAGTTTGCAAGACTCGAAGAACACGAGGATAATGAAGAGGAACGTAACTCCCCACCAGTCCAGAGGAAGTACACTTCACTTCCAAGGTTAGTTACTAGTTACTACTTGTTGTAACTGTTGAAGCGAAGAAGGGTATAACCCAACCTTGTTTGGTTTGCTCCAGAGAACGGGTTTGCTCATCAGAGGACGAGGGTGGTGATTCGGTTCACGCCCACGCCCAACCGTCTTCCGCGTCAGTGGTGTTTACACCGCCACAGAGTCCAAACACAGAGACTGGGTTATCATCAAAGAAGGCAGCACAAGCAGACAAAGCAGCAGCAGCAACTCCGGTTAAACGGTCAGCCTGTCTAGTGAGGAGTGATAGTATTTGTGCTTCCAGATGTGTCGGCGTCTCCTCTGCAGTGTCTTAGTCAAAAAAAGAGAGTAAGAAAAAAATGATTCTCAAGTTGTTTAGCAGCAAACCATTGATTGTTCTGCGTTGTTGTATGTTGTTTTCACTTGAACTCTCTCTCCTTCCTCTTTGCTGTTCATCTGGTCATGTTGTGTGTAATGGTTTCTCTTGGAACTTGAATTCATATATGTATTTTGCCTCTCTTTAGAACCTTATGATCTATCTACTAATCTGTTTATGTGATTGTCGGTTCGAGCACAAACCGAATATGGGTTAACAACTTAGAAGTACCAGAATGGTCTTCTGAAAATGATACCAACCTAATATGAATTTTTTTTTAAAGAAAATTTCATGAAAAACTTTTTGATTTCTTGCTTTTTTCTGTCAATCTTTTTGTTTATTGCATCTTAAATTTTTTGGACAAACAATTTCAAACTGTGTTAAGGATATATTGACTATGTAGGTGTTTTCAATTTAAAACGTTGAGTGTTTTGAAACATGAATTTAAAATTGAGTGAACTTGTGATTTAAAATACAGTTAGTAAAAGTAGAAAATAGTGAATTTAAAGAGATCTATTGTGAATTTAAATTATTTTGTGGAATCTATACTATTATTTTTGCGAAGTGATTTTTCATTAAAAGTTAAAATGTTTAATATTATTTATATATATATATATATATATATATATATTACTCAAAAAAATAAAAAACGAATTTATTTTTTATTAGATAAGTGGTTTAAAATAATAGTAAAAATTATCCAAATATTTTATAAAAATATTTTAAAATTATAAAATAAGATAATTCATATACATTGTGTTGTTATCTGAAAAAATATTTTAATAAAATTTTCAAAACTAAAAAATCAGAAAATACATAACTAAGTATTAATCAAGTAAAGTTTTAGTTTTATATAGTTGAAAAGAGAATATTAAGTGATTTTTAAAATTTATTTATTAACAATAAAATTTTCAAAAAAAATTATAATACGCAGAAATTTTCAAATGAAAACATTATCATTATAATATTTTATTTAAAAATATATATATATTAATAAATTATTTATAAAATGTTTTTGTCCGTAAAAGTTAGTTGTTTTAATTAAAAAGATAAGTCAAAGATTGATTTTAGATGCGATCATAAAATGTTTCAGTAAAATCGTATGAAACTTTTCTAATTCACATAAAACATCTTAATTTTATTAAAAATCAAATTATTTTAAATTCCTTGAACTGTTATATCATATGCACCCTTATAAATTAATAAAAGAGTAGATTTTTTTTTTTAATTAACTGAAGATTAAAATTCAATAGACCTTCTTCCTTTCTAGTTCTCTCTAATGGGACTGTATTTTAATGTTCTCTTAATGGACTCTCAATGTAATCTGATATCCTTTGTAATAGCCCATGGGACTTTATCACTGAAATTGGTTGACCAAAAAAAAAAAAAAATTCAATAGACTTCAAGTCCATCGGTCTCTCAAAACCTCAGCAAAACTCGAACTTGAACTCGATTCGTGCTCAGTGACTTAGAATCTCTTAAGACGCTATCCCAGCCAATTCGATTCTCTTCATTTTGATTTTGTCTACAAGAATCATCGGAAACCCTTTTTTCAGACATCAGATGTGGAAAGTTTCTTAAGACAAGCCATGTTGTGAAATCCAATGGCGGCAGTGACTCTATCCTTGGTGCAACCTCCCTGTGGCATGGTACTCACTCACCTGCTTTTACGATTCTGCTTCTCTTCGGACAAAACATGTTCATTTGGTTGCTATTCGGTCTTTTGATGCCTTCTTCTGAGTATTTTTTTCTCAGTGTTTTGCGAGTAGAAGATTGAGAAGTGTGATTGTAATCCAAGCTCAGAGAAGAAACTGGTCTAAAATGAGGTACCTTTCTTGTGATGATATTAATCACTTCCTCTGCTTTCTTCTTGTTTGTGTTGTTTGATCAATCAAAGCTGGTTTTGTGTTAGGTTTAGTAATCTCTTCTTCTCCTCCAAACTGTGGAAAATAACCTATCGATCAAAGCATAGTTTTCCTGACAATCTTCTAGAACAAGTTGACAAGTGTGCAAACTCTAGGCTCGAAACTCAGTCCAAGTTAATAAGCAAGGTAAAAAAAATGCAGTTTGGTATGTGAACTTTGTAACAGTTGTGTGACTCCTTACCTCTTACAACACAGGTTGCAGCTTTGATGGAGTATGATGATGATGATGTGTTTGATCAGAAATCTGATAAGCAAGTTAAGGAAGAGCTTGAATCCGCTTGTAAGAGGTTCCCTGCGATCTCTCTTGGCTATTCTCGTCCTGTGGAGTTATACAGCAGCACCAAATCTTTTGACGAATCAAATAGAAGTATTCTCAAGACGCCAAACGAAAACGGTTTCCTTCCCACTCCCATGCCTGTAGGATGGCTTGATCCCGACAGTCTTTCCGGAACATTGTCTTCCTTCTGTCCAGAGCCTCCTCTGATTAATGTTGATTCTTCCACTAGTCTCGGAGAAGAAATATCTGATGGCTCTTCTTTTACGGTCCATACTGCAACATCTGAAGCTGAAACAACCCCTGAAGAAGAAGAAGAAGAAGAAGAAGAAGAAGAAGATTCTGCCGCTCAGCTTTTCCTTAGTTGTACTATAGGTTCTATGCCTGGGTTAAGTAAGAGGCAGAGTTATCAGCTAGACACTTGTGGCTTTCACACGGTAGGTGTTTTGATACATGGAAACCAAAAAAAAAAGAACATATTTTCTTGAGGCAAGGCTCATTTTTGAAACACTCTTTGAATGCAGATGAGGAAACTATTGCATCATTTTCCTCGAACCTATGTTGATTTGCAGAACGCTCATCTTGATATTGAGGATGGACAGTACTTGATATTTGTTGGCAAAATCGTGTCTTCCAAGTGAGTATCATTCTGCAATTCATATTCAAACATTTTCAGTACAAATCGATTATGTTAAGCTGCGTCTACACGTTTTTTAATTCAAATATGAACTATTTGCAATTAAATGTTTGCAGGGCAGTCAGGGCTAGCTCATCGTTTTCATTTCTTGAGGTTATTGTCAGCTGTGAAGTCACAGGAAGAGACCACACTCTGAGTTGTAATGCTGATGATGATAAAGTAGGAAAAACATTTTATCTGCATCTCAAGAGATTTTTTCGCGGTGCTCGCTTTACGTGGCAGCCATTTCTCAATAGTATACAAGAGAAACATAGACCTGGGGACTTTGTATGCGTTAGCGGGAAGGTTAGTCTTTCAGCTTCCCTAACCTTGGCTTTGTATGAACTTGTCATGCCTTACGTAGTATACTTGTTTGTTATACTGCTGCATAAGTCTTTAGCTCTCTCCCTTAGGTAAATTTTTTGAACCTTGGGCTTGATTTAGCTTAAACGATAGAAGACCATTTAAGAATGAGAATTTACGTGTATGAAAGTCTTTGGCGAGTTGCTGATTCAAGTATATGTTGATAAACTAGGTGAAGGCGTTGCGTGCGGAGAATCATTTTGAAATGAAGGAATACAATATTGATGTACTCAGAGATGAAGACGAGTCATCTCTTTCAGCTCAGGTGAGACCATATCCTATTTACCCGGCAAAAGGAGGCTTGTCCCCAAAGTTCCTTAGCGATGTCATCTCCAGGTTTTTGTTTCTCTTCTCTATTTCTTATCTTCACTGGTGATGGATGTTAACTTCAGTTGAGACAATAGTTTTGAAATGCCATGTTAAGGAATTGCTTAGATTTTGAACATGATCATTCTATGTTTCAACACTTGCATGAGTATAAAGATTGCTCCTTGGCCTATTATCACATCTCACACACATTTTCTCTCTCTTAGGGCTCTGCGGATTCTCCCTACCAATATGGATCCGCTTCCTAAGGAAATCACTACAATTTTTGGCCTACCATCTCTCCATGATGTGAGTCTTGTTTCTCTGTTTAGACATGCTCTTTTATTAATTTGTTTAATCCACAGTGTCCTCCTTAATTGCTCTTCATTTCACTTAAATGAAGGCCTATATTGGTATTCACGAGCCCAAGAATTTAGATGAGGCTGATTTAGCTCGCAAAAGGCTTATATTCGACGAGTTCTTTTACCTACAGGTAGGCAGCCAGCTTGTTTTCTCAGAAACAGCATTCTTAATCATAACTTTTGTTGGTAAAAAAAAAGAAAAGCTTGAATCCTGTTTTCATACAGTTGGCACGGTTATACCAAATGCTTCAAGGTCTCGGCACAAAACTAGAGAAAGATGTATTGCTGGAAAAGTTCAAAAATCCAGTGCTCAATTCAGTTTATATGGAAGATTGGTCCACTCTCAGCAAGAGTTTTGTGAAGGCTCTACCATATTCCCTTACTCCTAGTCAGCTTAGTGCTGCCTCAGAAATCATATGGGATCTTAAGCGTCCTATTCCAATGAATCGGCTTTTGCAGGTACTTCTTCTTTTTTCTTTTTATCAAAATGGAAGTTTCTTAATAGATCAGCTTTCTTTTCAGGGAGATGTTGGATGTGGAAAAACAGTAGTCGCTTTCTTGGCGTGCATGGAGGTCGTAGCATCTGGTTACCAGGTTGGTAAACGAACTCTCTTTACGATCAAATCTTCTTAGTTAGATGCGGCATTGACTCGTTGTTGGCATGTTTACCCCTTTCCCATATGCAGGCAGCTTTCATGGCCCCCACAGAGTTACTTGCCATCCAACACTACGAACAGTTGCGTGATCTGCTGGAGAAAATGGAGGGTGTATCATCCAAGCCAACCATTGGGTTGCTCACAGGTTCAACACCTACAAAACAATCACGAATGATTCGTCAAGTAAGTCTTGCAGCTCATAAGTCGCTTTATAATACTATACAGTTTGCCTTTCTTTATAGCTGGAAACTGATGACAGGATCTTCAAAGTGGAGCTATATCGATTATAATTGGAACTCACAGCCTGATAGCTGAAAAGATAGAGTACTCTGCATTACGTATTGCTATTGTTGACGAGCAACAACGGTTTGGTGTAATCCAAAGAGGAAAATTCAACAGCAAGGTCAGGCTTTCTTTAGTGATTCTGGTTGAGATATATCATATGATCGGCTCAAGGCATATAATTGATACCAGTTTACTGTTGCGTGATTGCAACAGTTATATGGTGCATCTGTTATATCAAAAACTGGCTCATCTGACTCTGATGATACTACCAGAGCTGATCTCAACATGGCTCCACATGTTCTGGCAATGTCAGCCACCCCAATCCCGAGATCACTTGCCTTAGCTTTATACGGAGATATTTCTTTGACTCAGGTACGTGAACTGTTTCCATTAATTCAGTTCATCAGGTATAAGCTCACTTGTTAATGACTGAAACTCTTTGTTTCTTCAGATTACTGACATGCCAGTTGGGAGAATACCAGTTGAGACGCACATTTTCGAGGGAAGTGAGACTGGCTTCAAGGAAGTCTACTCGGTAATGGCTCCCAACATACATTCAAGACTTTGCTTTTTATTTTTGAAAATTTCAACAATATCTAAACCTATAATCTTTCAATTGTTAGATGATGCTGAAAGACCTGGAGTCTGGAGGGAGAGTATACCTTGTGTATCCTGTTATTGAACAATCAGAGCAACTGCCACAGCTCCGTGCTGCCTCTGCTGATCTGGAAGTAATATCCCAAAAGTTCCCAAACTACAGCTGCGGACTGTTACACGGAAGGATGAAGAGTGACGACAAAGAAGAGGCTCTAAGAAAATTCAGAAGCGGAGAGACACAGATACTCCTCTCCACCCAAGTGATAGAGATAGGCGTTGATGTTCCAGACGCTTCAATGATGGTTGTCATGAACGCTGAAAGATTTGGGATCGCTCAGTTACACCAACTCCGAGGACGTGTTGGCCGTGGAACCAGAAAATCAAAATGCTTACTAATCGGCTCAACTTCTAATAGCCTAAAACGGCTGAACATGTTGGGGAAATCGTCAGATGGGTTTTACTTGGCAAACATAGACCTACTGCTACGTGGACCTGGTGACTTGCTTGGGAAGAAACAGTCTGGTCACTTACCAGAGTTCCCGGTCGCTAGGCTAGAAATGGACGGCAATATGTTGCAGGAAGCCCACATAGCCGCTTTGGTAAAAAAACATTCATTCTCACCGTTACTGTCATTTTAGAAAAAAACTTTTATGTTATCTGGAATCATATTTTGCCTTTGATGCTCTGTTTCCACAGAAAGTTCTAGGAGATTCTCACGACCTGGAGAAGTTTCCTGCGCTGAAAGCTGAGCTTAGCATGAGACAGCCACTTTGTCTTCTAGGGGACTAAAAGCTTGCACCAGGCCAATGTACATACCATTTTCTTAGTACATACTACTTGGTATGTCGCTTTCCTTTTTAGTATCTCGGTACTACGACACGGCACAACATGTTATTTGTAGTATAGTCTTTTGAGGTCAAGATTATCCTTGTATGGCCATAGTAGAGATCGAGCATGTTCGGTGTCATCTACGCTTTAAATATTGCGTTCTAAAAGAAGGATGCTTGGAGTTAGTGCCTTGTAGAGTATTGTGATCTCATCTTTTAATAGGACTTGAAAACTAATGGGATCTATAAAAGATTTTAGGAGAGTTTTGTGGAGTGTGAATTATTGTAGAAAAGTGGTAATAGGAATGGTGAGAGGGGGAACCGACAGGAATTTTTGGGGTTGCAACCGATGGGGAGGGGGACAAAGAGACAAGTGGGGACCCACAAAATGTTTCCTACCCAATCATCAAAGAGTGGGATCCACTAACCTCCTTGTCTCCCTTGTCTTTTGTCCCAACAAAAAAGCTTCTCTTCCATATTGAAAGTTGGAAGTGTTGGTAAGCTGTTTCACTTCTCATGGACACTTGTTGTGCGCAAATCGGTGTGTGCTTCATCATTCTGCGTCTTCTTTATCACTAGCAGCAAACATGTCCATCTTTTAATCACTTAGCTTCTCTGCAACAAGATCTTAGATCGAATTGATCATTTTCAAAGAATATCAAACATGTTTCAGAAACCAAACATAATCAATAATAGATCATCATTTCAGATAGAACCATACTCCTTCCCTTTCGAAACGATATATATTATAGGTAAAAAAATTGTTTTAAAAAATTACATGTTTTATTTTTTCAAAACAATTTTTAATTTCGTTTTATAAAATCTTATTAGTTTTAAAATATAGGAAATATAAAATTACAGAAAACTATATATTTATAATTAAATTTTAATATATTTTATTAAAAAGTGTGAAAATTCTAAAATATGTATTATTTTGAAATAGAGAGAGTATATCTTAACATTTCTTTTGGTGTATGAGCTACAATTGGTGCAAGTCGGCATTATTTTTCATGATGAGTTATGGGATTTTTTACATCATGATATATAGTGCATATTTGTTTATGATGAATTAGCATGGGTGGTGGGGTTAATAACGATGATCATGGTAAGACAATTCTCATGTTTGATTTGAACACCACAAGACCAAAAGCTTTCACACATCTATGACGGCTTTATAACCCTTGCTTTGTTCACAAAAATTAAACAATTTCTTATTCTATCTATTTCAGATGTTGTCTAAAACTACCAAAAATTTACTTTTAACAAAAGTATATATAAATAAAAATAATTTATTAAATCATAAAAATGGTATAATTTGTTGAATAATTTTAACAAAATTAAAGTAAATACAAAAATATCAAAGCACCTATATTTTGAAACACCAATATTTCTAAAATAACAAATATTATGAAACATATAGAGTATTATTCATAATGTATCTGAATTAATGTTACTGATGATTGTCTTTTGTGTGCGAACTGAAAGTAAAATGAAATGTGTGTTTGGATCCAAAGAGTAGAAGACAATGATTATGAGACAAGACAAAACTTTGTGGACTTTAGAAGATAGTGATGTCGGAAGATGAATCTGTGTACGTCCCGAGACGAATGATTTTCTCTCATCGGAAGCTACAAAAGCTGTTTGTGCAAATTGGGGATCGATCTCCGTTTTCATTTTCTATAATATATCTTCCATGACTGTAATAATTGAAGCTTTAAATCAACATACTCCATATTGATACTTGCAACCATTGAATCTTGAAAGAGGAGTGGTCAGTGGTCACTTACTACGGTATTGTGTTTATAGCCTTTAACCAAATTCCAGTATTGCTTTATTATGCGTCATGTTCATATGTACAGATGTTTTCAATAAAAATTACTAGACAATGATTGTAATTGTGTGCGATTAACGCACAAAGAATATGGTGGTCGTGACTACGTAAATGTGGTCTGATATTAACAGATTGCCTTTGTTTTTTGTTTGTTTCTAAACGTAATGAACGCAAATCATCATGCTCAGAGGACCCCTCCACAGCATAGGCAAATGAATAGATAGCTTAAGGCATCACAATTTTAAGCGAAAATTTTAGTTGTATATAGAGCACAAATTTTTTATATGAATAACAAATGCATAAAATTTTAAGTGAACTTAGGACATTAGAAAAGAATTGAAAATGTTGGATTCCGACTCATCAAAGATAACAAATATACTTTTTTATATGTACCTAAAAACAATTAATATTTAATCGATATCAATTTATTTTTGTTCTGTTTTGAATTTATTTGGTATGCTGTTCACATATTTGTCATCAGTTTTTTAGTTTTGTCAACATATAACTTGCAGTGTATTACCAAGCTAGGGCAACACTGTTTACGAAAGAAAACAAAAAATGCAGATAAACGCACATAACGGGCCAAACAATCGACCTTGAAATTAGAAGAGCATGAAATATATACAAAGAAAATCGACTAGAGCTTTTTCAGGATATAAACTCGTTCAGTATGAGTTTTTTTTTTTTTTTGTTAAAACGTTCAATATATAAGAGTTAGTCTTCGGATTCTGACGT
Organism: Raphanus raphanistrum subsp. raphanistrum; assembly: GCA_019706035.1. NCBI lineage: Eukaryota > Viridiplantae > Streptophyta > Magnoliopsida > Brassicales > Brassicaceae > Raphanus > Raphanus raphanistrum. The sequence goes on from CM033983.1 coordinate 27,455,493, forward strand.
CATTGCAATCCAGCACTACCTTTTATTGCATTAGTTTTTTGTGTTATAATTAATTGTTCTTAAGTTACACATTATTTTCTTTTTTTCTGAAATTTTAAATTGATTATCAACAAAAAAAAAAATACAGTCCACTGAGATTTATGTTTTTAGAAATTAAACACAATTTTTTTATAAGAAACATAGAACTAATTACGTAGGAGCAGTCTTTGCAAGCCATAGCTGCATTATGTTGCTGTAAAAGGTTGGCTTCTGGTGGTGAAGAGAAGAGATTCTGTTTTTAATGGAATCAGACCATTTAAGATGAGATGAGCTAAGAAAAGTGCAATGGTGGCGCCTGTTATTTCTCCCGCTAGACACTGTGAACTGTTGCTTGGAGAGCAAGCTTTAGAAGGCATGTATCAATCTCTTTCCTGCACGGAGAAAGAAGCAAAGCAATAGTAATAGATTAGTCTAGATTTACCGGAAAAACCCATTAGAAATCCTGTTAGATCAAACCACACCGTAAGACATCTTATTTTCATGTCTGGCGCGAGCTAACAAAACATTCTAGATATGGTGTTTTTTGTGTCAATTGTTTTTTTTTAATGAGCAAAGTAAAAAAAATGTCTCTATACGAGAGAGGCTTCAACAAATTTTTGAAAAGCTATTTCTCCATTTTTGCCACACAAGAAATATATCACATTAATAAATATCTTTTTATAAATACTGTACTTTGAAATATTAAAAAAAATAAAGAGAATTATGTGAGTTTCTAACCGATAATGATCCTTTTACATTTAGTAATAAAGTGAAACATGAATAAGTAAATTGTTCCGGACGAAATCGGACCCAACACAAATGCTACTATAAGATTATCATAATCACGAAATCGGGATATATACTAATATAATCGTGCACACAACCAAATGATTAAGTTGTCAGTTGAAGAAATGAGTATGATCAATCTCAGTGGCTTATTTTATTATATGCAATAAAACAAATATATGACTCATGCAAGTGACCTAGAATGCACCACAAAAAGTATAGACTGGTCCAGCATGCATGTTATCATATATGTTATATTTATATGTATACACTCCTTTTTAGTTATCTTGAAGTAGCACGTAGGGCTATTAAATTCAACAAATTTATCATGTAGAACTTATATGTTCACATCATTTTACATGCTTGACAATTAACGTAAAATTATAATATTTTAATAATTTGCAAAATCATAATTCATATTTAAGTATAGTAAAATGAATGTGAATCGTTGAAAGAACATGCATACAAAAGATGTTTATAACTTGTCATTATTTTAGTATCAGGAGCCATTAAGAAGAAAAACAAAAGTTAGCAATAGGACCAGGTATTTTATCCGTTAAATTTGATTGTATCCGTTATTTGTTTCAATTGATGCGAAAAATCCGGATATCCGTAAAAATCAATATCCGTTAAAAGCGAAACAAATCACAAATAATAAAAAATTAGAGACGGTTTTCCGATCTGCTCCAACTATTAGACAAATGAATGTATATCTACGATTATATATAGAGTTTTAAATGTATAATATTATATAATTATTATTTAACATATAATTTCTTAAATTTTATTTTAAAAGTTACTTATAAAAATATAAAATTAAAAAGAACATAAAATCTTTATACAAAACTACAATTTTTCTAAGAAAATTTGTTTTATAAGTAAAATTATTAATTTGAAAATTTTATAAAACATATTGTTTCATTAGTTTTCTACTTTATATTTTATTATGTAAAAGATATTTCTAAAAAATAAATTGGTATTATTTTTCTAGATTTAGATTTAGTTGTATTGAACAAAATGAATTAAGTATCCATAAATATCTGTTAATAATCGTAAATATCAAAAACAATTCTAGATATCCAGAAAACTGAATATACGTATTTTTGAAAAGCAAATAAATTAGAAAATCAGATGTCCGTAAAATACAAAAAAAAATCCAAAACTGAAAAAATACTAGTCTGTGTCCATGCCTAGTTAGCAACATCTTAAAGAATTAACAGTAAAATCAAGTAGTGAAGCGTTACATGGTTCATAGTTAGCCCGTGGACATTGACCACATAGAGTTATATAAAGGGGTTTTAGTAATTAAAACCTCTAACTAAAGACGAATCTTAGAAAACCCTCAACTAAAAATCTTACAAAACAAACTTTCAATTTTAGTTTAATTTACCTTCCATCCAAAATATCATGACGGAGTGTGACAATTTTTAACGGAATTAAAGTTGGGGTTTATTTTGTAGGATTTTTAGTTGAAGAATTTTATTACGATTCATCTTAAGTTAATGGATTTAATCACTAAATCATTAAATGTTCTAAAATCTTTGTTATCATTTATGCATTGTTTAAAATTGATTTATAAGCCCTTATATTGTTTAAATTGATTTATACGATTTATTTCTTTTTGTAAAATGTTTTAGAAGATGTTTTGTTTCAATTTATATAATGTTTTGAATCTTTTCTATGTAAAACTACTAAAACAATTGATTAAAATATTAAAAGTAATGTATAGTTTTTTTGTCTTATTTGTTCAGAACATCAATGATTGACTCTTTTTGTTATAATCAAGTGTTTTTAAAAAAAGTACTACTCTATCCTTTTTTGAATAATTTTGTTTTAATATTTTTCACATTGATTAAGAAAGTGACAGAAATATATATAAGTTATTATTAATTATATCTCTCTAACTAATAGTATTTGAGATAAATAAAATTATTTATAAGATTAATGTAGTTTGCAATTAATTTTCAATTAAAAATAAGTATAATCTGCATTATTGTAAAGTGATATTTTTTGTGTAACAAGAAAAAAAATGTTAAAATGATACTTATTACAAAATAGAGAATGTAAATTTTTTTCTTAATTTGTGTGTTAATGCTAAAATATCTAATAAAAGAAACAAAGAGAGTATTAAATGCCTGGTCGATAACGATACAAACAAAATCAACAAACCCAAACTAGTGTAGTTATGATTATTGAATATGCGTTTCTGTCTCAATAACTTCAGCCGTTTATATTTTCAGTCACCAATAACAGGCGTCACCACATATTATTTGTATAAAACTGAAGTAAATATAAATAGTAATAAATTATGCGAGATAATGGAATGTGGAAAAGCATATTGAGTAAGAAGAGTTCAGGGTCTCGGTCACTTTCACAAGCTAATATATGGACCAAATCAGGTTCCTATGGAAAAAAGAAACAAAATATCGATCAAATTTTTGATTTTTTAAAATGAAATAACAGTAAAAAAATATAATTATTATTTATAATTACATTAATTGTTTATTTCTACTATAAATTTTATTATAATATTACTGATTAATTTAAATATTTAATATTTTTAAAAATATAAAATTAATCAATAAAAAATAAAAATACAATTTTACTTTAATTTCAAAATGGATGAAATATTAATTAATGAACATAAACAAACAGATAACCTGCTGGTTTAGTCTCCCACACGGAGTCAGCATTTACTTTGCAATGGTTTACTGTTTGACACATGTCACTTACGGACGACTCTTCTCATATTCCTTTGACTCGCGGACATCAGTCGAACGCCCCGCGCGCTCTTGTATTTATTAATCATGACAAAATTTGTTTTAAAACTGTATTTTCTAATTATATTTAAAAACGGCTTAAAATCCATAGTTTAACTATGTAAATTTAGTTGATGGACACCTATACATTAGGCAATTTATTTTTTGATGGACACCTATACATTAGGCAATTTATTTTTTTTCCCTTACATTTTACACTTGTTATCCTTTTATGATAAAACTACTATTTACGTCCTTATGACATTAATATCAGGTACGAACTTATATACATATAGGACCTACTCTCATATGGATTACGCATGCGTGCGTGTGTATGTATATACAACATACACTTATCTTTAAAAATTTGAGTATGTGTGTTAATATAAGTATAAAGGCATCGCCACGGTTCAAGTTTGTCTCTTCATTACTAGTCCCCTCTCTAACTTTACCTTCTCTCTTCTTTCTTAAGAAACCTATATTTTACTGATTTAATGGCGATTATACCGGAACAATCTTCACACTTGGATCTTACTATCTCCGTTCCGGGCTTCTCTTCATCTCCACCCTCCGGTGAGCCCATATATACAATAACATACTATTTATATAAAATGATCATTAGTAAACTATATATGCAAATATATAATACATGGAGGTTGTGTTTGGATTATTCTATTTTTGTGATGATTAGATTTTATCTTTTCATTTTACAAAGAAAATATATACTAATAAAAACGAGATCTCACGTATGAATAAGAATAACTATTCATCGCCATGTTTCTATAATATGAAATTGATTATTAAGATGCATATATGTTTACTTATTTATCTTTTGATCGTCTTATCTCTTTGATCCTGTTCGAATAAAAAAATTCTCTCTTTGATCACGATATTCCGTTTATTTCTCGTTTCATTTAAAATGTTATACATACGATATGTTTCAGATGAAGGAAGTGGCGGAGGAAGAGAGCAGCTAAAGCTAGACATGAATCGATTGCCGTCGTCGTCTGAAGACGATGAAGAACTCAGCCATGGTGGCTCTGCTCCTCCCCGCAAGAAACTCCGTCTAACCAGAGAACAGTCTCGTCTTCTTGAAGATAGTTTCAGACAGAATCATACTCTTAATCCCGTAATTACCATTCCCTACAAATATTATAGAGCTTTTTTAGTTTTCTTGAATACATAATAATGATGTTAAAAGTATATATTCCTCTATTTTTCTGTAACATGTAGAAACAAAAGGAAGCCCTTGCAAAGCATTTGATGCTACGGCCAAGACAAATTGAAGTTTGGTTCCAAAACCGCAGAGCAAGGTACCGTTTCTTTTTCATTTGTTTTTCACCTTTTTTACATTTTAGTAAATAAAACTATAATAAGGTTAAACAATTAAAAAGTTAAAAACAAGGTTGAACAATAAAAGATGGTTGATTTTTTTTTTTTTTTTTTTGGTCTAAATGTTAAGATTTATACCACTTTTTTAAGTTTTACATTGTTGTGAATCACAACTTATTACAAAGGAAAGGAGAGAAAAAAAGGAGCAAAGGAAAGAGCAATCAAGAGAGAGTAGAATTAACTATAGGGAGAAAGAAACCAAAAATACAGCTCAAGCAAAGATGGAGAGGGAGCTGAAGCAGAAGGCCGAGAAAGGGATAGGAGACGATCACGCATGGCACGGTCCACCTTACGGAAGATTGCCTCCTGAGATGATGCGATTCCCATGAAGATGCGGTTGTTCCTCTCTCGCCATAGGATGTAGATGATGACTTGGTTGAGAAGCTTGAGCACCACCCTAGCACGCGCCGAATGAGATCCGGTCAGTTGCTGGCAGAGAAGAACGACGTCATTAAGTGAGGATGGCCTTGACGCCAAGTACCTGCCACAAAAACAATTCCAAGTAGCAACCGCAACCGGACATATAAAAAACAAATGACTTATGGATTCATCTGCTGAGGAACAGAGAGCACAACCTGGAGGAACCGAAATACCCCATGATAACAGTCGATCCCGAGTAGGAAGCCTACCAAGGAACGCCGTCCAAGAGATGAATGAGCAACGAGGGATTTCCTCCTTGAACCATACTACAGAGTGCCACGGGACCACGGGATTTACAACTCTCAATCTCTCCCATGTAACTCGCGAAGAAAAAGAAGGTCCAAAGCCCCCGGAGCGGTTTCTCCACAAATAAACATCATCATTGTTATCTGATCTAGGAACCGGCATTGTAGATAGAATTATCTGAAGTGTTTCTGCAAAATCAGAGCGAGCCGGAGGGAGATTCCAGTGACCATTGCTCATTGATCGAGAGACAGTGGCACCAAGGGGAATCCTAAGTGATCGGGGGCCTGTGGTTCCGAACAGAAGATACAATGGACCCAACTCCGTCCAATAGTCGTACCAAAACAAGGCTGTGTTGCCATCTCCGATGCTACACCGCAGAAAGTTATGAAGTTGATCCTTTAGTTGGAGCATACTCCTCACTGCACTTGAGAACCTTGGCGCATCATTTATAAGCCATAGACTCCTTCCATTGAACCTGTTTTCCTTAATCCAAGGAACCCAAAGGGAGCCTGAACCATAGAAAAATAACCAGAGGCGCTTCAGCCTAAAGACCATCTCAAACTCTTCAAGCAGTCTGATACCGAGGCCACCTTCCTTTTTAGGCGTACATATATGTTTCCAAGCCACTCTTGCACCCGCAGACGAGTTTGTGCTATTCTTCCACAGAAAACCCGAGCACAGAGAGTCCACCTTAGCATAAAAGGACTTGGGGAGCACAAACACAGAACTCCAAAAATTAACCATACCATAAATTACCGATGATATCATCATTACCTTTCCGGCAAAGGATAGGAACTTTACTGTCCAAGAGTGTAATTTTGAGGTTATCCGGTCAATGAAAGGCTGCAAAGTAGCTGCGGAGATCTTCTTTGGGCTAAGCGGGAGACCAAGATATCTTGTAGGGAAACTACCACGACGAAAACCCGATAAATCACTCAGGACAGTGGCTTGAGTGTCCGTGTATCCCCCATAAAAAATCTCTGATTTCGACTCATTTGTTACCAGTCCCGACCAATCCTTAAACTGATCCATCACTCCCTTTATACCTGTAGTTGAAGCCCGAGAACCATCCGAAAAGACTAACAGGTCATCGGCGAACAGCAGGTGGGTTAGCTTTGGAGAAGCACACAGTGGATGAAGTCTGTACGAACCATCAGATTCTGCCTTGTCTAATAGACGAGAAAGAACTTCCATAAGCATAATGAAGAGGTATGGAGAAATAGAATCCCCTTGTCTGAGCCCTTTTTTTCCTTCGAAGAAACCCGCCAATTCTCCATTAATGGCTACTGAAAAACGCGGAGATGAGATACATTCAGTAACCCAGGTAATGAACATGGGAGGGAAGTGCTGTGCCTGAAGGACTTTAACTACAAACTCCCAACACACAGTATCAAACGCCTTGCGAATGTCGATCTTTATCATAGCACTCTTATGGCAGGACGTTTTATTGTAGTCCTTGATAAGCTCCGTTGCCAGCAAAACGTTCTCACCTAGACTGCGGCCTTTAAGGAAGGCTGCCTGATTGGGACTGACGCATTCCGTCAAAATAGGCTTGAGTCGATTTGCTATGATCTTTGAGATTAGCTTATAGACAATGTTGCAGCAGCTGATTGGCCGATAATCAGTAAGAGAGCAAGCTTCCGGTTTCTTTGGGATGAGTGCGATCGCTGTAGTGTTCATATCCTTTAACAATTTCCCATTTCTGAAAAATTCCCGGACCGCCGAGATGATATCCTGTCCAACAATATCCCAAGAAGCTCTGATAAACTCAACTGAATACCCATCTGGTCCCGGGCTTTTATTGAGAGGCATCGCAAACAAGGTAGCCTTTATCTCAGCCTCCGTAACCTCACGCTTAAGATAGCTCTGCTGAAGCTCGGAGCAACGAAAGGGAAGAAGATCTTGCAACTCATCAGGCGTGACCGGAGAAGAAGAGAGATCTGTGGTACCTAGGATAGAGTGAAAATAATCTGCAGCATGCGCTTTTATCTCCTCCATTGAGTAGAGAACCCGGTCATCAGAATCCTTGAGGCAGTGTATATGATTTCTAGAAGCATGAGAAGCCACTGTCCTGTGGTAAAATGGGGTATTGCGATCACCTACATCCGCCCAACGAACCCTCGATCTCTGTCTATAGAATTTCTCCTCGGCTTTAAGTAACACATTCAACTTTTCCCTCTGAGAGTGCTCTTCCCTAGCTGTAAGAGAGTCCGGCATAGTAAGAAGAGATCTCTGCAGAATATCCACCTTCTCCTTCTGCTCCTTAACCCGCTGAGAGATACCACTATAGTTGCGTTTATTTAAGCTTCTGAGGGGTCTCTTCAGAATCTTAAGCGAGCGGACTAGCTTAAATTGATCTGTACCGATGATCTGATCAGTATTCCAAGATTCCCTCACTGTCTCTGCATACTCAGGATGATCAATCACATGATGAAAAAATTTAAAGGGCTTCACAACCTGACGCCTTAAAGATGGCATCCGGAACAAGCAAGGTGTATGGTCAGATTGAGATGGGTCTAGAAAATCTGCGTAGGAGTCAGGGAAGGTAGATAACCAAGGCTGATTGATGAAAGCATGATCGATTCTTGTAGAGATAGGATTATCATCTTGACTATTCCTCCATGTGAAAGGTAATCCCTTAGCTTGAGCTTCAAATAACTGTGCATCCTGCAGAGAAATGTTAGCCTCAAGCATCCCAGAGTCATCAATACGAGAAGTCAGATGGTTGGAGTGATGAGAAGTTCTAAGCATCTGATTAAAATCGCCCAGCACAACCCAAGGCCTAGTAGAAACCGGTGACGTTGCCTGCAGCTCAACCAACCTTTCCCACATACTTCGACGCTCCTCAACCTGATTGAAGCCATAGATAAAGGTGACCGTGAAAGAAATGTTTTCCGACAGGAGAGAAATCCCACAAGTAACTGATTGAGCTGTTGCATCATAGATGACCAGAAGAACACTCGGATCCCAGGCGAGAACTATACGACCCGAAGCGTCATCTGCAAAATTATCAAAAAACTTCCAACCCCTTGGTATAGCTCCTAATACTCTCTCTTTATTACTCTCCAAAATATGAGTCTCCAAAAAAGCTCCGAAAAGTGGCCTATGGATATTAATCCAATCTTTGGTCATCGTTTGCCGTCGTGGATGATTCAACCCTCTTACATTCCACGCAAAAAACATATCTAAAATCTTTTAATGGCGTCTAGCAGCCTTGCGACTGCTCTTCCTGCTCTTCCTGTTATTAACCAGGATGAAAGGCTTCTCCGGCTCCTCCTCTTCAGGAGGATAACAAACTTCTTTAGACAACGCGACGCTAACTGGTACCTCATCAGTAACAATAGCCTCGTGAGCCACATCTTCATTTTGATGATCTGCACTATCAGAATCAGTAGGAGACTCCGCTTCTTGATCTGTAGCGCCACCTTCCACCACAACCTCAGTTCCAATAGTAGCGTCAGTATCAGAATCAGGTTTCGCAGCTTGATCTGTAAGCAGAATAACACCCTGACCATCCTGAGAAGCCGTAGAAAACTCAGCAACCACAGCCGGACTTAACTCGTTGACAACCACTTCCTCTGACTGAACCACAACCAAACCCTGCTTTTCAACAGACGACTGAGAGAGCACCATATCAACAACTTGCGCAGTGTGAACCGCTGCATTTTCTTCCATGGCTACCTGAGAGATTTCTCCCTCCTCCAGCTCCTGAACGGTAGAGTCCTGGATGGGATCAACTGCCTGGTTTGTCCCCTCAGCACCCTCTTCAGGGAACTTAGGCACATCACCTGATACAGAGTCGCTAGGAGTGTTAGAAGAGGTGCGATTCACCGGGATGTATCGAAGCAGGCCCTGCTTTATTTTTTTCTCTGTAGAACGACCTTGTCTTGATTTAGAGCGCCTTCTTGAGGTTGCTGGAGGAGAGTCCCTATGCCCTGCCTTTCCAGTATTGCGGTCAGCAGCTCCTTCTGGGCACCTCAAGGATATGTGACCATACTTCTTACACAGATCACACTTAACTGGGAGCCAAGGGTAAGAAACACTGATTTCCACCTCTCTGCCATTTGAGAAGCCAGAGATTATCTTGTTCGGAAGAGGTGATGTAAGATCGACTCTAACAAATAGCTTCGCAACCTCAAAATTTTCCTTACGCTCTGTTTCCGGTGCAAGAGACTCCGGTTTGCCTACTGCAGTAGCTAGACGACTCAAACTTTCGTTGTTAAAGAGAAGGTACGGGACGTTACGGAGCTCCACCGGCACAATTGCATTAGTGAGCGGTGCTTCTTCCGGAGAGTAATCAGGCGCCCAAGGAGCAACAAACATGGGCAAGCCACCAATGTTCCAGCAGGACCGAGAGAGTAATACCTCACGAGTGCGAGGATTAGGAACTCGCAGGAGATAGATGCCTTGTCCTATGTTGTGGACATAGATCCGTGGACCCGTTCTTGCCCAAACCGCGTTGACGATGCCAATGATTTTGCCCATGGAAGGGTAATCTCCATGAAATCTAGCATATATAAAATCCTTGAATTCTAGCTTTGCAGCTTCTATGTTTTCATCAGGGATAAGGACGAAAGGAGCACCCGACACATGCTCCACCGGAGTGCCTATTTGCTGCAACTGAGTAGAACTTTTAAGTAGAGCAGCGTAATTCCGCACCTCGGGAACCTTGCCCTCATCAGAATCAGAGACAACTTGAGCGGACTGAACTGACTGAGAAACCCCAATAACCGGCTGAACCTCCGAGACCGGAGGAGAAGAGACTCGTTGAGTACCCGGAACTTCCTTAGCCGACACCAACTCAGCAGCGTTCGTCGAACCAGGCGACGCAAACGCAAACTTGAATGCAGTATCAGAATGAGACGGAGATAGCGATCCGAAAACAACCGGAGGAGAGCCGGCAGAGAGGGAAACCAGTGAAGAGAGATCTTTTCCAAGGATCGTAGATCCAGAAGCAGCAGCACCGGAATCATCGAAGACGGCGAGCGAGATGGATTTGATCTTCTTCTTAGCCATGTCGGACCTCTTAAGCGAGCGAAACAGATGGCGGGCCTTGAAAGAGAGAGCAAATGGGGGCCGATACTTCTTCTTCGAGAGGAGCATCGAGATACATTAAGAGAGAAGAGAGCGAGCAGAGGAGGACGAGAGGAAGAGGGATTCTCCGGTGAGCAGAGAGCCCTCCGACGGCGGAGACGGCGGAGAAGCGGTGGGTATCAGATCCCCTTTCTAATCGCCAGAGGAGAGAGAAATAGAGCCGTTCAACACAATCTCAATCGATACCCTTTCTCTTTTTCTTTAAGATGGTTGATTTGAGAGTTAACATAAGCGTTAAACGTTGACAGAATATAAAATAAAGTAAAAATTAAAATCTGAATCGGATTCGACCCACCCCGTTAACACATAAGTCGTACCCTTAAATCCTAAAAAGGTAATGCTGTCTTTTTCATTTATTATATCTCATTCATCTATCAAATATTTATTTTATAATGTTTTCTTTATAGGTTCTTCTTAAAATTCTCCAAGAGTTATATACCGTAGATGAATCACCACTTGCTACATATATAAAAAGAAAATTTTAGCTGACCTAAACTTATATGAAGTCAAAAACTTACAGAAAGAAAATAACAGCCACTCAATTAAATACACATATTAATTAAAGATAATATATTAATGTTGAAGTAGTTATATAGTATATATGTCACATCACGTATATATGTGTTGTTGCATTGTTATTTTCACAAGTGACAACAGCATTTTGAAGCCCTCGATTATGATAACATCAACACGTTTTTTAGTGTTTGATGTAACTTGGAGTAAGTTGTGTTTCAAAAATACTTTAGCTCGTGTACGTCATATACGTGTGTGTATACATAAGTGCGTATACCTGTATTCACGTGTTAGTGTCACAACGTTTCATACAGTCATCTAGTGTTAATACCTTTTCTTGTATCGTAGTACAGTTCTATCGTTTCTGCATGTTTAAACATATAGAATTAATTAATCAATGAACAGATGGTAATTGTTGAAAAGGAAAACTTGTTACTCATATTATCATATAACTACTCCATAAAATAATATATTAAATTCAGAACCCTCAATAATTGTGAACAGATGGGAAAAGTATGGTGCAATAAATAATGAGAAATTTTTGGGTTCATCCCTAGAGTGAACCTTTAGGTTCATCCAACCAATAGGATTTCATTATTTCATATTCAGTATCTTTTAAAAAAGGAAACAAAATATTATAAAATTATATTAATATTTTTAAACTAAAAAATAAATATTAATATTAATTACAAAAAAATACGTTTTAGAAAAATATATTTTTAATACCGTCAGCCAAACACTAAATCCTAAACCCTAAATTCTAAACCCTAAACCCCTGGGTAAACCCTAAACCCTTAGTAAATCCAAAATGCTTAGATAAATTCTAAATCCTACGGTTTAGGATTTATCCAAGGGTTTATGATTTATCCAAGGGTTTAGGGTTTAATATTTAGGGTTTAGGGTTTAGCGTTTTTCTGATTGTGTTAAAAATATTTTAAAAAAAAATCCAACGATTTAGGATTTATCCAAGGGTTTACCATGGATTTAAGGTTTATGATTTAGGGTTAGAGTTTAGGGTTTAGTGTTTTGCTGACGGTATTTAAAAGAAATTTTTTTTTACGACTACTATTATTTTATATTTATTTTTTATTTTAAAAACATAATAAAATTTGACAATATTTTGTTTCTTTTTTTAAAAGATACTGAATATGAAATAACGAAATCCTATTGATTGGATGAACCTAAAGGTCCACTATAGGGGTGAACCTAAGTATTTCTCATAAATAATAAGAGTTTCAACATCAGTCGTATTACTATTATAGCATTATGATGATTTCCGAAAATGTAACAATTATCATGACCACACCCTTATTGTAATAGGAGTGTTTTCTAGCCTTTTAATTTCTAAATAATCCTATGTTTTTAATTATATTTATTAAACTAGTTTCCAAGTAAATCAATCAATGTGTTTTCATTCTGCTGCCTCGTGTACTCATAATTCGTTTGGCCGTTCATGCGTTTTTATTTTCCATAATTTTTATATTGTAATATATTTATTTGCATAGTCGACACGCATTTGATCATATTAACAACTTGTATAAACTATAAAGCATTTTTGTATTTATTTTCTTTTACATCGATAAAATTATCAACTCGTACTGTGCTGATTTGGATTTGTGTTTGTTTAGGAGCAAACTGAAGCAAACTGAGATGGAATGCGAGTATCTTAAAAGGTGGTTTGGTTCGTTAACTGAGCAAAACTATAGGCTCCACAGAGAAGTAGAAGAGCTTAGGGCCATGAAGGTGGGACCAGCCACGGTGACCTCCGCCTCGAGCCTCACCATGTGTCCTCGCTGCGAGCGAGTCACCACTGCAGCCAGCCCCTCGCTGGCGGTTCCTTCCCAGAAAACGCTTCCGCCGAAAGAGAGTGAGCATTGATTTATGTATTTTAGTTGTTTTTGGATATGGTTTAGAAATCAAAGAAATGCAACACGTGCATGAGCCAAGAACAAAAACTGATGATAACATGATTTCGTGTAAATATAGTACTTAGGGATTATATGCGCGCACGCACGGCGAATCTTTGTAGATATTACTACTTATTTGATCAGAAATCCAATCCCCTTACTTTTGTTTGGAGATATAAATATATGTAGTTTTGAAAATATAACATTTCAAGTTTGGGACTCTTAGAGCATGAGCAGCAAAGGGCTCGTACTCATTTGATCAGAAATCCAATACCCTTAATTACTTTTGTTTGGAGATATAAATATATGTTTTAAGAATATAACATTTCAAGTTTGGGATTCTTAGAGCATGAGCAGCAATTGGCTCCTAGTTTATGAGGCATTAAATTAAAAAATAGAGAAGTTATAAGAAAGAAAAGAAGAAAGAATACGAATCAGTACTTTATTTGTAAACTTTTGGTAGAAAAATGGGAGTCTGTCTTTAACTCTTTATAACATGATTACCAAAACTTTTGTGATTTCTCTCTCTTTAAGTTCTTTCTCAAAAAAGAAAGAAACCCTTTCTCCAGCGAGTGGTGGTTACTCTATTGTCGCGCTGCGGCCTCCTCTCCTTCTCGTCTCTTGTTTTTCCTTTGACTTTTTCTCAACTCTCTGACCCATCGTCAATATGTCGATTCCCTAGAGTTCTCATCGGATTTTAGCGTCTATGGTCTGGGGCCAAGTTCTAAATTTAAAAGAGGGTGTGTTTCTCCAGTGGTTAGACGAGGCTACAGTGAGAAGGGAAGAGGCTGAATTGGCTTTTTGAGTAGCGGGACCTGGTGGGTAATTTTTCAGATCAGTTATGCTTCACCGGATCTGCGTTTCCTCTATCGCTTTGGTGTCTTGGCAGTAGAGGTGTTTCAACCTTTTCTCAAGATGAGTTTGTAGGTATCAGCCTTCAAGACGAGCCATGGTGGTTACCTCTCTGGCGGTGTCAGTTCCGGTGCTCCGTTGGCTCGGGAAGATCTCTGGATTCTTCGACAAGTGGGTTGTCTGTGCTTACAACTCGAATATCCGATTGTCTTCCTTGGTCTTTATTTTCTCCAGACTACAGCTTCTGTTCATGGAGCACCCATTTTGGATTTGCGCACATCCGTCTTGGGTCTTCGGGTTTGGTTTTTATAGTCAGTAGTATCGTCTGTCTCCGATTGCTACTTTTTGTATTAATGATTCACTCTCTAGTTCTTAGAGGTGAGACGTGCAGAAGGAGTTGCAGCTTCGATTGGTCCTTTCAATCAATTACAAAATAGACTATAAAATATAGCTTGCTATATATAGAAGGAGTAATAAATAATAGCTAACTAGAGTTTGACCCGCGCGTCCGCGCAGGTATTGATTCTTAATTTTTCATACATTAATATTTGTTTTTCATGATTAGTGTTATATATTTTAAATGTCGCTATACAACTAATTGTATACAAAAGATCTAGGCTGAATCATGTAATAAGGTATTTTTGGTACATATATCTAAACATGTTTCAGATATATTGATTATTTCGATATTTTTTATGTTACACCAGAAAAGAACTCATTCACACCGAAAAATCCAACTGAAAATCCGCACATAAATTTATACTATCAAAGTTGAGCTTCATTTTAAACAAAATATAAACGATACTGAAAGAAATAATTGTACTTATCTGAATGTCTATGCCTAACTGATTCTGTAAATTTTTTTTTAAAAAAAAACAACTTGTTTTATATGTTTGGCCAAATTAAGTGAAAAAAAGAATTTTTATTTTGTAAAATAATTATATGGAGTAAAAAATTAAGTGATAATAAATATAATGTGTCTATATTATTTTGATATAAATTATTATTTTGTTCACGTAAACTATATTTTTAAATTATAGTGTTGGCTATGTATTTTTTCACCGATTAAAACTAAAATAAATAAAAAAAGTTTTAGTAAAAAATATAAACCAAAATTTTAACCATTATTTTTATAATTAGTATAAGTTGATCCTGATTAATTAATAAATAAAAATCTGCAGTATTATTATTATGGTAATATAATTAATGATGTGTATATGTTTAAAGTAACACAATTAATGAGCTTGTTAAATTAAGTAAAAATGGAAAGATAATTAATGTAATAACTTGTTGAAAATATGGTAAGTTTTATTTTTTACTTCTGTTTTAATATAATAGACTAGAGTTTGACCCGCGCGTCCGTGCAGGTATTGATTCTTAATTTTTCATACATTAATATTTGTTTTTCATGATTAGTGTTATATATTTTAAATGTCGCTATACAACTAATTGTATTCAAAAGATCTAGGCTGAATCATGTAATAAGGTATTTTTGGTACATATATCTAAACATGTTTTAGATATATTGATTATTTCGATATTTTTTATGTTACACCAGAAAAGAACTCATTCACACCGAAAATAATCCAACTCAAAATCCGCAAATAAATTTATAATATCAAAGTTGAGCTTAATTTTAAACAAAATATAAACGATACTGAAATAAATAATCGTATTTATCTGGATGTTTATGCCTAACTGATTCTGTAAATTTTTTTTTAAAAAAAACTTGTTTTATATGTTTGGCCAAATTAAGTGAAAAAAAGAATTTTTTTTTTTGTAAAATAATTATATGGAGTGAAAAATTAAGTGATAATAAATATAATGTGTCTATATTATTTTGATATAAATTATTATTTTGTTCACGTAAACTATATTTTTAAATTATAGTGTTGGCTATGTATTTTTTCACCGATTAAAACTAAAATAAAAAAAAAGTTTTAGTAAAAAATATAAACCAAAATTTTAACCATTATTTTTATAATTAGTATAAGTTGATCCTGATTAATTAATAAATAAAAATCTGCAGTATTATTATTATGGTAATATAATTAATGATGTGTATATGTTTAAAGTAACACAATTAATGAGCTTGTTAAGTTAAGTAAAAATGGAAAGATAATTAATGTAATAACTTGTTGAAAATATGGTAAGTTTTATTTTGTACTTCTGTTTTAATATAATAGATAGAAGATATATGGTTTTTTTTATATAACTTCTCATTTTCATTTAATCAAAATCGTGAAGTTACATAGTTTTATGTAGAAGACTTGTGATAAACATTGGTACATAATGATGATAAGAAAATGAAACCATAGTTGGTAGTCTTGTAGTGGCCCGTTTATCTGATACTTTATTTGCTTCTCTTCTTGCCCATTGAAATGTTGGCTCATCAAATTTATGAGACCAACATCTTACTTCACGGATCCAATTGTAGAGCTTTTGCATTCAAAAGATCAATCACCTTCTTATTATCATTTTTGATAATTATCCTGCGATGTCCTCTGGACCAACAATGCTGCATTGCCATCAAGATGGCTTGTTACTCCACTTCCATTGCATTACTCACTTTCCTTTCTATATCTTGAACCGAATATAGATAGAACCCATCTGCATCATGCAGTATCCAACCTGCTGAAGCATCTGTGTCTGTGTTGTAGAACGATCCATCAAGATTCCATTTAAGCCACCCTAATGGAGGTCTTCTCCAAGTATGGTTGTTCCTCTGGGATGTATGAAAAGCTGGCATCAATATAGGAACAGACTCCTCTTGAACTTCCACCATTTTCCATTCATAGACATCACTTTTGACATACTTTAGAACAGCCTTCCTATGAATCGATTTCTGTTGAAAAATAAGCTTATTTCGGCTTCTCCATAACCCCTTGATAATCCAAAGAGGAAGCTCTTGATAATGAATTAACCGGACCAATGCTGAATACTGGAAACAGGCATCCATTTTCCCATGAATTGTCGCTTGTGAGCTATAAAGTACTGGATTTGCTATCCCAGCAGCCCTCCAAATTTGTTGAGCATAACCACAATAAAAAACAAATGCTCCTCTGTTTCCTCATCTTGATAACAGCGTCTACAAATTGTATCATTTGTAATATGTTGTCTCTTCAAGTTATTACCAGTTGCTAAACTACGAGATAACAGCCTCCAAAAAAAATGCTTGATCTTTGATGATACCTTAGTCTTCCATACCTTGCGCTTTAAATTTACATCTCCATAAGCTGGAAGTATAACTTTGATCTGGTAAGTGAGTAGCTAAACAGTAGCCAAACTTTACTGCGTAAATCCCATCGTCATTATAGTGCTATCTCACTAAATCTTGTTGAGCTTTTGAACTAATACGTAGCTCTGATACCAGGATAATAGCTGTTCTTAAACCGATCACGTCGTGTTGACAAAGTCTTATTGATCAGACGAACTCGGTGATTTTCCAGGTATTGGGAGCGATTTAGACACTACCTCGGCCTTTTCGATCAAGTTCAACCACTGTTAGGATAATCACCTCCCCCGAAAGTCGTGTTGACAGAGTCATATTGACGGAGACCGATCAAGAAAATCACAGCTAAGAATTGGATCGCATCTTGTGTATGGAAGATAGAAATCAGAGCTTATCAAAGATGAGATAAGGTCTGGAAAACTAGAGAACTTTAGAGAGACATTGGAGAAAGAAACTTAGAGAGAGATTATTTATGAAATTATTTTTTATGAGACACACATATTTATAGATGAGGATAAACATAAGCGCTTACCTCATTACTTGCGTCATGCTTACATAGCGATTATATCATCGCTTGCATCACGTTTACCTAGCGATTACATCATCGCTTTATTTGATTTAAAACACACATATTTTACATAATTATACATTAATAACGGATGCTTGTTTTAATGATCGATCTCGAACTTGATGATATGCTTGTCGCAGCATCCGTAATATTCGCCTGGGCAGTCGTACTCTTCTTCATCTTCATCAACAACATCTTCTCTAAGCTTCTCCATATCCCACTCATTTCTAGTTTGAGTAAGGTAGTATTGAACTTTAGCATTCAGTGGCACTTCTCTTCTTGCTCTCGAAGGTCTTGGAGGATGTAGTATACTGATACAACGTATCATTCAAGATAGCTGTGTGTCAAGAAGATAACAAAAGAAAATCGCGGTTCCTCGCAAATTTATTAAAGTTTGGGAACTTCACCACCATTTTGTATTATGGCTCGCAGTCAGATGGTAGCGAAAGCAGTCATAGCATGCACCACTATTCCATATAAACTGTCCACGTCCCGCCAGAAACTCACCCACATGTGTTTTATCACGTGTCTTCCTTCAACTACACAACTCGTCAACGTAATCGTTTGTCACTCACTGCCTCTCAACGTCTATATATAGAGGGCCTCCCAAATCATCCCCTTCTAAAATTAGTATTTCCCTCTCTAACGGTTTTATTTATTCGTCACGTTTTACCCTTCTGCTTCTTTTTAACCAACCGACTCACCGGAAAATGATTACGTGGCATGACTTGTACACCGTTCTGACAGCGGTTGTGCCTCTCTACGTCGCCATGATTCTAGCCTACGGCTCCGTCCGGTGGTGGAAAATATTCTCCCCAGACCAGTGCTCCGGCATCAACCGCTTCGTAGCCATTTTCGCAGTCCCTCTCCTCTCTTTCCACTTCATCTCCACAAACAATCCATACGCCATGAATCTCCGGTTCATCGCGGCCGACACGCTTCAGAAGATCATCATGCTCTTCTTACTCAGCCTATGGGCAAACCTAACGAAGAAAGGAAGCTTGGAGTGGATGATCACCATCTTCTCTCTCAGCACGCTTCCCAACACTCTCGTCATGGGAATACCTTTACTGATGGCTATGTACGGTAACGAAGCAGGCTCTCTCATGGTTCAGGTCGTTGTTCTTCAGTGTATCATTTGGTACACTCTCCTTCTCTTCCTCTTCGAGTACCGTGGCGCTAAGCTTCTCATCATGGAGCAGTTCCCGGAGACGGCTGGGGCTATTGTCTCCTTTAAAGTTGAATCCGACGTCGTTTCCCTCGACGGCCATGATTTTCTTGAGACGGATGCTGCAATAGGAAACGACGGGAAGCTTCACGTCACGGTGAGGAAATCAAACGCTTCGAGGCGGTCACTGATGATGACGCCTCGGCACTCGAATCTTACCGGAGCAGAGATCTATAGTATGAGCTCGACTCCTAGAGGTTCAAACTTTAACAACTCTGATTTTTACTCGGTGATGGGGTTTCCCGGCGGGAGGCTATCTAACTTCGGTCCGGCGGATCTCTACTCCGCTCAGTCTTCTTCCCATGGTCCGACTCCACAAGCACCATCCGGGTCGTACCCGGCTCCGAACCCGGAGTTCTCGTCGGCGGGTTTAACTAAACCGAACAAATCACCTAAAGAAAACCAACAGCTGGAAAAGAAAGGGAGCCATGACGCCAAGGATCTTCACACGTTTGTTTGGAGCTCGAGCACTTCGCCGGTTTCCGACGTGTTCCGCGGAGGTGAACACGTGGCAACGGAGCAATCTGAAGACGGTGCTAAGGAGATCCGGATGGTTGTGTCTGATCAACCTCGAAAGAGTGATGTTAGAGGTTTGAATTAAATAATTTTATTTGAACTTAAAACTAATTATAGTTTATGTATTTGATCCTGATTCTGGTTTTGCCAGGTGGTGATTATATCGACTGTGTGGAGGTTGAGAAAGAGATAGAGAGAGCTAACAAGGTGGACTTATGTTCCACGGCGGAGTTAGAAGCAGCCGGTGGAGGCACCGGAGCACATATGCCGCCGACAAGTGTGATTACGCGTCTGATTCTGATAATGGTGTGGCGAAAACTCATCAGAAACCCAAATACTTACTCCAGTCTTATTGGTCTCATCTGGGCTCTTGTTTCTTACCGGTCAGTCCTATCAATATATCTTTATTAACTGACTATGGATACTTGTATATTGTAGCTACGGAATAATTGTAGTTAAATATGGACTAATTGGGTATGTGTTTTTATGGAAGAAGGTGGCATGTGGCTATGCCCAAATTAATACAACAATCCATTTCCATACTCTCAGATGCTGGTCTCGGAATGGCTATGTTCAGCTTAGGTAATAAAATACTACGAATCTTCTTGTTAGAGTATAATAACAATAGTACAAAATCAAGATTTAATGATGTAATCTTGGATCCAATTGCTTCTTTTCTTATCTTTAAAGTTCCATTAAATGTTAAAGGTTCGTCTGTTCATTTTGGTTAGTAGTAATTGTCCAGTTCGTAATTGGTAAAATTCATATATGGACCCTATGACCTTTGTGACCAAGACATGTTGGTTGATCCGGTCCCCACAGCGAGCTAGTAGCTGACCTAACTTTTGCTGTCAATTCCTTAAATTCCTCTGATTGATTTAGGGGTTTATTATTTTTATATTTTTTTGGTTTTACTTTTTGTAAAAGGTTTGTTCATGGCACTTCAACCCAAAATCATTGCATGTGGGAACTCAGTCGCCACGTTCGCCATGGTCGTCAGATTTATTACTGGTCCTGCCATCATGGCTGTTGCTTCGCTCGCCATTGGTCTACATGGCGACCTCCTTCGTATAGCCATCGTTCAGGTGTAAAAATATACTGTTGATCCCGTCATATGATTTAGGTACTCTTAATAATACATGAGGCTGATGATGTTGATTGTCTATATAGGCTGCGTTGCCTCAAGGAATAGTTCCGTTTGTGTTTGCAAAAGAGTACAACGTGCATCCCACGATTCTCAGCACTGCGTAAGTTCCAAACTTATTATGTTACTTTTGGTCATATAACATGTAGAGGATCCAAATAACATAGGCTGTTGTTGTTATGGTGAAAATGCATGCAGGGTTATATTTGGTATGTTAATAGCCTTACCAATAACTCTGGTCTACTATATTCTTCTTGGCCTTTAAATTGGTTCTTCACACGCCTTCAACTAGCTTCTGAGCAAGCCTCGAAGATTGGGTTATTTCTCGGTAACCATGAAATAAACAAAGGCTTCAAATTCGTGGAAAAGAGTAGAAAGTTAAGAAAGAAGATATGCCTTCGGTTCTTGGTTTCAAGATTTGTGGAACACAACAAAAGTTCGTAGGATTTTGTGAACAAGATTGCATGGAGCAAGGATCTTGTCTTCATTACGCGCCAACAAAAGCCTCTCTTTCATCGATCTTATTTTTTTTTGTTAATTATTTATTTGTAGATTTTCGCTAAGCAAATGTAATGCATTATATACTATATATACACCCGTGTGTGTGTGTGTCTGCACGTTTTATTAATAGAGTGTTTGCACCCTATGAGCATCACTGTTCAGTGAATACAACCAAAACTAGCTTATTAAAGCTTTAAAAATGATCTGTATAAGTGATGATATCAATAGCATACTTGTGCCGATGCGTGAGTTGTTAAAACTAGCTTGTTTTTTTTTCTGATAAAATTAGCCTGTGAAGTGTGAAGGTTTATTATAAGTTGGAATCTTAGTCTTGCACTCTTGTAGTGATTTAGGAACAAAACTTGGGTTCACCCCCCGTGGTGAACTCTCAAATTCACCTCAATTGTTAACACCAATGAAAGTGCCATGTAAAAGTAATGAAAAAAGGAAACAAAATTAAAAAAAAGGAAAGAAATAAAAAAGACGTACACTAATTTTTTTCAACACCATCCACGGCTTTTTCTTCATCATCTACACAAAATATTGAAAACTTCTTTATCATCCACACAGAATATTGAAAGCTTTATTTGTCAAATTGGTAAATCCAAAACACTAAATCCTAAATTTTTGGATAAATCCTAAAAACTAAACCCTAAGCCCTCGGATAAATCCTACCCCCTTGGGTAAACTCTAAACCTTTGAATATCTTTTTACCCAAGGGTTTAGAGTTTACCCAAGGGTTTAGAGTTTATCCAAGGGTTTATGGTTTAGTATTTTGGGTTTAGGGTTTAGTATTTTGGGTTTAGATTTAAGATATAAAGGCAGAGGATTGTAAACACCAATTTGACAAATAAAGTTTTCAATATTCTGTGTGGATGATAAAGAAGCTTTTAAAATTATGTGTTGGTGATGAAGAAGAAGCCATAGGTAGCGTTACAAAAATTAGTCGACGTATTTTTTACTTCTTTCCCTTTTTTTCTTTTTAATTTTGTTTCCTTTTTTTACTAATTTTACATGGCACTTTGATTGGTGCTAACAATTGAGGTGAATTTAAGAATTCACCATAGGGGGTGAATTCAAGTCTTGTCCGTGATTTAGTATGAGTTATTCTTGGGTTCACCCCTAGGGTGAACCTTTAGGTTCACCAACCAATAGGATTCAAGTATTTCATATTTAATATATTTTTAAAAAGTAAACAAAATATTGTTAAATTATATTATGTTTTCAAATAAATAGGTAAAAATAAATAAAAACAGTTGTAGTTGCAATTTTTTTTTTAATAAAAAACTCTAAATCCAAAGTACTAAAACCTAAATCCTAAATACTAAACCCTAAACCCTAAACCCTTGGGAAATCCAGAACTCTTGGGTAAACTCTAAACCGTTTGGATGAATCATAGTTTTAAAAATTAAAAAAAAAATCTTTTTTTCACTTACTACTATTTTTATTTATTTTTAATTATTTATTTTAAAAATATAATATAATTTAACAAAATTTTGTTTTCTTTTTAAAAAGATATTAAATAAAAAATACTTGATTCTTATTGGTTGGTGAAAGGTTTACCATAGGGAATGAACCCAAGAATAAATCATTTAGTATTAGTTATACATTTGGTCTTATAACAAAGTATTGCTTTACGACCAAAGCAATCTTTTAATTTCTCTAATTAACTTAATCATATATATCATCATAAGATGCATGTTACGGTCCTACGTGTTTCTTAAACATCATTTAGAACCTCCTGACTAGTACTATGTATATATAGCGATTGTGAGTGCATGTGAATGGTTACAGTTTCAACGTTATAAAGCAATTTACGATCAATCTCATTCCCAGAATGCAGATGCCAGTTTAATTTGAAAAGTTAAACTAAGGGCCAATCTAGAAAAATTATTTACTGGATGCATTACTGACACAAAAACACCTTTTTGAGAAAAAAACACCTTGAGAATCAAATTTGAGATCGGACTTCGACATTAAAGGAACAATTTCATCACTACATCAGCATCTCTTCAGAATTCTCATGATGATTCCACCTCGACGATGCGAAGAACTCCTTCGAGTCGTTGCTCTAGACAAAGTACTAGAACCACCTGACATTTTCTTCTCCAAGAGTCAATTGCGGACCATACTTGGTTTAGGGTTCTTGATGGAAATCGATTTGGGGGTGGGTTTTCTTCTATCAGGTATTTTTTGGTTTTGGTTTTGTTTTCATCGGTTTATTTTTGAAATTTAAGATTTTAAATTCAGTTTCAAAAATCGTGAATAAATAAAGAATTGTGGAGAACAAGTTTTGAACTTTGTTTTCGGGGAAAAATAGCACATGATCATATTTTGATGTACATTTAGTGGTATATCATACTTCTCGTAGGAAAATAGATCTGTCTTTCCGAATTGAAATGAAAAGTAAATATGAAGAAAATTCAATAAAGCATATATACGATCGACCAACATGCAGTTGCATGCAGTCTTGTCTTCCTACCAAAACAGCGAAGCACGCTTAACGACAAATAGTATCCTTTTAACTATTTTTTGCAACTAAACCTTTTTTTCTCGTTTACAACTCCGATCGGTAGGCATCAAAAACTGGACCACACTTTTACTCGAATTTCAATTGTTCACACTTAATTAAGAACATCCGAAATGGAAGTTCTTAAAGGGAAGTTCTTAGAAAAAAATAATTAAATAATCAGTAGATTTTACCAAAAACTAAAGATTCAATCCTTAAAAATTTTTAAATAAAGATTTGTTTTTAGTGATTCTTGCACTATTTGCAAGTCTCCACGAGATGTAACGGTTTACGATTGGTTTGATATTTTTTTTTTAATCTGAAAAAGAAAAAATAATAATTAAAAAATAATAAAAAAAAAACTTTTTCTAAGGACTCTGGTAATACCATTACTGGTGCTCGAAGCTATAAATAGTTTCGTGGAACTAATCAACAGTTAAGACGTCGATTTTATCATATTTCAACATATTATCGGGAATATAATGAAAAATATTTCTAGTTTTTTTTGTAACTTGAAGATATTTCTAGTTTGTTCGTAGCTAAATAAACTAAACAAACTTCGATCACGCATCCACTCAGAAAAACAGCAGACCTTTGCTAATTCTATTTAGTTGTCTAATTCTTTGTATATGAGACGCGTGACAGATTTTTATTTTCATTCTTTGTCTAATCAATTAGGATATTGTTTTTTTTCTCTTCCCTTTTGTTCTGTTTCTTTGTTTTTCATGGAGGTGAAGCTATTGAGTCTATTTTATGTGTGTACAGTTAGGGTTAAGAAATAATATTTTTATTGAATCAAGTCAAGTCTCCCCACAACGATAGAAATAAATAGAAAAACACACACTATTTTGAAAATAAACTAAAGAACAAAAACGAGCGAGAAAACAAAAACACTAATAAGCTAAGCTCAAAACAAAACAAAACAAAACAAAAAGGAACGAAATTCTTAGTGATGGGGGTGGGGTCTGAAGGAATCATGTAGCCACTTGATGAGACGGTCGAAAGGTGACAACTGCGTCTTCTTCGGAACACTTTTGGATAGTGGTCGCACCACAACTCGAAGCTTAAGCCCAGCCTCACAATGACCAATCTTTGAGGTAATAAAATAGTAGATTCCTGGTTTCGTTAGCCTTATGAGATCTTGTCCTCCGTTGTGGACGGCAACAGGAGAAGTAGTGTCGCAAGATTTGAACTCAAGATCACTGTTGATTTCTAGGACGTCATCGACTTGGTCGTTGTAGTAGAAAAGAAGATTGTCTCCCACATGAAACTGTTTCTCCTCACTCCACTTGGAATAGAAGTCACTCTCTTCGGGAACCCTCCATTCGTTGGAGTCACCGACCTTGTAATCTTTTCCGAAAGGAAGCATCTTTCTCGGTGGCGGCGGTGGAGGAATCGGATGGTCATGGACGACAAAAACGACTAGTTTCTGTCCGGCTAGGCATTGAGAATGATTTGAGCTGATGAAGAAGTGATAACCTGGTTCCGTGAGAGTCACGACATCGTGTCCTGTGTTGTATACAGCTTTGGGAGAAAGAGAGTTGCAGAATTGGTATTCCAAACGACTGGAAACTTGAGTGACGTCATTGACGTGGCCATCGTATTCGAACATCAGAGAATCCCCCACTTGGAATTCCTTACGCTTAGCCCATTCATAATAGGTCCCTTCCTTCGCTCTCCATCCCTTCGAGTCTCCCACTTTGTATATTTTTGCTGAGCAGCAACTTCCCATTAGAACCATCACGAGCACGAAGCAGAACGTTCTTGTTGTTGTTGTCGCCATTAGTAATAGATACCAGAGATCGTTGATGAGTATGTTGTGAGTAAGAAGAAACAAGACCGTAGCTCTCTTTTTATAACACCTTTTACCGAACCTAATACTTGCCGTTTAAGGATTTTTCTTACCATTCATTAAGATGAATTTGATTATTTCATTTATAATCCTGTTTGTGATATGTATGTTTCTTTTTTCCTTTTTGAATGATCTCTTCAAATCCTTTTGTAATTAGGTTTGTGTTTGATTTTCATTAAGCTGAGTTTGTTATTCTAATAACTGTTTTGGAATATATGTCCTTTTTTCCCTTTTTCAACTTAAAATTTACCTAGACCAGAAGCAAGTTAAAAAAAATTGCCTCTTTTACAAGATTCGAATTCAGATTGGCCTAAATGAGTTTGTAGTTTTCAGATTATACCACAAGACTAAAGAAAAATTTTGAGATTTTGTGGCCGAAATTCTATCTATAATTATGTGGCGGGAAGCCATTGCTTCCTTGGCTTGGCCTAAGAGCAGATCTTGAAAAGGTTTTTTTGTCAAATAACTTAGAAGCCTTTTCCTGCATTTTGATTATGTATAATCAGATCCAGTTCAATGTTATAAAAGTATATGAAACAAAAGTTAAATAATACGGACCTTTTTAATCAAGAAACAAAAACACATTTTAGCCTTTTTTCCTTAGAGAATATTACATGGTGGGACAGTTTTTGATTTATTAATAACATTTTATGTCACTTTTTTATACCAACACCCTTTTTTTTGTTTCGATACACATTTTCTAACTTTGTTTCATTTTAATTTAATTCTAATAACGAAAACAGAACTATATTTTAACTAATAAGTCTTACTTTTCTTATTTTTCTTAAGTTTAGTTCTTTTTCCCAATCTGTATTTTAGCTACCGTCGTGCTCATCTCGTGAACCACTTGATCATGAGCATCAAGAGTACATTTTCGGTGGCTTACCTGAAGATTACAAACAGACGGTTGGTGAGCTAGAAGCTCGAGACACATCACCCTCTGTTGCGCATTTTGATGACTCAATATTAGTTGTAAGTGTGCATCAACAAATACAAAACTACAATAACATTAATCGTTTTTATAGTTAAATCATTAAAATGTTATTTAAATTTACCTGTTCATTATATTAACTAATAAATTTATTTTTACCAGTTTAACGTTTAACTAAAAGAAACAAAAATCCAAAATTTATTTTTAGGAGTAGCTACGAAAAGGAAAAAGAGACCACAAAATTTTTTGGCAACAATAGCTAAACTTCGATATATGTTTTACCGGTTCAGAAAGTCAAACTGTAGGATGGAATCAACATAAAACACAGCTGAAGGAAAGTTCTGAGCATCTCGTGTAAACTTGTCCACCACTAGATTAGTTGCTTTTGGTATATGTCAAATTTTGAAGGAAGAAAAGAAAATTTTACTATGTCGAAATTCTTCGAGGTGAGGACACCATCTTTTCTAATTGAGAACAATATGTCGCAAAAACTACGTCTGAATAATCAAAGGTCTTCACATACTCCATAGCTCATCTCAAATCAAGTGAGGACACTATCTTTTCCAATTGAGAACAGTCTGTCGCAAAAACTACGTCTGAATAATCAAAGGTTTTCATATCAAAGATTTACATTCTGCATGTAAAGCTGATAAACTTCTTCTTAGATTCATCCGCCCCATCATCTTCTCGTCGAAACCCACGGCTCTACAGAACCATCCCTGCCCCGAAGATTTATCATTTTTCTTCCACACACTATCTATAAAACAGACTCTCGAATGTCCTGATGATTGTTAGTCAAAGGCCTGTAGAACCATTAATTACCTTTTTGGAATTGTGAGCTGAGCCTCTGCCCATACCTCATCTTTCACTTCAGCAATTTTAAAAATTTCCTCAGAATTTCCATTTTTATTATTGAAAACTTTATTGTTTCTCTTTTCTAATTATACCACAATATTCATGGAAAATTACGAAAATCATACTCTTTTGGAAATTTTCAAAAAATGTCATCCATATTAGTAAATGTTCGAAGAAGTTAGAAAATAATAGAGGAAGAAGAAATTTTTGATAAAATCCAAATTTACGAAGCTGGAAGATATTCAAATAAAACATAATTAATTAATTGACTCCTCTTCCGCACCACAAATACTATACTGCATCGAATATCACAATTGATGTATTGTGCTTTTAGATTTTTCGCAACCGGTATAATACCGGAAATAACTTGCTAAACAAAATAGACGAATTACACAAGATAAATGTGCGAATGGGCATGATTATCTATTAAATGATCCTGAGCCAACTACTCACATTGTTAATGCGATTGAGAATTTGATTACCTTGAAAAGTGGAGTAAAATTTATGTAGCATGCCCAAATAATTGATCAAAGAAACGGTAGAAACCATATTCTTACCGTCACATTCACTATATAAATCAGGAGACGACAAGAGTTATTTCATCGACCAAACCAAAATAGAGTCAAGGTGAGAGGACGAAATGGCCACGTCGGGAACATACGTGACCGAGGTTCCTTTAAAAGGGACGGCGGAGAAACACTACAAGAGGTGGAAGAGCGAGAACATATCTTCCCTGATACCATCGGCCACCACATTCAAAATGTCACCGTTCGTGACGGCTAATGGGACTCTCACGTGGGTATCAAGCTTTGGAACTACACATTGGGTATTCATTTACTTATACCTTCTCAATTTTCTCTCTATACTAACATTTTGTATATACAACATAGCTGAGGTTATATACAGGCTAAAGCAGCTAAATGTGTCACGGTTTTGGTAGTACTATATGTATAGTGCTCAAGTTATAATCCTGATTTTGAAAGTTTATTGCAGCATTGCATATGAATATGGCCCAAATTTAACTAATGAATACATGCATGCATGTAAAGATGGAAAAGCAAGAGGTATACAAGGAAAAGAGAGAGATAGACGATGAGAATAAAACAATGACGGCTATAGAACTTGAAGGTCACGTGAACTTCAAGGTTTGTGTAAGACAATGACGGCTACAGTTTGTGACCTCATCTTCCAGTTTACTCCTAATACTGATGATAGTTGCGTATGCAAAATCTGGGAGAAGCGCAACGATGAAGTCCCCGAACCAAGCAGCTACATGAAACTCCTCAAGACCATGGTTGCTGAAATGGAGGACCACGTCAGAGCATCCTTATTGCTAGGACCAAAATGATGTATCTTAGTATATTTTGTTAGTTTTTTTAGATTAAGAAACAAACTTAAGATACATTACTAAATGTGTAGATTATTGCTAAAGATTTTTGTTGTCTCTCAGATAATAAAACTTGAGATGGAAGAAAGAGTTTGAGATGGAACTTGAAACAAGCACATGTAGATTAAATGATATATTAAGACAAGAATATGAAAACAACCATAGAATGAGAACAAGTAACAAGAGAAACAAACATGAAGAACAAGACAAGTGTCTTCCCTTTCGAACAAGAGAACAAATAACAAGAGAAACTCCCTTTCGTCATCCCCACCGTCTTCACCATCGGTCCTCGCATCGATGACCCTCACGCTCTCTTGTTGTACGCCATGCTCATGTCTCAGCACGAGAAGCACTCTAACCACGTCAATGAGCTTGTTCAGGGTGTTATCGAAGGAGAGACTCGTGTCCTCGTTGCCTCCATGACCATGGAAGAGGTTTTCAAAGGAACAAAGGAGTCCAAGAAGGAAGTGTCTGATAAGGTTCAGCTTGAGCTTAACCAGTTGAAGACTCAGATGGAAGCAACTAACTCTAATACCAACATTGGTACCAGTTGTGGAATCAGTTTCCTAAGCTTTTTAATGTCCACATCTTTGTTCACATACAAACCCTGTGTATATGAAAGGATACAATCAGATTCCTTCTAAGATCAACACTTACATCGGATGGAAGGCGATCACATTTACGGAGTAGACAATGTCCCTTCCATCCTCCGATTTCCGGTGACACTTGAAAGCATATCTGAGAAGAGATTGAAACATATTTGTCAGATACACAAAGAGTAAGGTTCGACATAGAGAGGTAACATATCTACAAGCAATACACAACAAAGATTACATGTCTACAAGTAATACACAACAGAGATTAAAATTAAGGAGCTTCCTTTTCCAATTAAAAAACATGGACAAGCAGATCAGATAGATAATTAAAGTAAAGGTACTGTTTTTAATCAAACAGAGGCAACCTCTTCGGAAACCTCAAGAGGCTGGCTTGACTGGTTGGTTCGTGGATGAGAGAAAGTTTGGGCAGTGGATGCGTTTTAAATAGATTCTTCGTTCTTGTGGTGAAGCTTCTGACACGGTCGTGTCTTCTGGTGTAGTGGCCGTCGAGAGAGAAGTAGAGAAGGAGAAGACGAAGAGAAGGAGAGGAGAGAGTCGACGAGAAGGAGAGAGAGAAACAATGACATGTGCTCTGTCCAATCTCATCCTTCCACCTGTCCTAAGGACCAGCCCAAAACAGATCCAAACAAAGGACTTTCTTCGATGGTTCTTAGTTAATTAAGCCTTTTTTCTTTTTTTTAGCCCAAAATTACTAAGGACCAAGGCTAAGAGCAACATTATTGGTGGGACTTTTATTTGAGTCCTTAGATTTTTTTTATTATTATGTTATAGTTAGGGACAATGTTAAGAGTCTTTAAGCAAAATGGTGATTATTGGTGGGACATTTTATAATCTCTAAGGTTAAAAAATTATTTATTTTAATAACTAGTAACATATAAAAGATATGTTTAAGATACATGGCATTAGAAGAAGGCATAAAAATGATGTTCTATGAACTTAATTTGCTGTTCTAGCTCTTCCAAAGCATCACTTAACGAGGAATGCGAAATGAAAATCATACCATGGCCAAAAAGGCAGCAGGTGCTAGTATACATAAAAATTTACCTCCACGGAACATCACCAACAAGCATCCAATCTCCTTCCATGTCCTCATTTGTTAGCACTAATCCAGAAGACCCATCTGGTAGTATCTTAAGCTTTGTTTCCAAGTGACCATCTGTTTCTTGTGTGCTTGATATTGATTTGCAGAAACATTCATCATTTCGCAGTCCAAGTCAAGACCAACAAACGTCTCTAAGGGAACATAAAAGAACTTCATCTTCACAAGCATCGAAATTCTCATCTTTGTTGCATCACTTGTATTCTTGTTTACTTCCTGCTTCCACAGCCAATGTCTTGGCTTGGTTAACCATACCAACGTCTTGCCTGCAAATTTCACAAGTTTCTCAGAAGCTCAACACATAGCAAAAGACAAAAAAAAAAGAGGATTTGATTTAACACTTCCAGGACTGTACGTGAAAACAGAATTGTAAAATCACACACTTTTGACATTCAAGAACATGAGAAAGGGAAATGCTGGCTGACACGAAAATAATCACTTTTACCTAGTCTCACTTTCTAATCGTCAAGAACTCTCTGTAACCAAACACAAACAGAGGAACCATAAATACATCTATCTATCCAGATAATCAGAAGGATGAAATCAAAATCAAATTCGAAAAAGAGAGAACTGATAATAGGAGGAATCATAACCGAATCTGTATGGAGCGCCGCCGCCGTAGAGGGAACCACCCGCACTGCCCCTGTGAGGGTTCGATGCCATCGACGCCCAAATCAAAAGAAGAAAAAACAAACCCTAAAATTGAATTCGCTTAGAAAAGTTTGAAAAAGAGCAATTGCAATCGGAAGAAAACAACAACTTCAACCAACCTCAAATCGACGGCGAAAGAGAGAGGAGAAGAGAAGAAGACGAAGTCGTCGATTTCAAGAGAGAGAAAGAGATGAGATGAAAAGGCAACACGTGTCTCATAAGGACGTCTAATTTTGTATCTAAGTTAAGGACGTCTCACTAATTTTTTGATTTATTGTATTTATTTTTAATGATATTAACACTAAGGATTTCTTTTAGATATACCGTTAATCATGGTCTAAGAGCCCACGATAATGATGCTCTCAGAGCTTAATCAACATCACCATCACCATCACCATCACCATCAAGTCATCAGTATGACAATATCTCAGATTAATTATTAAGTTGCTTTCAATATAATAATGAATAAGTGGTCTTGTACGTGGAATTTCGTTTCTGTGAAATCGTTTGGTTTTTGTATATGGTTTAAGTATCGAGTTCTATATAGCGATGCTTAAGAATAATGTATAACGTCGGTCGTCTTTGACTAATTTACAAATTTCAATATACACACATATTTAGTGACTAGTTATGTGTATACAGTCAGTATTAAGGAAGAATACTTTTATTGAATCAATTCTCCACAACGATAGAAATACACTATCTGGAAAATAAACTAATTAAAGAACAAAAACGAGTGAGAAAACAAAAACACAGATAAGCTAAATTAAGCTCAAACAAAACAAAAAGGAACGAAAATCTTAGTGATGGGGGTGGGGTCTGAAGGAATCATGTAGCCACTTGATGAGACGGTCGAAAGGTGACAACTGCGTCTTCTTCGGAACACTTTTGGATAGTGGTCGCACCACAACTCGAAGCTTAAGCCCAGCCTCACAATGACCAATCTTTGAGGTAATAAAATAGTAGATTCCTGGTTTCGTTAGCCTTATGAGATCTTGTCCTCCGTTGTGGACGGCAACAGGAGAAGTAGTGTCGCAAGATTTGAACTCAAGATCACTGTTGATTTCTAGGACGTCATCGACTTGGTCGTTGTAGTAGAAAAGAAGATTGTCTCCCACATGAAACTGTTTCTCCTCACTCCACTTGGAATAGAAGTCACTCTCTTCGGGAACCCTCCATTCGTTGGAGTCACCGACCTTGTAATCTTTTCCGAAAGGAAGCATCTTTCTCGGTGGCGGCGGTGGAGGAATCGGATGGTCATGGACGACAAAAACGACTAGTTTCTGTCCGGCTAGGCATTGAGAATGATTTGAGCTGATGAAGAAGTGATAACCTGGTTCCGTGAGAGTCACGACATCGTGTCCTGTGTTGTATACAGCTTTGGGAGAAAGAGAGTTGCAGAATTGGTATTCCAAACGACTGGAAACTTGAGTGACGTCATTGACGTGGCCATCGTATTCGAACATCAGAGAATCCCCCACTTGGAATTCCTTACGCTTAGCCCATTCATAATAGGTCCCTTCCTTCGCTCTCCATCCCTTCGAGTCTCCCACTTTGTATATTTTTGCTGAGCAGCAACTTCCCATTAGAACCATCACGAGCACGAAGCAGAACGTTCTTGTTGTTGTTGTCGCCATTAGTAATAGATACCAGAGATCGTTGATGAGTATGTTGTGAGTAAGAAGAAACAAGACCGTAGCTCTCTTTTTATAACACCTTTTACCGAACCTAATACTTGCCGTTTAAGGATTTTTCTTACCATTCATTAAGATGAATTTGATTATTTCATTTATAATCCTGTTTGTGATATGTATGTTTCTTTTTTCCTTTTTGAATGATCTCTTCAAATCCTTTTGTAATTAGGTTTGTGTTTGATTTTCATTAAGCTGAGTTTGTTATTCTAAGACCATCTTTATCGGTTGTAAAATACACGGTTCTTAGCATTAAATGGACGAAAAATAAATCAAAAAGACAGGAAAAATAGAAGGACGTTAACTAAATAAGAACTTTTCTTAACGCGTCCTTGGAAGCACGTGTCTCTCTCTCACGGATCTCTCTCGACGTCTCTCTCTCTCTACGAAGTCTGAGTTACTTTTGATTTTTGATTCTGTTTCCAAGTTAAATTCTTTTGATTCAGATTAATCAGGTTCTTCTTCCTTTATAGTTGATACTGTTTGTGCCTCTCTCTCTCTTTCTGGATACACATGCTTAAATTTTCTCGAGAATTCTCGTTTCTCCGTCACACGCGCAGTTCTCGTCTTCTCTGTCACACACTGATTTTGTTTTTCGCTACTTACCTCAACGTCTAAACATCATGGGTTTGAAGGTACGATCATATTCCCATATATCTATTCCCGATTACCCTTTATGTCCTGATCTACTGTTTTTTTTTGTTTCTGTGTATAAGTGGATCTTGTGTGTGATCAGACAAGTTTTGTAATCAATCTCGCCGGTTGGGTTTGTGTCCATGAGTTCTCGATTTTTTCCATTATATTCTAGTTTTT
This sequence comes from Raphanus raphanistrum subsp. raphanistrum, assembly GCA_019706035.1. NCBI lineage: Eukaryota > Viridiplantae > Streptophyta > Magnoliopsida > Brassicales > Brassicaceae > Raphanus > Raphanus raphanistrum. Next base: position 27,489,074 of record CM033983.1, read on the forward strand.
TTGCTGTGTAATTCTGTTTGCTGTTGTCTTTTTATCCTTTTTGTAGTTGTGATCTCTCTTATTGATTTGTTGTTTTTCTCTGTTTTGGATAAGCCTCTCAGGACTCGACTTTGCATCTTGTTCTGTCACCAATAAGCTTATGCATTCTACAGATCAAATCTTCTTCTTCTGGATTCATGTTCACAGCTTGCCGATCAAGACTACTCACTTCTGTTCCATACGACATCAGGAAGCATTCATATTTTTCAAACTATAAAAGTTTTGTATTGTTTGTAAACATGGAAGTTTTCATCAGCTTACCTTTAGACAAACAAGAAGTAAGAATAGGGTTGGTCTTGGTTTGCTTCGTCCTGAGATGCTTATCCATAAGAGGGCTTGACTCTGCATAATGGATAATCAATCACCACTCTGCATCTTGTTCTGAGGCTAAGGGGAGGTAATGGCTTTGACTCGTAAGTATAATCAAGACAAGTTGGTTTGAACTTTCATTAGCGTTAACATAAATTCTCATCTACCAATCTTAATGTAAGCTTGATCATATACAATTCTTTTATTGTGAATGGAATGGTTTCTTTTATGTGTTCTTGAGTACCTTTGTGTCTCATAATATCTTTGGTTAAGGTGTTACGCTCGTCTACACCCGAGGGCTGTGAACTGCCGGAAGAAGAAGTGTGGCCACAGCAAAACACCTGCGGATTTCCTCAGTGCAGTTATATGTTTTGTTTTGGAATTTTTAAACCTAAGGACCAACCAAAAGTCCCACCAATAATCACAAATTTTATTAAAGTTCCATAACAATGTCCTAAACTACAAATATTAATAAAAAACTCTAAGAACTTGCTAAAAAGTCCCACTGATAAAGATGGTCTAATAACTGTTTTGGAATATATGTCCTTTTTTCCCTTTTTCAACTTAAAATTTACTTAGACCAGAAGCAAGTTAAAAAAATTGCCTCTTTTACAAGATTCGAATTTAACCTCCTCTTAAATTTTAATGTAATGATAGATAACTGATTCTGATTGAGTGCAAGTTTGTGGAAAAAAATACCAATTAATCAATTTATACGTAGCCTCCCTTTGAAAATAAAGAGTGTTTTCATAAGTTAATTACTATTATCATCTACTAGTAATATAGTTGTTAATATATGTGTACTAATATTATATTTATCTATTTAGTCTTCACCTTTGTTATTAAACTATTTTCTTTTTATTAATATTTTCTTAGGAAAAGAAATACTCCTTTTCTTCCACACATGCAAATGTTTTAATAGTTTTTTATTATTTTATTTTATTTGATATGAATTCGTTAATGATAATAGAAAATTTCTTAATACTTTATTTAGTAAAAAGATTTCTTTTTTATATTATAAAAGTTTGTAGATTGTTTGTGATTTTTACTAACTATTTTAACATTATTTTATCATTTTTTTTGGGATAAAATGTATTTTGAATTAATTATACCTACTAAGATGATTTTTGTTAATGTTTTTATTTTGAATGTCTATTTTACTATAATAGTTAGTATTTTAATAAAGTTTTCAAATGCTAATATTTATTTTATTATTTTAAGTTATATGTAATAGTATTTCCATTTTATTTTATAGTAAATGTTTATAGATTTTGTGTGTTTGTTAATTTTTCTATTTTAACATTAATTTACTATATTATAAAATATATTTTAATTTATTATACCTAAGAAGAAATATTTTTTGTTAATATTACTACTTTTCTTTTGATTTTCCATTTTACTCTGATAATTAGTATTTTAAGTAAGTTATCAAATGTGAAAATCCTTCATAACACCAAAATTTAATTGGGTTGTTTATTTATTTTTATTAGCGGTATAACTATTTTGATCATATTTTTCTTAGAGTTAATTTAATGTTAATATCTCTTAAATAAAACCAAATGTTTCTTATTTATTTTACTCATATTTTTCTTAGAGTTCTTGCTATATATAAAACTAACAATGATTATTTTAACCAGATATAAACTGAATAAAATTAAATAGCTAAAAAGAAATAAATTATTAGAAAAATATGAGCAAAATACGAGTAAAAAATACTAAGTATAATAAGTTATATCAGTATATAAATCTATACTTTATAAAAGTTGAGACTATAAGTAACTGAAATCATTCACATATTATTTGAAACAACCAATCAAAATATTAAAATTCATCAACTTAAATTTTTTTTCAAAAAAATTAAGATTTCCAAAAAAAATATATTTTATAAACGAATTTAATATTACATATAAGTTAAACTAACAAAATGAATATACAATTGCATAACTTACTTAAAATTCTAACTATTAAAGTAAAATAGACAATCAAAAGCAATTTACAAAACGAATAAAGTTAAAATACTTTTTATACAAAGTTAAAATGGTAAATTAATGTTAAATTTTTTTTAAATTAACAAACACAAAAAATCTATAAACATTTATAGTTAAATAAAACGAAATTAGTATTACATATACCTTAAACTAATAAAAATAATAACAGAGAAACTAATTAACATAGAGATTAATAAAAAAATAATTATAGGAGATTTTCCAAAAAAAAAAGACAAATACAAATCTATACCCAATATTAAGTGAAATGAAAAACAATAACATAAGAATAATTAAATTACAAATCTTATTATGAACAAACATGAAAAAGTGTTTATTATTATAATCTTAAGAAGTCTTAAAATAGGTTTTGTCAAAAAAGGGTTTTAAAATATTTTATATATAACATATGAAATAAATGGATAAAGATGATTTTTTATGAGTTATATAAAAGATATTTAAAGAACACTGATTATAAGATATATAGATCAAAACTAAAAGTCTAAAACATGTATCAAATAAGTTAATTGGAATTCTAACAAAATGTAAGAAATATTGTTATAGCATGAACAATACCATAAAAATGATATGGACAATAGAGAATATTCATTTATTAAGATAATAATAGATTATCTAAATATGGTGATAAAAAAAATTTATCTTACCATAAATTTATATTTACTTTCTATGTATTGTAAGGGTTATACATTAACAAAATATTTACTTCTATAAAATATAGTTATTTAGATCAGGAATGCTGGGAAAACAAAATAGAATAAATCTAATACTAGATATTCTTTATATTATTATTTATATAAGTTAAATATTAATTAACATTAGTTTCCAGTTAAGAAAATTATTTAACATTAGTTAAAAGTTTTTTTTATATTTATTTTCATTATAAAACTATTTAACAAAGGATATTTAATATTAATTAAAACTCGTAATATTATTAATGATGATTAATTTTAAAAAGCCTACGCAAGAAACAATGAACAAAATGAGTATGATCAACTAAAACAACATAACTATGTCAAAAATATTATTTAAACAGATTTTGAACTAAATATAAACTGAATAAAACTAAATAACTAAAAAGAAGTAAATAATTAGAAAAATATGAGCAAATACGAGTTAAGTGGGGGTTATTGGTTGTAGTATTTTTGTGGATTTAGAAAAAAGTTTTGGATTTGCAAATCATTGACAAATCCCTTGATTTCAAAATCAAACAAACAGATTTCAAAATCAAAGATTAAATTTCAAAATCAAAATAAGTGGACTTTATAAATGAATGAAATGGATTTGCAACTAATTCATCATCTTCATACGCTATATATATTTTCTTCTTCTGTAAAGGATCTGAAACCGAAGCATCTCGTGGACTAACAATAGATTCAGTAACCTCCCTAGGTTTCAAGACGCTGCTATTGTTAAAAACGGCATCTACGTATACTCCTCGCGTCTCACAGTTTCTAACATCTTTTCTCAGGCAGAGCATGTATTCCAGAATTATCAACCAATCTATCATCATCTCTAGAAACGGAGCTGGGCTTAGTATTCCAGAAAACAGTTTCTTCTATGTCAAGAGATTTATTGGTTGGAGTCTACTCAGGTTTTGGATATGTTTGTCAAGGATGAGGACAGGAACATCTAGACTTAAGCTTGACTGCTTGAGTATCCTCCAATTAACAAACAGTTTGCCTCTGAGGCATCGTCAAGAAAAAGCTAACCATTACGTAAAGTCAACACGTTGTTGTATGAGTCCCATTGAGAATAAAACTCAGAGAATGATGCAAACTTCAGCTTCAATAATATTTGACAAAGACTTGTCGCAGACGCTGCACTTATAGCTCAACGACGACTTCTCAACTACTGCCGTCACCAGAGGAAGAGGAAAAAGCTGACGATTGCCGCCGTGAGTGAGGAGCATAAGGCAGAAAGCGGATCTTGAACGTTTGAATCTATTACCTTTGGTCCAGTGTTCGACGCCATGGAATCTTAAAGAGTCTTTGAACAGAGGAGGAACGGAGAAGCTAGTCTCGGTGAGCTGAGAGCCTAGAGCGCCATTTGTTTGAGTTTCTTTTGTTTTTATTGTTATGGAATTGGATTGAAGTGTTGCTGAAGAAAAAAACAAGACAGTGTAAATATATAGTAGTGGGGAGGAAGTTCCGTGACAAGTGGTGGGAAAGTGTGAAGATGCTCCGGGGCCTTTCTATTTGTAGTTTCACTGTAAATCTGGATGAGGTTGTAGCCTAGGTGATGAGGTTGTAGCCTAGGTGATGTGGTTCAGTTTTGTTCTCGTGCAAGTGCAAATGTAGTGATCTGTTATTTTTATAAAAAAATTGAAGTTTAACTGATATAATACAAATCCAAGCAAAATAACAAGCTTCACCTCTGTATTTGTTCCTTTGTATTTTGATCCTAAAAATACTCATAAATCCATTGAAGTACAATTTCAAATCAAATACTTAAACAAATCTTTGTAATTGAATAACACTTGATTTCAAAATCTATTTTAAAATCACAAAACCAATAACAATAGATTTGGATATGAATTTTAAAATCATAAAACCAATAACACTAGATTTGGTTTGAATTTGAAAATCAATCAAAATATGTAAACCAATAACACCAAACACTAACTCAAAATACCAATGCATCAGAACAATTTAGGAAAACTGCTAAAAATAAGGATTAGTTATAATTCAACTGATGGTTTTAAATCATATATGGACAATGGGCTATACCTGAACCAAATAAAAATGCGATTAGTATACTCAAAAATAAATTATCTAAGTAAAATTATTAAGAGTTTCTATTATTGACTGGATCAATCTAAATTTTTATACTTAAAATCAATGGTCTTACACTAATACGTCAACATATTATTATCTATGGTAATATTTACTTATTTTTATACATATAAATTAAATGACTCAAAATTTATAAATAAATAAGATTATATTATTAACCAATTATTTTAATATTGAGTTTGTTTTGTAGAATTTATATATGTCAGTGAGCTTTCAACATATTATTGTTATTCTCATATTTTTATGTAACTCTGAAACAATCATACTTTAAAACTATTCAATTTGATAAAGAAAACTTTAAACTAATCCTATAAATTATTCAAATTTAATAATTATACTAACCATTGATGTATTAAGTTCTATTTTTTATTCATGGAGTGTAAATTTTGGAAAAAAAATCTTCTCTCTAATAATAAGTAAACTATCATTAGGCAACTTGAAGTTGAAACCAAATATTTACTGTAGTTGTGGAATGAAAATAATCTCATCGATATTAAAAGCATTAAAAACAGTTACGGCTCATAAATTATCAACAGAAATAACAATGGCCTGTAAACATCATATATTATCAACAATTTAGATCTTATAAACTTTGAGAAAATTTATAGAACATTACCTCTGTGTTCTCTTAGATTATATTTATATTGTGCTTATTATTTGTTAATTTATTTTATGTTATTTAATATTTTTATCATAGTTTTCTTGTTTCTTTGTATTTAGAGTATACTTTAATAAGTTTCACTTTTTATATTTTATAGGTTATTTATTATTTGATTATAAATATATTATCGTGATAATTTTTTTATGATTTTGATTATAAATTTGACGTTATCATGTATAAATGCGAATTTATTTATATTAGTTAGGAATCTGATTATTTATATTAAAAATATATAAATATTTAGCAAAATATATAATTTATATATCATATATTTTAATGATTTTTAACTTATTTATCACCGATGAGATTAAATATAATATAAATTTAATTGCTTAATAAAATATTTTATCCCACAAATAGTTAATTATAACTTAGTAGAATGTCTTTATTTTGCGATGAGGTCTTTTGGAGGTCTAATAATTCACAATCTGGCCAATAACATATATAATACAAAATATTAGAAAAAAAAAATTGATGATCAAGTAGTACATAAATTAATGAGTATTTGCATTGTATATACATGAAATAAAGTATAATTAGTTATGTTGTATGTGTACTGTGCTATTTTCGAAAACTTCCATAATATCCCTGCTATCTCTTTCTCTTTCATCGCTCTCTCTTTTATACTCCATTTTTTTTTTCGCCATGGTTGCAGAAGCTTGGTCTGTGAAGATGAGAAACCAAGTAAGCACCAATCACTCTCACCATTTCTTATTCCACTTCTTTTCCTATGATTTCTCATCAAGACAAAATGATGATGGTGAAAGAAGAAAAAGAGGACGAGCTGTCTCTATCCCCATCCGCACCGGCTCCACCGCAAAACACGCCGTCGGCCTCGGCACCGGCTCCACCGCCAAACACGATGTATCCCACATCAGCGAGCTCCTCCGCGAAGGCAAGCTCCGCGACGTGATCGGGATCCCCACCTCCACAACTACGCACGAGCAGGAGGTCTCGCTAGGGATACCGCTGTCCGATCTGGACTCCCACCCCGTGGTGGATCTGTCCATCGACGGCGCCGACAAGGTCGATCCGTCTCTCAACCTCGTTAAGGGACGCGACGGGTCGTTGTTAAGAGAGAAGATGGTGGAGGGGGCTTCGAAGAAGTTTGGGAAACAATCGTCGAAGAAGTTTCGACTGAAATATACACGGCCGGCTTGGTCTCCGATCGGTAGTGGCCGGAGAAGATGACGAATAGCGGCCAGAATCGAGAAAGATACATAGTTCCGAGAGCGAGTTTGGTTGGGATCTTAGATATACATTAGGAATTAATGTGTAATTTTACCTCAATTATCTCACCACTTTTGCAAATATTTTTGAATTCTGTACAGATACCTAATTACCATTGTTTTTATGTATATTGAGCTAAATGACCCTAAATTAATAGGATACACCAATTTTTTAAAGAAAAAATACTAAGATCTAAAAATTCATCGACTAAAGTCTAAAGGTTCTTTCTCATACTGGTATCTAAATGTTTATTTTCAACTGTTAAGAAATTATTTTCAACTCTTAGGAGAAATCATCACAAAAAATTATTTTGATGGTTTTAACCGGTAGTTATCATTATATATTATGTGGTATAGTCAATGATAGTAAACTTATTCATAACAAAAGAATCCCTTTGAAATAATTTAGATTGAAAAGTATAAAAAATATTTATAAAAAAGATATAAACCCTGAAAAAATAAATTTACAAATAATTGATTAACATCCAATTGTTTAATTTTATTTAATATTTTTATTTTAGTTTTTATGTCTTTTAATATATCTAGTGACTTCCACTGGATGCACATCGTCTTTCCACTGGATGCACATTGTCATTTGGTTATGTAATGAAATGGAAGCTATTGATTCTCACATTGCAACCCAAAGGCTTTGTTGTTAGAGTTGGAGAGGTGGAGGAAGAAAAAGAAGAAATAGATTAGGGTTTAAGCCTTTCTATATGTCTCCGGACTTGGCTCAGACTCTCTAAAGTTTTTCTTCTCTTCTTTTTTTCTCCCTACTCGAGCTTCTGCTAAGGAGAAAGTTGTAACTCCAGCTGTTAATTAGAGGATCGTGTTTGTTTTGGAAATGTATTTGGAATCAAGGACTTAAGGCTTCTGGGGTTGCTTAATGTTTGCTTCAAGTAAAGATGGCAAAAAAAGTCATCAGAGCTCGTGTACAAACTAGGAAACTGATGCTTACACAGACTCAATACCAATCTTCTTGCATTAGACCGTTGAAACAGCAGGAACAATGAGACTATAATCATAATTTTGTCAAACAATCCAATGTGGAAGTCATGAATAAATATAAAAGATTCTGGCTTCACATTCATATACGCAGAAATCATATTTGCTTCCCAAAATTCATCAGCACACACGCAAATAGAGAGACTCGAAGAAGCTACAAAAAGCCAAAAAGGTAAAAAATTACAACAAATCATTGACGACTCCATTAAAATTAGTGAATTTCACTATTTGGAAGCATGTAACACATGATTTTGTGGGATTCATTGTCGTCCCCTGATCAAAGATCCCTAATAAATAAACCTCAACTAAACTACCTCAAATCATTAGCATATATATTAGAGAGCACACCTTTTTCTTCTAGAAAGGAAAAAAAACTAATTCAATACAAATTAGGTGCTTTGAGATATTGTACAAACCTGAGGAGACCCTACCCTTGTGGCTAATTGGGTTCGTTTAACCATGTATGTTGACTTCACCTGCAATTAGATTACAGATTTCTAGCAAACAGAAGATCACAGACTCTCTCTTCTACATCAACATTTTCCCGGAAACGGCCATTAGCAACAAGACTCTTCTTCTCCTTCTTCAGTGACGCTGCTTCTCTCTGGAAGTCACTGGTTTTCTCAAGACCAGACAACAGAACATTGTATGTCCCCAACGAAGGCACGATCTCACGTTCTCTCATGTCTTCAAATATCTTCATTGCTTTCTCTGGACTCCCTGCTGAGATATAAACATCCATCAGTGCAGTGTAAGCAGCTACGCCCTTTTGATCACCTGGAAGCAAGTCAAAAACTTCTGCGGCTAAGCGAGGTCTCCTGCCAAACCCAAGCCTGTGGACCAACGTTGCTCCGTGGTACACACCAAGTGAGTGATGGGCTTTCACCATCTCCTTGACTGCTTCGATAACTTTAGTAAGCTCGTTTTCTCTCAGAAAGCAACCAACCAACGCAAGATACGCTGATTTCTCGAGATGAATCCCCATTTCCGAGCTGTAACCAAGGGCCAACGAAGCCCCCTCGGTTCTACAACGGCCACAGTTTGTTTCAACGATTGCTGAAACAACGAAAGAATCCAACTTTACGCTTCTATCTTTCATCTGGTTAAGTAGATGATCAACTGCAACAAGACTCTGCTTCATCAAGAGAACCGAGCTAATAATTCTACTATCATCTGAACTTCCAACTTCAGCTTCAACGGTGTCGTTGGAGCACAAAGATTCAACAGTAATATGCGAATTGACTTCCCTTAACAGATCTTCACTTTGACCTGCGGCTTTCAGAGTCTCCAACGCCTCGAGAAATACAGGGTAACGAAGCACAATCCCGTTTTCTTTCATGTATACAAGAATCCGAGTCATGAAAGACGTTTCGCCGAGCTTACAAGCTTTCCCAATCAGAATGTTACAAGCTGCTTTATCTGGCTGCACACCAATCTCTTGCATTTTAAAGAAAATGTCTAAAGCTTCCTCACATTTTCCTGCAAATCACAATTTTAAAAAACTAAGATATCATCTTCATATACTAACACAACATTCATATAAATTAAATAGATAACGGTAAACTATATACTAACACTAATTAAAAAAAAATATTTAAACATTCACTTAGGAATATTAACAAACAGTTGGTGTGCTATAGAGCAAAACTCACCAGAGCCGACAAGAAACTCCATCAAGACCGTATAAGTGTGACAATTCGGAGAAACCCTCGACCGTAACATCTCCTTATACACCTCCGTCGCTTCATCCACTCTCCCATTATCGAAAAGCATCTTCATGTAAGCCGTGTACGACACGACGGTAGGCTCGCACCCACTATCCCTCATCTCCTTCCACAGCCTCACCGCTTCGTCGACATCACCTGAGCTCGAAACCCAGTGGATCAGCGAAGTATACGTCACCGCATCGATCGCCACGCCCTTCTCCTTCATAAGGCGGAAAACGGAGTACATTGACTGGATCCGACCCGCTTCGCCGAAGATGTCGAGCATGGTGGTGTAGGTGAAGTGGTCGTGTTTGAAGCCTCTGATGTCGGAAGCCCAGTTGAAAAAGAGCCAGGCTTTCTGCATCGGAGGGTGGGATTTCAAGACGCGGTTGATTATGTGAGAGTCCCATTTGATTTGGAGGTGTGGGAGCTGGGATAGAGCGGAGTCCCAGGTGGAGTACTTGAGGATGTTGTAGATGTTGGATACTGTGTCTCTTGTGTAAACCTTGGCTTCTGGGGTTTTTGTTTTGACGAGTTTTGGTCTCTGGAAGAATCTTCTGGGTTTTGGTCGGGGAAGAGAGTGGAGTAGCTTGTCGGAGCTTTGGAGATGGACTGGGGCTCTGCGGAAAATGGTGGAGAAGCGCATGTATTTGCGGACAAGTTCATCCAAATTTAAATTGAACAAAGCTCCCTATCCACTCTTACTTGCTTCGTCTCAATCACAGTTCCTTCTTTGGTTCTGGTTCTCTACAGTCTAATAAACCCTCTTGAGACTTTAGCTCTCTGACTTTTTTAGTTTCTGACCTCTTTCGTGTATGAATTCTTGGGTGGGCTTTATTCTTGGATGGGCTTTATTCTTGGATGGGCTTTATTTTCTCTCCCGATTAACATCCATATACATAGCAGTTACTGATGCTACTGTTGTTAGATAATAATAGGGAAAATCACGTAAAAAACACTTGAAATTGTCACTTACTATCATTAAAATGACATTTGTATCATAAAAATTTCCAAAATAAAAAATTTGCCATGTTTAACAGATAAAAAATGTTGTTTCAGTTTTTTTCATATATAAATATTTACTTAATAAAATAAAGAAAAAATAAATAAATAAAAATCGAAAAATTTAATAAAATTCATAGGAATCAAAAAAAAATCAGAAAATTAAAGAAAATCGGAAAATTTAACAAAAATTAGAAAATCAAAAAACCAAAAAATTAAATATTAATAAAATTCAAAAATAAATGAGATCAAATTAAAATACAGAAAACAGAAAATCATAAATTTCAAAAAAAAAAGTTGAAAATTAAAAAGTTTGAATTTTTTTTTTCTTTTGCCATTTTCAACGATCAAATCTGAAATTATCATCAGAAATATGTCAAATATCGTCATTATTAATGGTTATATGAGAAATCATCATCGTCACTAGTGAGATATTTGATATTGCTATTGTCCACGATGAAATTATATACTTAAAAAAATATTATAATTTTAAAAAGACTATTTTGAATTCGCTAAAAAAAATTAAATTTGTGAATTTTTATTTAGTTCATCTGTATTTAATTTAATCATATTTATAATCTTATTATTTTATTTTATTTTATTTTTTATTTTTTAAAAAAATTATGAAACTTTAAATTAATTTTCTGATTTTTTTTTTTGTGAATTTATTAAAAAATATTTATTTTTGAATTTTTTTATTTATTTTGTATTTTATTAATTAAATCATTGTTTTTTGAAAAAATTGACACATCATCTTTTTATCTGCTAAACATGTCAATTATTTGTTTTGAGAGTTTTTCATGATACAAATGTCACTTTCAATGTTATAAATATTAGTAAAAAATTTCAAAATTTAAAGTGGTAGTACGTGACACTTTCAAGATTTTCACTGTGATTTTCCCGATAATGGAGGTGATTGGTTTGGTTGTAAGAAGTGACTTTAACTTTAATTTTTGTTTATACCCGTAAATATCACCAATCATGTTTTATATTAATTTTTTAAGTTACAACCAAAAAAATAAAGTTACAGCAAAAAAAATAAAAAATAGTTTTTAAAGCATTGTTTTCTAAAGCTCCATCTTTTTAGCTGTAGTAAATTTTAAACCTACATCCTTTAGAGCTAAATCAAAATATTCTATAGATTAAAATCTAAACTAAATTTTTTAAGTTACAGCTCAACCAATCAACCTCAATAATACATTTTTCATCTTCCCGTTCTGAGGATGAAACACAAATTGCATTTTATGTTGCTTCTCAATTTATTACTTAGTCAATGATCAAATTAGTTATATTGGTGTGAAGACTTGTTTTATAGGATACATGTTACTGTCATCATCCCAATTCGTATTAGGATACCACCATTCATCAGTCACGACCATGATTGTGGTTTTTCATACAAGTTAAAAATAAGCGTTCAAACCAGAAAGACAAGATACATAAAAAGTCTGAACCCGTTTACATATTAACAAGACAAGAAAACAAACTTATTTAAGAAGAATAATGTTGGAAATTGTCTTGGCACTTGGAGTAGGAGTGACCGACCTGAATGATCCAAAGAATTGATAACAAATCAGTTTAACAATTTTAAACAAACGACACTATAGCCAGAAGTCTAAATCCATTGCTAATGAATGTAACAGAAGTAACAGCTCTAGAAGAGATTTAAAAAGGTGTACCTCATCAAAGAGATATATGAATCATTCTTGTTGTGATGGCTTAAGCTTGAACTCATGAACATGTAAGTCACCACGGAACTTGCGCACTAATGTTTGGTAAAGTTTAGGCTCCGGATTTGGCGAGGAGGGATCTTTAGCCCACAATGTTATGTAAAAGCAAAAACCTTGGGCGGCTGTTACATTGCAACTGACGTACTCGACAAACTCAAGTTGTGTTCCATAATCTTCGTTTTTTGCCTCGATAGCCGTCTTGATGAGAAGATCCATCAAGTCTTTATTGCTGAGTCTAACATCGAACTTATTTCCCCATTCAAATTTGACGGGAGCAAATTTGTAGTCAAATTTATCCAAGTCCATATAAAAACCCTAATTATAATATGAATAACCCAAAGTGAGATTTATAGGATAACACAGGATCTTAAAACGAACCCTAAATTAAACAAGGAGGAAGGATTATCACCTCGTACTTATCAACTTGTTCCATGAAAAGATCAGCCTGTTCCTTATATTTCGGATCATCGCAATCTATTGGGAGGAAAGGCGGTCTTCCTAGTGGATCATCCTCTCCCGCTGGCTCTACCTTTTCCTCAGCCTCTGCCTCTGCCTTCCCCACTGGATCCGTCTTTGGCTTCTTCAGTGGTGGAGAAAACTCAGTCGAGTCTCCAAACTTCGTGATCTCGTTATCAGCGGCAGCGGCGGAATCCCCCGACATATATCTTTTTTTTTTTTCTTCCTTAGGTGTTTTTCCTCGTAACAAACAACCGAGAATTGCCCCCTATTGATTTTGATTCTTCTTAAATCAATAATAAAGGAACCTTTCCATGGGCCCCTGACTATTGGCTTTTTGGGCCCGAATTTGTGGACATGATTTGTAGTGCAATCGTAATAATCTTCTAAACTCCCGAACTCAAAAATAATAGTCAAGTTTTGAAATTTATTAGCATCTTTATCTAAGTCAAAAAATTATAGTCTCTCACTCTAGTATTATTTTGGATTGACGGTTTATTTCCCCATGATATCTATCATATAGTATCAGATCTATACTGAACTATAACATCGTGCTAAATCTCCACGAAATAAAAAATATAGACTTATTTCTTCCTGAATTGATAATTTAGAGTCTAATTACTCATAGATCAGTGATTTTAGTTGATTTACTTGTTTTAATGAATTTACTCTTAACCAAATAATTTAAATCAACTAAACCAAACAAATATTAATTTTTGAATATATATTTTCTTTAAAAAAAGAAAAATTCATCCTTTTACATGTATTTCTTCTTCCAAATCAAATCATCATCTACTTCATCAGAATATATTCGCATAAACCTTTCCTTTGAAACATGTAAGAAATACAATAAACCGAAAGAAAAAAAATCAATGTGGCGAAATCAGTATTTTGTATCGTCAATCGAAAATTCAACTCCAATGGCCGACACCACTTGAGCACACTTTCAAAACTCTGACACCATCTCTGCTACTACCAAACCCAAACGGAACATGACAGTGTCACTACAAGTTATTGACTAGCTTAGGCTCAAGCCACTGAGGAGCAATTTAAGACTTCACTATATAGATTTCATCTAGGATTAATAACGTATTGACGATATTAAAAAAGAAGAAAAATGTTTGTGAAAAAGATAATAACTCTTTTTAAGAATTATATATACATAATCGGATTGTTGAAAACGCTCTCGGACCAGACTTCATATTCCCTCTTGAGTTCGTTACTCCTGGCAGGAGTGATGCTCCATTCTCCCATAAATTTTTTGTTGTTTTTCTTTGAAGTGGATATTGGAAGACCGATCATCGGGGAACCCTGATCCACCAAAGAGTTCTAACCTGCACAAAGAGCGAGAAAAATCTACATGGACTACCATTTCAAACACTGGGATAACTTTTCCAGAATAAAATCTCCAAGTAGCACACAAAACCTTTTGACTCAGTCGAAGCATCAGCACGACACCTTGACCCAAAACCAGAGAACCTTGTATGGCCTGTATGCACTTCCAAGCTTAAGCTCAGCTGGAGATCTGAGAAAAGCCACGAAGCAAAATAGAAGAAATCTGAATCAGCGGAAGAGAGAGAAAATAGCAATTACAGGCTGCTGACAATGACTCGGTGTCGAACCCAAATCTAAGAGAAAAATGACCGAAGGAAAGGTGAGAAGGAAAAGGAGTCGCTAGTGTTGGTTAAAGATGAAGATATTGTGACTGAGAGGAGAGATGTGAGAGTCGCCAGAGATGGTGCGTGTTGGGTTGCGATGGCGGTTGTTGGTGGTGGTGCATCGACCACAAACAACCACCTCACATTCCCGACGTCTTGCCAATTCCTCCATAGCCAGAGCTCAAGATAAGAGACAAGCTCCGTTAAATCAGATTATGGAACAGATGTAGAGCGAAATCCTTACATTTGCCCACACCGATTTCTTTGATTGAGAGTCTTCTGAGATTGACGTGGCTGAGTATTTGGGAACAGTAATTTTGCGAGGTTGAACAGGAAAGTGCTTCTGGTCAACATCAGACATGTCCAAAAGAACAAACTTGTGAATTACGAGCATCAAAATGACAACAATGGCGATGATGGTAAGATGGAGTGTAAGTTTATAGAATTCCTTCATTGTATTCATCGTAATCTTCTAAAACTCCCGAGTTCAAAAATAATTGTCACGTTTCGAAATATTTAGCATTTTTATTTAGGGAAATTTGGGAAAATACATTTATATGAGATTCAAATTTGAAAACTACAATACTATTTATTTATTTTTGAAAACTACTCTTTTGTATAATATAAAATGACTAAATTATCCAATCAATTAAGAAAACTATCATAGTATATTTTGTAATCGTGTAATGTACAAGACGATTCTCAGGGAAACTAGCAACGATATACCATGGATCAGCTTTTGGTTTGTAAACTACACAAAATCTGAGTATATTACCAGCATGGTAATGTAGAGTCTCCGAACTTTGTGTCACATGAGCTAACTTTCATTGAAATCCACTTTCACATTAGCTGCCATTATATCACACATTGCCGTTAAATCCACTAAAAAAAGAAACACTATCAACGCAAAAAGAAAGAGGAAGCAATTCCTCAATCTTATATCTAAGTGGATGAGATGAAACTAGTTTTAGCTTATCTACTCTTATGTTAGTTACTTACTTGTTTGTTTTCTTTTTTTGCCGAGTAAAAAAACTCTAGATCTACTGTACTTATAAATCTTTTTACATATCTATGATGTTTACCTTTTAGCAAGAATGGGAAAAGAATGTCGCCTAACCTGTTCAGCTTATGGAACAAGAATGAGCTCTGTTTAATTCACGAAAAACAGAGGAGCCCTGACTATTGATGTGATGATGCCTAGGGGTAAACAAAAAAACTATAAAGTTTCAGGTTGAAAGCTGCAAAAATCAAGAATACAAAATTTATCAAATCAGCTTTACATAGGAATACTGGTCCCTGAACTCATCAAACATACAACTACTGTGTAATTCCAATGCATAAATTATGAGATCCAGTGAAGAACGCAACATGAAGTTCTACTTCCATGTACCATCATATATTCATATGTATAGAGTATAATAGTTTTCGTCAAGGAAACATTACTGAAAAATGTACATACGCACCTGATCTACATAATTCACTTGATAAGGATGCAACATGCATATTCCGATTTATAACTTATATGATTCAAGTCTTTTTGATTCACTACGGTGTATTCAGATTTTATTAAACTTTTAATACACAAGCAATAAAAATGCACATGAACCCGAAAAATACATAAATAATCTTGATATAAATTTAGTTTTTTAGTTTAATCAAAATGAGGATAAGATGTCTTTTTACATATAAGAAAGTGTAATTTTCAGAAAATATAAATCAAAATGTATAATTCAAATTTCAAATCACAAATAAGGTATTTTTCAAATTATCCCTTTATTTAAGTCCACTATCTTTTTTTGTATCTGCGCTAAGTATCTTCTCACTACTAGTATTAGTATTTGACATCTGGTATCTTTTCTTGTGTTGCACCTTGTTTCCCTTTGTTACACGCACCACACAACAATTTGTCGTTAATCTTGAACTTGGACACTCTTCGAACCATGTCTTTGTGAACAAGGTTAGTCATGTTTCTGACATTCATATGACCTAACCATTGACACTTTTTTCTCCCACATGTAGCAGGTGTTACCAGATCTGATTCCTTGTAATATAGTTACTTCACACTGATTTATAACTCGAATATCAACTGCTGAAAAGACAACTGTGAGTCCCTCATCACACAACTGGCTGACACTTATCAGGTTTTCTTTTAGTCTTTTAACAAAATAGACGTTTACCATCCTAGGCATTTCAGAGCTACATATTGTGCATTTGCTCTGAAGAACGCTTATTTAATACAAATTAAAAATAAGCGTTCAAACTACAAAGACTAGATACATAAAAAGTCTGAACCCGTTTACATATTTAACAAGACAAGAAAACAAACTTATATAAGAAGAATAATGTTCGAGATAGAGTAGTTGTCTTGGCACTTGGAGCAGGAGTCACCGACCTGAATGCATCCAAAGAATTGATAATAAATCAGTTTAACAATTTTAAACAAACAACACTATAGCCAAAAGCCTAAATCCATTCAGTGGCGGAGCCAGAAAAAGATTACATCGGGGGAAATAAAAAATTTTACTCAAATTTATAGAGGCAATATCAAAGATTTAGATTACATCCGGGGCAATATAAAATTTTACTCAAATTTATAGGGGCAATATCAAAAACTTTACCATGTAAATCATATAAATGTTGATTAATCAATAAAAAAAAATCAATATTTCATAGGGCGCAGCTGCTCCCCTTCCACTCTATCTCCCTCCGCCCCTGAATCCATTGCTAATGAATGTAACAGAAGTAACAGCTCTAGAAGAGATTTAAAAAGGTGTACCTCACTAAAGAGATATATGAATCATTCTTGTTGTGATGGCTTAAGCTTGAACTCATGAACATGTAAGTCACCACGGAACTTGCGCACTAATGTTTGGTAAAGTTTAGGCTCCGGATTTGGCGAGGAGAGATCTTTAGCCCACAATGTTATGTAAAAGCAAAAACCTTGGGCGCCTGTTACATTGCAACTGACGTACTCGACAAACTCAAGTTGTGTTCCATAATCTTCGTTTTTTGCCTCGATAGCCGTCTTGATGAGAAGATCCATCAAGTCCTTATTGTTGAGTCTGGCATCGAACTTTAACCCCCATTCAAATTTGACTGGAGCGAATTTGTAGTCAAATTTATCCAAGTCCATATAAAAACCCTAATTATAATATGAATAACCCAAAGTGAGATTTATAGGATAACACAGGATCTTAAAACGAACCCTAAATTAATCAAGGAGGAAGGATTATCACCTCGTACTTATCAACTTGTTTCAGGAAAAGATCACACTGTTCCTTATATTTCGGATCATCGCAATCTATTGGGAGGAAAGGCGGTCTTCCTAGTGGTAACTCCGCCTCCTCCGAGTCTGCATCAGCCTCTCCCGCTGGCTCTACCTTTTCCTCAGCCTCTGCATCTACCTTCCCCACTGGATCCGTCTTTGGCTTCGAGTCTCCAAACTTCGTGATCTCGTCATCAGCTGCGTCGGAGAAATTTCCCGACATATCTTTATTTTCTTTTCGTGACGAACAAGTGAAAATTGCCCTTTTGATTCTTCTTAAATCAATAATAAACGAACCTTTCCGTCGGCCCCTGACTATTGGCTTTTTGGGCCTGAATTCGTGGACAGGATTTGTATTGCAATCGTAATATTTTAAACTCCCGAATTCAAAAATAATTGTAACGTTTCGAAATTTTAGCATCTTTATTTTCTTCAACTCAAAATTTTATTAGATCTTTCATAATAAAACACATCATGAACTACAAAAGCAGGAAGAAAATAAAAATATCTCCGGAAGCAATAGTCCAAAAAAATGAGACAAAAGTTAAACAATAAACAATAGAGAAACAAATGTACTAAGGCTGGAATTGATAGACTGATCATAACTCGCAAACACTCTTGAAAAACATAAGATCGAAAATAATCCAAAACCAATTATTTAAGCAAACATAACCCTGAAGGATATACCACCAGACCAAAACACGTGCAACATCGAAAAAAGATGTGCAAAGATAAACTTACATCAAGTCCAGTACTTTTTACATGTAAGGTCACTTATTGAATTTTAATATCACCGCATGACATTTTCTGCTAGTACTTTATATAGCTAATGCATGACTTAACTTGGTCTGGTAAAAGCGTAACTGAGTTTGGATTTTTTAGTTGCATATATTTTTTTTTATCTTTCTACTGTTGTGAATTCTGAAATAAGGAGTTGTGGACCCAAGACACAAGCTTAACTGGTTTTAGTTTTTTTTTTAAAGTTGTTTTTATTATTTCGTGATACGAAAACAGAGGATTGAAAGAGAAAGAAATTGAAGGAGAAAGCGATAGTTAGAAGCGACTGCGATTCCCAGTTCTGAACTGGCTACGTTTGTTCGGCAACAATGACGATGAGACGCAAGCGGCAGAAAAAGATTACCGAAAATTTGTAGATTCTTTGGTCGGTTTAGTTTTCTTTTTTTTTAATTTAATTGGGTTGTTCTTAACCTAATCATAAGTTGTTGTTTTTTCGTGTGTAGATACGACCCTTGTCAAAGAGGTTAAATCTGTTGCCAGTGAGGATTTTTGCGACTGACCATTTTCCTAGTCGAAGGCTTACCTACGTGGATTATTCTAAGGTGGATTACCTACGTTAGTCCCAGACGTATGACCGTTTTGTGATGTTTGACCTGAGTAACTGTCCAGTCTTCATGATCAAATGATGGTTTAGAGCTTTTCTTATGGGTCCAGTAACTGGTGCAGTGTTCGGCGCCGGAAAACTGACATGGATTAGCTTCTAAAATGGCCGAATGAGAAGAGTGGAGATCCTCAGCAAGAAGAGAGTGATGGCTTGGGTGCAGTGCTGCTGATACCTAGGCAGCTGGGCTACAGCTTATTGGATGTGGTAAAGAACGGGGTTGCTGAGAAATATCCAACAGTATCAACCACTTTTTAAGATTCCATATGAATCCATGTGTTCATGAAAGTCAGTCCCTATTATTGATGCTTCTCAAACTGCAGTATCTCAATAATGTTTGTTTTATCTGTTTTTAGTGTATAAGGAAGAAGAATACGAAGGTGATAATTTAATTTTGTATTATTATTCTACTAATAGATAACAAAGGTATGTTTAATATGACATTGGTTTAGCTTTTTTTTTTTTTTTTTGAACAAACATTGGTTTAGCTTTATCAGCCGAAGTTGGTTTAATTTAAGTAGGTAGGTTCCATATTTTTAAGTAACGTGTTATATTATCTAAGCATTTATGAAATTGTCCTATTTATATAACAACTTCTAACTATAGATAAAAATATGACTCTAAATTAACAGATTAGATGAGACATTTTGATGACTCATTAAAATCAAGAATTATGCTCGATTTGTGAACCCTAATTCCCATAACCAACTAAATCCTAAAAAGTTGCCAGTGATTACAGAATCTCAAATAATCTAATCACAATAGAAAACCTAACATGATATCAAATAAACCGGGGAGAAATAACGTACTTTTAAATATAAAATTATTACACTACCGCATGTATATTATAAAATTAGTATGTTTCTAAAATAATATTAGTGTTTGAAATATAAATTACTAATCATGTAGAACAATATCAATGTATATAAAAGTGAAAAAATATGTCTCTTCGGATGAGCTTATCAAAATCTAATTTAGATTAACGAAGATAAATAGATAATAATGTGTAGTTTCAAAGAAAAAAGTTGAACCACACAATTTTTCGAAACATATACATATATATATATATATAATTTTTTTATTATGGACAAACAAAAATACATTAAAATTATAAAAAAAATTAGCAAATGTGAAATTTAAACATAAGCCTAATCAAAAGAATCCCCTTATTATTAAAAGAGAAGCATTTTGCATTTAATGCATTCACATTGACTCTGCCACGTGTCGTCACGAGAAGCGTTTGAAAGTTTTTTGATTCTCCGAACTTTCCTTATTTAAACGTAGAAGGAAACGAAAAAAAAAGTGAATACACGATTGTTTGAGACGAGTTGACTCTGTTCGACGACATACGGGGATTCTACACACACATATGCTGTTTAGTTTACAGTGTTAAGATACTTTAACACCAAAGAGATCTCAAGTGTCTCCTGACCACATGAAAAAAACTTAGATTCTCTGCTGGCAAGAAAAATAAAAAATGTAAATAGAGTTTGAGCAAGACGTTTAATCGTTGCGAGGAATTCAAAAGCACATATGAAGAGGATAGGTTATTGAGCATAAGGTTTATGAGTTCTGACGTTGGTAATCTTTACACGAAGCAGAGAATACAATAGAGTGTGAGCAAGACGTTTATTAGTTGCAATTTTTTTGCTGAGAAGCCTAAAACACGCATGAATATGATCGGTTATTGAAAACGAAGTTGATAAGCTCTGGCGTTGAAAATCTATATATGAAACAGAGAAAATCGATTATGTTCATTACTCTGTTAAGGAGCGCTCTGTTACAGAGAGGAAA
Source organism: Raphanus raphanistrum subsp. raphanistrum (assembly GCA_019706035.1). Classification (NCBI taxonomy): domain Eukaryota; kingdom Viridiplantae; phylum Streptophyta; class Magnoliopsida; order Brassicales; family Brassicaceae; genus Raphanus; species Raphanus raphanistrum. The sequence goes on from CM033983.1 coordinate 27,510,122, forward strand.
CAATGATCGAGAAGAAGAATAGACATGCGGAAAATACCTGCAGATTGATCAAAGCAATGTTGCATTCAAGAAAATGAAGGGATGGAGTTTGTTCAGTGCAGCTTCAGGGAAGTTAAGAAAATGTTAAAAAATGCAAAATGGTCGATGTTTGATGTAACCCATATTGTTGCTCAAACTTCTTACGAGTTATGTTCATTATGTTCATTATCCGTTACAAGCTTTCTGTTACAGTGAGGAAGCAATGATCGAGAAGAAGAATATACTTGCGGAAAGTACATGCGGATTGATCAAAGAAATGCTGCATTCAAGGAAAAGAAGGGGTGGAGTTTGTTCAGTGTAGCTTCAGGGGAGTTAAGACAATGTTAAAAAAAGACAAAATGGTCGATGTATGCTGTAACCAATAGTGTTGCTCAAACTTATTACGAGTTAATGCAGGTACGCCTGTCTTAGTTCATGTTCAGTGTACCTTCAGGGGAGTTAAGACTATGTAAGAAAATACTTCACCATCAATATTTTTTGTGATCATTAGTGGTCGGTGTCTTTCGTAACAGTTAATGGAGGTTCGTGTGAAAGTTCATGCACCTACATAGTTGGCCAACTAAATTTCGAACGCAGTATTTTTTCATATAAAAAAATGCACGTACGAAAATTATATTGTGGCTGGCGTTGTTACGACTTAACCAAAACGTGATTCAATCAAGACTAAACAAACCGTGATTCAACAAAAACTAAACAAACCGAATAAAACCAACGTGAATGCTTGGTCAGCAATTTAAGTGGTTGGCAAGGTACTTTAATTATACACAAGTAAACCGAATAAAGAACCCGAGAATAATTTTGAGTGATTGGCAAGAAAAGTTAATGATAGTAAATATCATATATTTGACATTTTAATTTTATGATAATCCTCTATATATTAAAAGAGAAACATTTGAAAAATTGTAACCTCAATTTTGTAATAATTAAAAAAGACCCCAATACTTAGGTGTCACTCAATTAGGTAGTCAATTACATTCAATTGAAAAATAAGTAGGTCCACATTCGATTTTTATATGTTGCTAGATACATTTGTTGGTTAACCTATATGATATGATCATATGATATGATATTTACGATAAAAGCATTTATGATTGTTCTGCTAGATATAATTACTATTTTTTTTTCTTTCCTCAAATAAAACTTACGGAATTATCATAAATGACTAATATATATATGACAATTAATGTTTCTAATAATAAAAATTTGATAAAAATTTATATCTCCTCCATAATTTTTTGTTTAATTTTATATTATTAAAATAAATTAAACAATTGAATTACCTATAAAATTAAATTCTAGATTTTTTCGAATATGCTATATTTTGAATTTTAACAAAATGACGATAAATGACTAAAACTATTAAAATTATTATGTTAAAAATTAATAATCAATGGTTTAACACTTTTATTATAAAAAGATACACATGATTTTAAAACCATATGAGTAAAAAGTATCATTTAATAATAAAACAAATATATATATATATATATATATAGATTAAACTATATACCATATAAGATTACATCAATATTTTAATTTCAAAACTTTCAATAAATTTTCAAGAACATTTATAAACTAGGTGTTTTGCCCGCATTTGCGGGCTAAATACTTTTACAAATATTTATACATTGATATAATTTTAAATTGAAATACTATGAGAATAAATTACTGTTTATACGTTCAAAATATTTAATAATAAATTAAATAAAAATTTTCTTTATATGCACAAAGTTTTTTCGTTATGATATAAAACTTTGTATTACATAAAAGAAACTTGAAAACCGCATATGCGGGCTAAATAATTTTACAAATATTTATGCATTGATATAGTTTTAAATTGAAATACTATGAGAATAAATTACTGTTTATACGTCCAAAATATTTAATAGATTAAAAAAAAAAATTCTTTATATATACAAAGTTTTTCATTATGACATTAATACTTTGTATTGCATAAAATAAACTTGAAAACCGCATATGCGGGCTAAATAATTTTACAAATATTTATACATTGATATAGTTTTAAATTGTAATACTATGAGAATAAATTACTGTTTATACGTTCAAAATATTTAATAATAAATTAAACAAAACAAATCTTTATACATACAAAGTTTTTCATTATGACATAAATACTTTGTATTACATACAAAATTATATAAAATATATATAGAGAAATTTATCTTTTTAGGAAAAAATTATGTAAGATTATTATTTGGATAGCACAACATAAACTACTTTTATATAATAATAATAATTAAATCACTAAAATTTGTTTTAACTATATCTAATTAATATAATTATTCATTAAGGTTGATAAAGACTTTATAACAAAATATAAACTATTTTGGATAATGACAATTATCAAGTTATTAAAATTCCTTTTTAATATATGGTTAATTATATGTTAAAAGAACTAATTATTCATTAAGGGTAAAATCGATATTAACCGCTCTAACTTTTAACGTGAGAACTCCGTTGCTAAAAATCACTTCGCAAATAATAGTATAGATTATAAACTTATTAAATTTTTCACATTGAAAATTTTGTTATCAATTATTTAAATATTTTGTTATAAAACAATATGAATGATCATAGGACCGTATGATTATGAAGTTTCATTTAATAAATAACTATATAAAATATAATATTCTTATAAAAGTATATTGTTCATCTTAACTTATATTACACTTTTTATTAAACTAACTATCGAATTGATAAATAATGTACAAAAAACAATCTCGCATTTTCCTTAAATAAAAGTTATGAAATTACCTAATATGATTAACATATATATGAAAATTCGTTATTATGAGTAATGAATATTTGATAACAATATTTGTATCTTAGTTCTTTTATTATTTTATATTATTAAAAGATATTAAACAATCACATTAAATATGGAAGAATAGAAAAGTTTTTATTTCATGCTTCTGTTTTGTTTTTTTTATTTTTATTTCAAAATTTAGAGTTTGGATATTAATTCTAGATTTGATTATTTTATTAGATGATAGAAGCATTTTTTATTTTTATTCTTTTATTTAAATATATAATATGATCTCAAAGTAAATAATTATGTTTTTTGGTATAAAACCGAATAAACTGAAAACCGATGTAAACCAAATCGAACCGAAGTAAATATGGATTTAGAATAGCAATTATATTTTATTAACCGAAATACCGAAAAAACCAAACCAACCGAAACCTACCCGATATCCGGATTGAACACCCCTAATCCAAATGAAACCGAACTGTTGTTTCATTCTCCAAAACATAATAAAAATAACAACTTCATCCCGCGGAAGGCGCGGATCTTATCCTAGTTAGAGATATTTATGCGTTGTTTACAATTTATAATTGCAAGAGTCTAGGTGAAACTAAGTTGAAAGGGGAAAAAGAAGAAAGGAAATGTATTCCAATACAGTTATTAGAATAACAAACCCAGCTTAATGAAAATCAAACACAAACCTAATTACAAAAGGATTCGAAGTGATCTTTGAAAAAGGAAAAAAGAAAAAAATACATATCACAAACGGGATTATAAATTAAATAATCAAATTCATCTTAATGAAGTGGTAAGTGAAATCCTTAAACTGCAAGTATTAGGTTCGGTAAAAGGTACTATAAAAAGAGAGTTAGGGTCTAGTTTTTTCTTACACACATCATACTCATCAACGATCTCTGAAATCTATTAATTATGGCGACAACAACAACAAGAACGTTCTGCTTTGTGCTCGTGATGGTTCTAATGGGAAGTTGCTGCTCAGCAAAAATATACAAAGTGGGAGACTCGAAGGGATGGAGAGCGAAGGAAGGGACCTATTATGAATGGGCTAAGCGTAAGGAATTCCAAGTGGGGGATTCTCTGATGTTCGAATACGATGGCCACGTCAATGACGTCACTCAAGTTTCCAGTCGTTTGGAATACCAATTCTGCAACTCTCTTTCTCCCAAAGCTGTATACAACACAGGACACGATGTCGTGACTCTCACGGAACCAGGTTATCACTTCTTCATCAGCTCAAATCATTCTCAATGCCTAGCCGGACAGAAACTAGTCGTTTTTGTCGTCCATGAACATCTGATTCCTCCACCGCCACCGAGAAAGATGCTTCCTTTCGGAAAAGATTACAAGGTCGGTGACTCCAACGAATGGAGGGTTCCCGAAGAGAGTGACTTCTATTCCAAGTGGAGTGAGGAGAAACAGTTTCATGTGGGAGACAATCTTCTTTTCTACTACAACGACCAAGTCGATGACGTCCTAGAAATCAACAGTGATCTTGAGTTCAAATCTTGCGACACTACTTCTCCTGTTGCCGTCCACAACGGAGGACAAGATCTCATAAGGCTAACGAAACCAGGAATCTACTATTTTATTACCTCAAAGATTGGTCATTGTGAGGCTGGCCTTAAGCTTCGAGTTGTGGTTCGACCACTATCCAAAAGTGTTCCGAAGAAGACGCAGTTGTCACCTTTCGACCGTCTCATCAAGTGGCTACATGATTCCTTCAGACCCCACCCCCATCACTAAGAATTTCGTTCCTTTTTTATTGTTTGAGCTTAATTTAGCTTATCTGTGTTTTTGTTTTCTCACTCGTTTTTGTTCTTTAAAAATATTTTTCTATCGTTGTGGAGAACTGATTCAATAAAAATATTTTTCCTTAATACTAACTAAATATGTGTATACACAACAATAAAGATAAACCCTTTTTTATTTTCTAAGAAAATAATATAAGCTTTAGCTGCAGAGTGATTATTCATTCTCTCTCTCTCTCTCTCTCAAAACGCTCTGCTTTTTATTTACAAAGAAATGCAGAAACGTTGGAAAGCGGTTCAGTTGTGTTTAGAATTAAGAGTGGTTCAACTTCAAGCAACGGTGATCTCGCTTCCTTCTCTTTCCGCCATGAAACTCACTCGTTTCTGTATATCCAAACATTGTTATCTCAGGAATATCAAGCGATGTTTTTTTTTGAAGCAAGAGTTTAAACTCAAGTATTAAGAAAAATCATGTTTTAAAAATGGGCAAGTGTAAAAGTAGCATGCAAAATTTGACCACACCAAATATAATTTATATCTGCTCCGATTTTTCCGATGAAAAAGCTATTTACATTATATAATATTATTAAATTCGAAACTATATGCCATTCTTAAAATAATATATTTTTGTATCATTCCTTCTATTAGTTGTAATTTTCTTATCAAATTAAACGATATTTTCAGTTATTATATAATATGAATTTTGTATTTTATAATTTATGTATTATTAATTTAACTGTGTTTGTGCAAATAATTATTGACGTTTTATTGAAACAAAACTACTCACCAGACGAGATTTGACTCCTCTTGTGGCGGTGGCCATTGGGGCGACTGGCTCGTCATGACCACGTCGGAGAGTGTTCTTACTCGCTTCCTTGTGGCTGTGCTTGGCCATAGAGAAAGAGGCGATCTTATGGGTAGCCTCTGCCTCCGTGGCTCCTTCCTTAACTAGTCTTTCCAGCTCCGCCTTGGGAATCCTCAGCTTCACCCTCACCGCTCCTCCTTCATCTTCCTCCTCTGTCCTCGCCCATCCTCCTGAAGGTTTGAGTATGGAGAGATCGGAAGAGGATCTCCGGGCAAGCATGAGATTCTCAAGCCTCTCCTTGGCACTCATATGAATTCCCGATCTTACCCTCCTTGGTGGTGGACACTCCTTCACCGGCTCCACCACGAAATACAACCGCTTTGCCTCCAACCTTTGCTTCGGCTGCACAAAACAAAACAAAATGGATGAGTTCTTGTATAACTTTCCATCTTATCAATCAAAACGTACTTAGTTTTAACAAGAAACGTATAAAAAGTTACCTTGAGTGGTTTGGCTCGGGCACCGTAGTGCTTTACATATTCGGAGTCTAGCAGAACGAGACCGGGAAAGTCTTTTAGAACTTCCTCCGCCGTCACCGGTGTTTTGAGTTTGAAAGTCTCGCCGTCTATTTTCATGATCTTGGTCGTTTTATTGCCGCCTAGAGTGTTACCCATCCTTAATGATTTATCTAACAAGAGTGGATGAAGACTGGATCTTTAAATAATGTTTCAGTTGAGGGCGGTGAGGATGTTCTCGTTGGGGGTTTAAATGATTATGGGGTTGGCAACCATGTGATATTGATAATGGGTAGATTGTAGATATACGTACGTGGAAAAGGAGTCCAAATTTTAAAATTTTCAATAATACAGAACGTGGTCAAAAACCTTTGACTATATCTATAGAATTTCAGGATGTTATTTGAATCGTGTGATAGCTTGTTTTTATTGAAAGTTTCAATACTGTTAAATGGTAAAACATTTTAACTAGAAATTAGGATGATTACATTCTTGTGTGAAATGCATATACTACAACAACTCGTTATAGTTAATACATGTTTATATCAAGAGCAAATGCAATTTTTAAAATAATTTGCCGCGAAAAAGTTTCCCATATTTAGTAATTTCTCTGACAAGAAAGGATAAAGATAAAGATTGGATCCTTGAATTAAGATTGTTTCAGTTGAGGGCGGTGCGGGTGTTTTCGTTGGGGGTTTAAGTGATGAGGTTTGCAAACATGCCACCATATAAAACTGTGCAGACAAAACCTTTGACAGTGTTCGGTACTCAGTCGCTGTGACCATTTCTGGCTACCAAAAACAAGCTATGAAGATGAACAAAAATATGGTGGAAAATAAATAAGATGTCGCTGCGATCACTTTCGTTAAGGTTTTCGGTGCTGTTTCGATCGTTGTAAGTAGCGGCGGTTATGATGATCTCTGCGGTTAAAAATTTGGTCGCTATCCGCTAACGCAGCGACTAGGAAAAGAACAGGTCCATGTCGATAGAATCTTAAGATTAGATATTTAAATTGTCTGATAGCTTGTTTCTATTGAAAGTTTCTAATTCTGTTATGTTGTATGACCATTTAACGAAACTTTTGACTATTCATTTCTTCTTATGTGAAAATGAAACACCTCTGCCTAATTAAATACTCTCTCCGTTTCTAATTAATCCAAGTTTAGAAAAAAAAAAATTTCAAAAAATATATTTTTTACCTTCTCAGTGTAATTTTTAATAGAAAATAATAATAAATTGTTGATTTCAAAAAAAATAATTGTATTTACTAAATTTTGATTGGTTAGAGTTATGGAAAAATGTTAATCACAAAAAACTATACATTTAATACTATAATTTACTCCCTCTGTTTTTTAAGTTACATATTCTAGATTTTCACACATTTTAATAAAAACACATTAAATTTGCATAATTTTTTGTGATTATCTTTCTTCTATAATATTAAACCAATAAAAATTCAATAAATACAATTATTTTTTTTGAAGTTTGCAATTATATAATAAAACATACACTGAAAATGTAAAAAATTAATCTTTTTAAAACAATTTTTTTCTAGAATATGTAACTTAAAAAAAACGGAGGGAATAATGTATTTTATTAATAAGTGTGCAAAATCCAAAATATTGATTAATTTAAAAAACAGAGGGAGTACATGTTTATGTCAAAAGAAAATTCATTTTTCCTAGGTTTTTTAGTTTGTAGTAGTTGAAAAGAAACTAATAGTTCAAGTGATCAACTTTTTGGAAAATGGATTTTAGGTTGAAAAAACGGACTTTCGAAGCAACTTTGAACATCACAACATCATGCGGTCCAACTCTTCAACTCTTGTGAACCATATATGTTGATGATTTGATTTGGTTGATGTAGGCATGCCTATCGGTTAGTAAGATTAATGGGTTGGTAGTTAGCAATAATCATTGTCTTTTGCTTTAATTATTTACTCGATTGATACTTTGCCTTAATATATACTATCTCCGTTTCTAATTAATTCATGTTCTAATTAAAAAGAAATTTATTTTAAAAAGATGTATTTTTACTTTTTCAATACAACTTTTATAGATAATAATGATAAATTGTAAATTCCAAAAAAAAATTGTATTTACTAAATTTTGATTGGTTAAAAATGATAGAAAATAGTTAATCACAAAAAATTATACATTCAATATTATTGTGTTTTATTAATAAGTGTAAAAACCCAAACATAGATTAATTTAAAACGGGGGACTATGATTAAGGAATGACTTATTCTTCCCTTTATCATCCATTTTTCTATTTAGCCGTACATTTTTCATTGATGAGACCTGGAATTGTACTTGTCGTGGTAGTCTATTAAACACACTTATATTTCGGTCGCTCCTGGTCTAACTTCTTAATTATATATTCCACTAACGAGATCACTGATATATAAATGCAGTGGACCTAATTATAAGTGTCGACTAAACTACTTACAGAGGTTAGGAAAAACTCTAAAATGATGGTCTGCTTTGGACCTTGGAAGCTCAGTGATGACGTAACAGCTGACACAATATGTCCACAGCTATTCATATGTCATTGATCACACGATGAAATGAATTTTCTTTTCCTTCTTTGGGGATCTAAATAAAGTTGCAAGACCCTACTATACAACAACTAAAAGTCAGCCGGCACATGGAGCTTGAATCTATAGTCTTAAAGCTTACCTGATCTTATGATTGCATACAATAATGTGAATGTTACATATAATAAGCACAATCTATATACAAATAAACGTTTTTTTGTTGATATTGCAAACTTACATCAAGTCTAGAGATAAGAAATGTTCAAAGAACGGGGAAAGACCATGCAGGTAAGTTAACAACTACGTAACGTAATCACGTTTAAGTGTAATAGCTGCGTGTGAACTGGAAGCATGGGCCCTTTAGAACAGTAACTTGTAAGCTCATTGTAGCGTTTCGTGCGAAGTTGCCTACTTAATCCGTGCACTTATAAGGAATGCATATTCGAACGTCGCTGGTAAATATTGGTATAACGAATATCTGGAAAAGAAAATTGATCAGTCTCCTATGAATAGATGTTACTCTTTTTTTGAAACACTTTTTTTTTTTTGAAACACGAATAAATGTTACTCTGAGTGCATGTTTTGAATTGATTTCTCAACCCAAGTATATCCATGACTCACTTAAAGAAACCATATGTTCACACATAACTGGAAGATTAATTAATGTCAACTAGACAATATTTGATATGTGGTTGCGCCGCCCTTTATGGTTAAGGGAGCCAGCAACCGGGGACAAAAAACCGACTTAGTCAAGTTCAGACTGCTCAAAATTTGCCACGTCTGAAACTTTTATCTAAACTTATGAACAACCCTTAGTAAAACCGTCTGAAGGTTTTATGTGATTTATTATTTGAGAGAAGTGTAGGTAGCTTTATAGTTTGAGAGAAGTATAGGTAGCTTTATTGTTTGAGAGAAGTATAGGTAGCTGTAAAGACCAAAAGAACATTGAAAAGGCTTCACACACAAGAACCCAATCCTAACTAATATTTTGCAGCAATAAGATAGCTATTATGGACTTATAAGCCCAATCATATCCACTATTATCCATCATTACCATACAATTTTGGTCTTCTTTTATCTATGGACATGCTTAAAAGTCCGATGTTGCCGCCTGTCATCATCGGAGTATGAATGTTTAGAAAGGAAGTGACTTTAGATCTGAAAATAATACTTTTCTTGACTACTTTCCAAATGGATATTACATTGAGTATACATACAAGTTGGAAGGATCTGGAACTAGGTTAAATTTTATCCATAAACTCTAGTTATAAAGTAATCTTAGTCTTCTATTAGAGACTGTAATAATGTGTATTTGTTGCTGAGTGTGATCCTTTGATCTTTGTCTCTAACATCTTTTTGTAGGTACGAAATGTATAAGCTGGAGCATGTTTGTCTTCACTTATTGAATAGGCTTCTCAGCTTGGCTTGACACAATGGGCTGAGATGATATTGAGTTACTTACAGTCCCTCCCCCTCCCTCAAACTCGGGGTCACTACAAAAAAAAAGATCATATTACATCACATAAATTGTATCAGAAAAATAAATGATTGTATTTTAAATTACTTATTAATAAATGATACAAATAATGCATGCTTAACATCATTTACAATAATTGATTTTGTTATTAAATTATTAGCATCACTTCGATAAAATTGATATGAATCTATACTAACTTACATCATTTTTAAGTTACTGATATAAATTTATACTGACTTACGTCACTTAAACAAAACTGATATAAATATGAATTTACATCAGTTATATAATTGATACATTATTCTAGTTTTCATTAATATTTCTTAAATAAATGATACAAGTTCATTTTACTTAAACGAAAAGGAAATTATTTGACGTCTTTAATAAAATAATACTAATCTAATTTTAGTTTAAATTAATGTGTTGTTCGTGGGGATATTTCCCACCCATTTTAATTCAAAATTTAATAAACTAATTATAGTTAATAATTAACAAAAAAAATAATCACCGACTAGAATAAATGAAAATAATGAATTGTGATTTTATATACTGTAAGCCGTAAAGTGATCAGTTACAATCCCGAAAAGAAGGAACCACTATCACAATTAACAAGCACTTAACCAATATGTTTAAATGAAAAAAAAAAAACGAGATTTCTATCGAAGGGAATATTTTGGTGGTTTTAATTTCCATGGCTTTAAGCCCTGTTCTTTTGATAAATGCGGTTGATGTGAATATTTAGTAGATGGTCCACGTATAGACAAGTTCCAGCTCCGCTTCAAATGCAAAGTACAGTAAGTTGATACAAACATTAGATGGCTCACGTACACACATATACAGTAAGTTGATACAAACATCAGAAGGATAATGGTACTAAAAAAGTTTGAGCTATATAAACTGAGACTAATTGCACTTGCGCTCTGACTTCTTTTCAATCTAATTGTAGTTTAATTATGGATATCTGTGGTAATGCTTCGCTTGGTACTGTGCAAGTGAGATCGTTAGAAGAGGCTTCACTTTCACCGGCTACTTACCCTTGAAGTAACTCCCATGAACAAACATGCTTTTGTAGATTCCTCTTTTATAAAAAGGAAGAAAATCCCATTGCATCTAGTCATCCTTTAATAGGAGACCTATCAATGATCCATTTGAGATAACAGAAACAAGATACATCGTGAAACAAAGCTTGGCAATTATTAAACTCTGTTTTGGTAAGATATCTCATTCATGATGTTGATACACTGAGTAAAATGCCTTTGGGCACGCCTTTTTTGTAGATTCTTCTATTTATAGAAGGAAGCAAATCTGATTGTGACAAATGTTCGGTGAAACATGCATTGTAGTTAAAGATCTGAAACTAAGACTTGAGCACTCTGGTACTGTGCCTTCCTCACTCAACTATCTTATTTATCTTTCACTGTTTTACTGCAAGTTAAGCATGTGCTACCTTCAGTCACGAGTTGCATCCCGGTTACAGGTCACATGTGGACCATTAGCATCTTTCCCTAGTTCTACAATTTTGGCATTTTGGCATCTTTTCCCTAGTTCTACCTCTTAATTTTCTCTCTTGTACGTGTCATTATTGCCGTATTTGCTAAGAGTCCTTGGACTTGAAGGTGACATTTCTAAATCTTAGCTCACCTTTTAGTCCTTGATTTCAATTCTCTTAAATTCTACGACATGGGATATTATCTCATAACCCTCTTCACTGTCTCAGGTGCTCTCTTCTCTCTTTTCTCTCTCTCTCTCTCTCTCTCTCTCTCTCTCTCTCTCTCTCTCTCTCTCTCTCTCTCTCTCTCTCTCTCTCGTTCTTCGGTATTAATTTTCTTATCATTCTTTTCGTCGATCTCCTGAACGGTTTTGGATCATGTGTCGTTGTAGTTGTCATTTCCTGTTTGACCATCGTAGTTTGATAAACGGTAGAAAATGTTGATGGTCGACGTGAATGGTTGGTCTGTTCAATTGGTTTAGAAACTTTGTTTCAGATAGGCAAAAAAGGTTCATATGTCATATCGAACATGTGTCTATATAAACAAGAATATCGTAACTCTTTTGTCTTCTGCTTTACCTTGATATATTAAGACCGTCAACTTTTTTTCAAAAGAAAGTTGTAGATTTCACTTAAAAACCCCAAGGAACACTTATTCTCTGCATAATGTCTTAAATAGTTTGTATGGTTACTTATCTTATGTCAATGTTCCTTGGCCAGGTAACTTGAGTGTGGGGAAGAAAACTGCGATTACAAATGGCTAAGGCATCAGATTACTCCACGGGATTGCTCCGGAGTGAAGAGCTCTACAAAGTTGTGTCCCCATACATATTTACATCACTACGGTTTTTTTCTCCCACACTTTCTGATAACTTTCTTTTTTAAAAAAAAAAATGTGTGCAGTTCCCTCTTGTTCTTCTTTTCATCCTCACGGTCACAGTAGGTGCGGCTGCAAATTCTGATGATGAGAAAGCGCCATTTCCCCGGTGGTGTCTCCCGAAACCGGGGGTTTCACCGGAGAATCTGCAGAACATAATGAACTACATCTGCTCGCGCATCGCATGCCCACAATCGACGACAGACCCTTGCTTTGCTTCCTCAGATTTTGCCGTCCAAACAGGAATCGTCATGAATCTGTACTACCAGAGGTTTGGTAGTACAGAACAGGCATGTTTCTTCAGTGGAAACGGAATGGTCGTCCTGACTGATCCCGGCAGCGGTTCATGCCTCTACCCGTCGTCGTCCTCAAGCACCACAACAAATGGTTATTTCTGGTTTATAATCTCATTTATCTGTTTCGGTTTACTCTTTCGGTTTACAATGTAAGCATGTATCTCCATTTGTGAGGTGAATGAATACAAATTATAAACCTGATTACTGCTACTAACCAATAACGTTTTCCCTCATGCACCAAAGAGACTATGAAATGGACATCCACACAGGAAATAAGAAAAATCTAGTATCATTAACATTAACAGTAGTATGTCCTACGGTGTCTTTTCAATACCTAGCATTAGATAGAGTTGTAAACATATTCATGTACCTATCTTTCTTAGAGTAGAGAGCTCTACTATTCCCATCTGTTCCAAGAAAATGAAATTACCATTAGTTAACGCTGGAAGAAAATCCATAAGGTAGATTTTTTTTTTCACCTTATTAAAATGTTCGATTACCAAGTGCAAACACACCGTATGTTAATTGTCGAAGCCTTATATCTATCCCCTTCTGTTAACTGGAAAAATGAAACACAGAGTATTGAGGCGGCAAAACCTTTTGTGAAAGCTGCACACAGCATGTCCAGTCCAAGGAAATCACAATTTCGAATTTGATTTGTTTAAATGAGACTACAACCTCTGTATAATCTAGCAGCATTGTCAGTAGGCTCTCCATCTCCATAACTATAGAAGGTTTTTTTTTCATAACTATACAAGTTATCAGAAAAAAAAGAAAAAATGAATCCAGCAAACTATTGAAGTGCATATAGTAAAATTAATTCAATATGTCTTACGAAGCAACACAAAAGAATGACAAAATTTTCTTCTTTGGTCATCAGCAGTGTAGTCAGCCTAATTAAGAAATCATTACCAAGTCAATGACTCCAACTGCACCTTTTTCAAATCTCGCTTTTGATACCTTCTGCTGCTAATGCCTATGAAAAATATTCTCATAAAGACCAAACCTTTGAATCACAATAATGGATCAAATAGCAGTTCTAGATAAAAACCTATTCATATAACAAAAAGCCACATCCAACATCTAAGAGCTACCTAGTCAACAACAGATTTAAAAAAAAAAATCTTTTTAATCAAAGATATTACCTTGATTTAGCAAACCCTTCCAGTTTGAGTACCAAAGAAGTTAGTGATAAGATCGAGCTTATCAATCCTGTAAATATCAAGTAATATTTATAAACTATCCGTTTTATTTTATAGTCGTCATGGATGTATTAAATTATGTTTTTTGTTACATATTTTTGTTTATGGGATGCATTTTTTTGGATCAAAAATCTTTGTATAATAATATTCAAATTAAAAAAATAGATTTAAATATTTATTGTAGATTGAAAAAAAATTCTCTTAGCATTGAAAATATCTATACTATTATTTGCGAAGTGATTTTTCGCAACGGAGCTCTCACGTTGAAAGTTGGAGTGGTTAATAACGATACTAAATTTAATGAATAAAATATATAAATTATTTACAAAATAAAAAACGAATTTCAATTCTTTTAATTAGATAAATGATTAAAAATAATAATAATAATAAACATTTAAGGGTAATTAAGAACTTAAACGCTCTAACTTTCAAAAGATTATTATGTGTTTTTAAAAAATTTCTTATTAAAAGATAATTTCAGATAACAACACAATATATGTATGAATTATTTTCTTACTTAATCTATATATATATTACGTTTCAGATAATTCTTCTTCTTCTTCTTCTTCTTTTTCTTCTTATTATTATTATTATTATTATTATTATTATTATTATTATTATTATTATTATTATTATTATTATTATTATTATTATTATTATTATTATTATTATTATTATTATTATTATTATTATTATTATTATTATTATTATTATTATTATTATTATTATTAATTTTAATCAACTGATGGGGTAAAAGGCACAGCCATAAAAATATGACAGAGTTCAGGCAAGTCGGTAAGTTTTGAATATAGAGATGAATTTATAACATCTTTAAAGCACTTGCAGAGATCTTGTCGAGCCGGTTTGGTCGTTGCTTGGAAGTTTATGCTATAAATAGCATTACAACAAGCTCATGTTGGCACCTGACCTGGTATCCTTGCCCCCTGCAAACAAGGTTTTATTGTGGCTTTTGCCGTTTCACAAGTGATACTGCATACCAGCTTAGCATTGAAAATCGGAGTAACAATGGTATTTAAAATGAAAGAAACTATGAAAACTAAATTACTCATGTTTACTTGATTTTAAATATGATTTTGGTTTTGTGATATTTTTTAGGATGAGATGAACTTATTTATATAAAATTTGAAAAAATCTTGAGCCCACAAATGTTTTAACATAAGTGTATCAAATTTTATGTTTGAATAATATTTTACCAAAATAATAATATTTGGATTAACACAATGCAACAAAAAAACGAAGATCTTAAATGAAAACTATAGTCAAGTCCTGATAAATATGAAAAGAATCTAAGAATTTGATTAGTTATTAATATGAGTCAACAATATTTTGGTTAATATATTAGTTATCTTTTTATCAATAATTTCATATCTCATAATATTATCTTCTATGTAAGAATAATATAATACTATAAAAGAAATAATAAATTTGATTATACTGATATAACTAATTTATTTAGTGTGCATTGATCATTACATAATGAATTATAAGTTATATATATATATATATAGTAATTGAAACTTCTGCTGATGTGTCGATCATTGGTGAAGTTTTAAAAATTAGTTATAATTTGATTGATCGACTTTTATTGTTATTTTGATCTAAAATATAAGGTAAGTTTATAATAATAATAAAAAAATCTTACAATTAAAGATTTATGATAACTATTTTTTAAATTATATATGGTGTTTATATATGTTAATACTTATAATCTTACAGTTACTATGTAATACTAATGATTGTAAATATATAAATATATATATATATATATACATTAATTGAGAAATCATTTAAATACCTTCTGCTGATGTGTTGACCATTGGTAGGGGTGGAGAAAAAACCGAACCGAACCGAATTGAACTGAACCAACCGAACCGAAACCAATCCAAACTGAACCAACGTCTATTATCAAGTAGTCCGGTTTAAGATTTTCCCAATCCAAAACAGCCAAACCAAAACCGATCTGAACAAAAGCGAGTTAAATCGAACCCATAACCAATGTGATTATGTTATTATTTGAACCAAACATACTATCAATATACAATAAACCAAAATCCTAAGACCAGTGTTATTAAACCCGGACCGAACCGGCGGTCGGACCAGGTTCAACCACGAACCGGACACAAATGCGGGTTGGGTTAATACCAAAACCCCAACTATAATTGAACCGGTTAAAAACCCCTATCGAACCTGATACACTAAAAATGAATCCTTGCTACTGCCAAGTTAACAGTTGCAATTGTAGTATTTGAGATTCAAATCCAGAGGACCAGCCTACACTCTAGTTCTATGAGTTCCGAAATCAAGCTAAGAAGAAGATAATGATTTGGTTTAAAAAGTGACGTAGAGAACAAGTAAAAAGCACAAGCGATGAATTCAAGTTAAAAAGGAGTTAATCTAGGATGAATACGAGTGATCTCAATCACGACCGAGCAACTATTCAGGTTCGATGCAGTTCTATCTAGAACTCGGATCACTCAGCTGGAACACTCCACTGTCGTGGCAGTGATCACTTTGCAGATCGATCTCACCACCTAACTGTCGTTGGGATGAGGATCAATTGCAAGCTTAAGAGAACAAGTCCGATCAGTTCACAATGCACCTTAACATCTACTTTCGTGTGGCTAAGGATGCAGTGCTCATTCATACAGGATCTAGCAACCTATTACACTTTTGATGCACAGATTTACTTGGGATCAAACGCTAGATGATCAGTTTAACGCAGGCATGAAACAATGAATGAATGAAGATTTGCTAGATGATAACCTATCTATGCTCAGTCGCGAATGCACTCTATCACCCTAGATCAACAGTCGACTACTCAATCATGATGCAGAGAAGAACAACAGATGAAACTGAAATACTCATGATCAGATTAAGAAGAATAAAACTAGGGTTCAGGTTGTTCTTCGAATGAAGAGGTGAGCCGTCGCCCTTACAAAAAGCTTGAATCCAAAAGTATGAAACTTGTCTTGTGAAAACTAGCGTAAAAGAAATAGAAAATAGATAGATGGCGTTTTATATGGAGGCGCCAATCAGAAGAAAAGAGATTAGGGCAACAGGGCTTAAAATCCCGAAATAGGAGTTTCCATATTCGTCTGGAACAATCGCCGGATCACTCCGTCTGCTTGTTCCGCTCGAGAGAGAACAGTCTCGGGATTGTTCTCTTGAGTGTTCTCCGCAGGAATGCTCCAAAAGGACTTCTTTTCATCAGGCACCTTCTCTTCTTTCTTCTGCTAACTCCAGACCTGTAAAAGGTCAAAAAGGACTAGACTGACACGAATTAGTGACTTCAAACAAAAGAAAACATATATGCAATGATGTGAAAAACACCATATATCAATTCCCCCAGACTTAGATCCTTGTTTGTCCTCGAACAAGGCAAGTACCAAGAACAGGGAGAAAGGTTTGAAAGCGTGGGAACTCGCTTATTCTCAGCAACCATACTCTTACCACAAATCTCTGAACCATACAAGCTGTAGACTAGGACCACACACACTTACTGAGAACCCCCTGATCGCTGTTCGAAGATCAGCTCCTTACTCTACATCTTAACCTGAAAAGGCAACACTTTCGAGACAAAACTCCTTATGTTCAATTAAGATCAGCGTGAGCTTCTTGTCACAGGCTCTATTCAAAGAGAACGGGCTAGGTATAGAACAGGCTAACTTTTATGGTGGAGTTCAAGAGTGTTTAGGGTTTACCAAGAGCGGGCGCAGGATATCGCACAAAATGGTCGTGAGAGGACGGCTCCATTGAGGTCCACAGTCCTTACTCATCTCTGCCAATCGGACTGCTCTCCGATAGATCGATCATAGGACTGCTCTGCGCGCTTCAACTTCCCCTTCGGAACACTTCACTGAAACAACCATTACTTTCTCAACTTCCCCAGTGGCATGCATCATAGATTCTTCCCCTTCTCGTCACCAATAAATCAAAGCAAAACAAAACTCTTTTTTTTTTTTTTTTTTTTTTTTTTTTTTTTTTTTTTTTTTTTTTATACTGAATTACAAAATGCTGGGGTGACGAGCAAGGAGGTAACGAGTGATGTACATGATGCCACTGGTGATTCATTCTGGTCTGTTCTAGCCACTTACTTCTTCGTTGTTCTCCATGGTATCGGAACAGGCATCTCGGTTGTTCCCTTACGTATTGGAACAAGCACTCCGGTTGTTCTGCCTGCTTCCATTGTGTGAGCATTGATGAGTAAGAACTGCGTCGATCCTTTCCTCTCCGACCTTTTTGCACATATCTGCACATAAAGTACTAGAAAAGCAAATGCATGAGGGTGAAATTAAAGGTCAGGGTTCAAGGTGGGAACTAGCTAAAGATGAGCTAGCCACTCAGGAACAGCAAGAGGGATAAAAATCGGATAAGAAGTCCTGAGTGTAGTTCTCATTCTACCCTGATCTAGTGCCCATGACAAGAAGAATTAAAGTCCAGATTAGGTTCAGATAAAGTGGAGTTAAGTCTGCCCAGTGTAACCTGATCGGTATAGAACTTCTGGAGTGTCAAATGAGATAAGTCAGGGTGTTCCAGGTCCATGTGTGGGTCTTTCATCACTGCTAAGGTCACTGAATAAGAAGGTTAAAGCACGAGGTGGTTAAAGAGCATCACAAATAAGGTCCTGATTCCCACAATAGTTTTGTCTGACTCGATCCTAAAAACTGACTCAAAAAGCACACAAGTACAAAGCACACAAGTACATTGCTCCCCCAGACTTAGTTCACACCATCCCTGGTTGTGAAAATAAATCAAAGGAAGCTGAAACAAACCAAACAGAAGCAAATAACATGAAAAATAAATAGTTCAGATGGATAAGACAAGGGATAGAAATAGTCCTTTCGGACTCAGTCTGAATCACCGCTACCGGAGTGACCAGCTGTCCTCCTGTTCCTCGGCAGTCTCACTCCTCCAGTCGATGTTCCTGCTTGTTCTTTGCCTGGGCGCCTTGTTCTCTGCGGTGTACGCTCCTCCTGTGCTCCAATGCAGCCGCCTGTGATCGCCCTGAGTATCCTCTTCATGAGGCTGTTGTTCTTCTTCTGGGAATCAACCATCCAGCGTCTGTAGGCGTGATCATCAGTCACATCGGTGAAGTCCTCCAGGTCGTACTCACCATCAGCCTGTGGAGTCACATGCTCCACATCATCCATGTCCTCATCATCGTGCTGAACCTGCGCCTTTGGATCATCGCAGAGGTGCTCTTCATCGAGTGAGAACACAATGTTCTCCAAGGATAAGAAGTCTGTGAACCCAGGCATAGGGAGCTTGCAGTACAGAGGGTTCCCTTCTTTATCCTGGAACTTGTAGGTGGTCTCGTCGCGCAGGATGTGGCATGCGATCAGGTAAGGAGTATCGATGAACTCCATCTCAGAGACGACCGTGTACGAGCTGAGGTTGATGTTGAAACGCTGGAACAACGGTGTGAGCAGACTGCCGCAACGATCCTTCTTATCATCAGTCCGAACCAGTGTGTCCTTGCGGTCAGCGAACATGGAGATGAGATGAAACCCCGGGTTGGTCTTGACTTCCTGGATCGGTGTGATGTTCTCTCTGCGCATCTCGTCCTCAAGTCCCGTGTAGAGAACCTGGAGCTCTCCGTTTGTGATCTTGGATGTGTACTCCTTCGCGAACAGCACATTGGACACAATCTTGGCGATGATCCGGATAGCAGGGTTCCGGATCTGCGACTGATAGGCCTTGCGAGAGGTGAACTTGCCGGCTGCAATGAGGTCCCAAAAGGTGTCTGCCGGTTTGAACTTCCTCTCCACTGAAACCCCCTTTGGCGTGTCTGCAATCTCGAATAGCGAGTTCAGGTCGTCGAGAGAGATGGTGCAGAACTTGCCGTCAGCCATGAAGGAGAAGAAGCAGTTCTCGTACGTAGGCGCATTGGGGTTCTGGTAAGTGATCTTGCATGTCGCGAGCACTTGCCTGACCAAGTCGGGGTAGAGAACCTGAGCCTGGTAGCAGAGAGGCATGATTCCCATAGCCTGCATCGTGTCGAACACCTCAGTGTCAAGGCCTAGATCGCCTAGTGTTTGGCTGCTCACGAACCGCGTAGGCAAGATCTCTGCTAGGAGGAGCTTGTTGTATATCGCTGCCGACTCCTTGTCCCATCCCTCGACGTTGAAGTCAAGGAGCATCGGATCATTAAGGTCGATGGGCGCTCCCTCGGTTTTGTTCGGCCACGGGTACCCAGGTGGAGCACTCGCGGCTGGAGAAGCAGTGGTCTTGGCGGCTCTGGCGTTTCGCATCTTTGGAGGCATCTACAAGACAAAAGCAAAAACCAATATCAGCACAGTTCGTTGGTTGTTCTAGAAACGATGGAACAATCCAATCTTCTTGTTCTACTCAAGTCCATCGATCACTAGACAACCTACACAAGCCTCAATCTCAACAGTACAAATCGCAAAGGCCAAGAATCACAAGCAACAAATCGGTTCCTCTTCCATTGAATACCAATCATGAATTCAATCCTAGTAGCAAGTATACTATCAAGAGCTACAACCTAGGATGAAATCGCAAAGCATAAAAGGAAAGAGAGAACCCAAGAAATCACTCCCAAATCGCGATTTGCATGCGCAAAAAGGGAGAGAGTTCTTGGTGATTACCTTGATTGGAGAGATGATTCCTGCAAAACAACTCAATCTCAAGAGAATCCCAAGAGTTTAGAACCAAAATCGATGAGAAAGAGAGAGAGGTGAGTTCGCGATTTCTAGGGTTCTAAAGGGGGGTGTGCGGCGAGAGAGATGAAGTGGGGAAGTGGAATGTTTGGGTTTTTAATAACCAATCAAAACCGCTTCCCCTTCCCTTTTCTTTTTTTTTTTATTTTTTTATGTTTTATTTTTATTTTTTTTTGTTCGAGAACTTACCTGGGAACAATCGGCGGAACAACCGCTGGAGTGCTCTCCTGGAGTGATCTCGAATTTTCTTGATTTTTCAACCTGCAAGTTAGTTCCTAGAAAGATAAAGACAAAAAGAAAACAATATTTACACTCACCAGTGGGTTGCCTCCCACCAAGCGCTTGTTTTCTGTCACTAGCTTGACTTCAATGAGCCGATTAGGCTTGAGGGGGGTCGCCCAAGGGTATCTCTACACCTTCAGCGATTGTTGTATCAGCAAGATATGGCTTGAGACGCTGACCATTAACAACAAATTCTCCTCCTCTTGTGTCCAGCAACACAACAGCTCCATAAGGGCGAACCTCCTTAATGGTGAAAGGTCCTGACCATCTAGATTTAAGCTTTCCAGGGAACAGCTTAACCCGTGAATTGAAGAGTAGGACCTGATCGTTCGGAGCAAAGCTTCTGCTGATGATCCGCTTGTCATGGAACGCCTTGGTTTTTTCCTTGTAGATCTTAGAACTCTCATAGGCCAGATGCCTGATCTCCTCCAACTCGTGGATCTGAATGGTTCGCCTCTCCTTGGCAGGTTTGATGTCGAAGTTGAGTAGTTTGACAGCCCAAGCCGCCTTGTACTCTAACTCAACAGGTAGGTGGCACGCCTTGCCATAGACCAGGTGATAGGGAGTGGTCCCTAGAGGGGTCTTGTAGGCTGTTCTGTACGCCCAGAGAGCATCGTCAAGCTTAAGGGACCAATCCTTGCGGGTGGCGTTGACAGTCTTCTGGAGGATGTTCTTGATCTCCCTGTTGGAAACCTCCACTTGACCACTTGTTTGAGGATGATAGGCGGTTGCAACCTTGTGTTTCACACCATTCTTACTCAGCAATCCTTGGAACACCTTGTTGATAAAATGAGTTCCACCATCGCTTATAACCACTCTAGGCACTCCAAATCTTGGAAAGATAATGGAGGTGAACATCTTGGTTACAACTCGCGCATCATTAGTTGGACTAGCAATCGCTTCCACCCACTTGGAGACATAGTCCACAGCAACTAGGATGTATTCATTCTTGTGAGAGACTGGGAAAGGTCCCATGAAATCGATCCCCCAGCAATCGAACACTTCAACTTCCAAGATGTAGTTCTGAGGCATCTCGTTTCTCTTGCTTATACTCCCCATCCTTTGGCATGAATTGCATCGAGATATGAAGGCGTGAGCATCTCTGAACATAGTAGGCCACCAGAAACCGGCTTGGAGGATCTTGGAAACAGTCTTGAAGGTGGCGAAGTGACCAGCATAAGAGGAACCATGGCAGTGGTGAAGGATCCCTGGAATATCAGCCTCTGGAACACATCTCCTGAAGATCCCATCCTTGCCTTGCCGATAGAGATACGGCTCATCCCAGAAGTAGTGTCTCGCCTCCCTCAGAAATTTTCTCTTCTCATTCCCAGTGAACCTCAAAGGCTCTTTCTCAGCTGCCAAGAAGTTGGCAATCTCAGCAAACCATGGAAGATTCGGGTACTCCTTCTGGATCACTGCAACGAATGCTCCTTCTACGCGGGAACAGTCCTTAACGGCAGGTGATGACTGCTCCATGTTGCGCAGACCGATCGCATTGACGTATTCCATCGGTTGTTCCACATCAAGAACTGTCTCATCTGACACTTTCATCCTGGAGAGATGATCTGCCACGCCATTATCAACCCCCTTCTTGTCTCTTATCTCTAGATCAAACTCTTGGAGCAAGAGAATCCATCTTAAGAGCCGTGGTTTAGCATCCTTCTTCGTGAGCAGGTACTTGAGGGCCGCGTGGTCTGTGTGCACAATCACCTTTGATCCAACCAGATAGGATCTGAACTTCTCAAAAGCGAACACGATGGCAAGGAGCTCCTTCTCTGTGGTTGCGTATCGGCATTGAGCTTCATCTAAAGTTCTGCTTGCATAGTAGATCACGTGAAGCTTCTTGTCTTTACGCTGTCCAAGGACTGCTCCCACTGCAAAATCACTTGCATCTGTCATGATCTCGAAAGGGAGATCCCAATCTGGAGGTTGGACAACTGGTGCACTGACTAGAGCTCCCTTGATCGTATGGAATGCGGCTAAGCAGTCACTGTCAAAGGCAAACTGAGCTTCCTTGCAGAGCAACCGTGTGAGTGGTCTCGCGATCTTGGAGAAGTCTTGGATGAACCTTCTGTAGAAACCAGCATGTCCCAAGAAACTCCTGATTCCCTTCACTGAAGTTGGTGGTTGCAGACTCATCATGACCTCGATCTTTGCCTTGTCCACCTCAATGCCTTTCTCGGATATCTTGTGTCCGAGAACAATCCCATCTCTCACCATGAAGTGGCACTTCTCCCAGTTCAGCACCAGATGCTTCTCCTCGCATCGCTTCAGTACCCTGCACAAATTTGACAAACAGACATGAAAGGAGCTTCCATAGACGCTGAAATCGTCCATGAAAACCTCCATTATGTCTTCGATCAGGTCAGTAAAAATCGACATCATGCATCGCTGGAAGGTCGCTGGAGCATTGCACAAGCCGAATGGCATCCTCCTGTATGCATATGTTCCATAAGGGCATGTGAACGTCGTCTTCTCCTGATCATCTGGATGGATGGGAATCTGAAAGAAACCTGAATAACCATCTAAAAAGCAATAGTAAGGGTGGTTAGCCAATCTCTCAAGCATTTGATCAATAAAAGGAAGTGGGAAGTGATCCTTACGAGTCGCAGCATTCAACTTACGAAAATCAATGCACATGCGATGACCAGTAACTGTTCTAGTGGGGATCAATTCATTCTTTTCATTGGTTATCACAGTGATCCCCCCTTTCTTAGGTACTACATGCACAGGACTAACCCACTTACTATCAGAGATCGCATATATCACACCTGCTTCTAGAAGTTTCATTATCTCTTTCTTTACAACATCTTTTAGATTCGGGTTTAACCTCCTCTGATGTTCTACAGAAGTCATCGATTCATCTTCCAGGTGTATTCTATGCATGCACAAATCAGGTGAAATGCCAGGTATGTCAGCTAGAGAGTAACCCAAAGCCTTACGATACTTTCTCAGCTCACACAAAAGCAGAGCAGTCTCTGCATTGTTCAGGTCAGCATTTATAATGACAGGATATGTGGAGTTGGGTCCAAGAAATGCATACCTGAGTCCCTTGGGAAGGGATTTGAGCTCTACCTTTGGAGCTTTCAGCTCGCTCCATGAGTCATCAGTCTGAGCTGCCGGAACAGACGGGTTCTGAGGTGCGGTTGTTCCAGTCGCTGTGCTGGAGTCACTGTTCTCCCCTAGACTTAGATTCGCCACCATCCTCTCCATAGTCCTGGCTGAATCCAGGAACTTGGCATAGGCATCAGCTTCAACATTCTCTAGGCTCTGCTCGGCTTCAGCTCTGACTAAGGCGAGTTCGAGTGGATCCTCGGTGAGAATCTCCTCGATCATTCCTTCATGCGGCTCTAAGGGATCACCATCTTCTTGGACAGTGAAAGTTTGTCCATCCAGCATCGGCTTCTTGAGCATCTGATCCATCTCAAACTTCATCACAATATCTCCAAGGTGGAGATCAATCTTCCCTTGTCGGACATCGATGATAGCTCCAACAGTGCAGAGGAATGGTCTGCCTAGGATCAGGGGATCATTGGAGTCTTCCTCGACTTCCAGAACAACGAAATCGGCAGGAACAATCGTGTTTCCAACCAGAACTTGAAGATCTTCGAGGATTCCAACTGGAGACTTCACAGAGCGATCAGCAAACACAAGTGACATCCTGGTAGGCTTGAAGTCCGTGTATCCAAGGCGCCTAGCCACAGTATATGGCATGAGATTTATGCTCGAGCCTAGATCAACCAGTGAGCATGAGAAGAGTGTTCTGCCAATCTGAACCGAGAGAACAAATTTTCCCGGATCACCCAACTTCTTGATCTTTCTATTCTGGAGCACCGCGCTGCACTCCTTAGAGACAATCATGAATTCGCTGTCATCAGATATCTTCCCAGAGATCAATCCTTTGACAAAGCTACGCATGGATGGTATCATCTGGATCGCACTCATCAGAGGGAGCTTGACAGTTAGGTCTTCCAACATCTTCCTGCACTTCATCTCTTCCTTATCCTTACGTGTAGCCTTAGCTGGAACAGGATAGGGCACTTTCGGTACATACTGGCGAGCAGGAGAAGGTGCTGCAGTCGGTGGAACAACCCCAGCGGGTCGCTCTGCTTCAAGCGGAACAGTCTCAGTAGGTTGTTCTGCGTCTTCCTCATCTGTGCGTACAGCCTTAGGTGGCTGATCTGACTCCTTCTGCTTCCCTTTCTCAGCCGATGTGAATCTCCTGGGGTCTAGATCAGGCAGTTGCTTCCCACTCCTCAAACCCACTGCATTGCACTCCTTGGGGTTCTTGTCTGTCTTTCCAGGGAGAGTTCCTTGCTGTCGCTTCACGTTCTCAGCAGTCTGAGCAATCTGAATATCCATCTGTCTCATATGGCTTGAGACATTGTCATACTTCACACTCAGGTCATTGAACATATGATTCATCCTGGTGTTGATGTCGTTTGTGACCTGGTTCAGTGCTTTCCCTTGGATCTGCTGTCCTTGGAGCAGCTGGCTCATCATATTGGCGAGACTCTTCATGTCATCATGCGGAGCAGTCTGAGTTGGTTGTGCAGCTTGCTGATTAACCGGCTGTTTCTGGCTGTGGAACTGGGCATTCTGAGCTGGGTTAAGGACAAAGGTTCTTCCCTGATTGCCATAAGGCCTTTGGTATCCACTGTTCTGACCCTGGTTCCCTTGAGCTTTATCGTCCGGTTTGGGGGCATTGAACAGGTGGGGGTTGTTCCTCACGTTAGGGTTCGGGTGATAGTTCTTGAACTGCCATCCTTGCCCATTCACATAACTCACTTCATGCTGATCCTCAGCCGACTGATCCGCCTCTGATGTGCCTTCCGCGGTAGCTTTATCCTGTGGAGCTTCTTCCATGATGAAGACCTGGTTCTGGTTACTCTTAATCAGCTGATCGACCTTGGCAGAGAGCTCATCAATCTTGCTGTTGTCGATGCTCTTCACCT
The DNA here is from genome assembly GCA_019706035.1 of Raphanus raphanistrum subsp. raphanistrum. Classification (NCBI taxonomy): domain Eukaryota; kingdom Viridiplantae; phylum Streptophyta; class Magnoliopsida; order Brassicales; family Brassicaceae; genus Raphanus; species Raphanus raphanistrum. The sequence continues at coordinate 27,535,832 of CM033983.1, forward strand.
TCTGAGTGCGATCAGCCTCGCGGTTGTTGTCAGCTGAGCTTGAGGCCATGTTTTCAATTAACTCGAATGCACCTTGAGTGGACTGAGTCATGAAGTCTCCCTTACTGGCTGAGTTCAAGGCGTTCCTGTATTCCCAGCCTACTCCATCGTAGAACACTCCCAGCAGATAGTCTTCTTCAAAACCGTGATGTGGGCACTCTCTGCGGTAGACATTGAATCGCTCCCAAGCATCGCAGAACGGCTCGTCTACCAGCTGTTTGAAGGTCACGATCTTCTGTCTCAGAGCTGCCGTCTTCGATTTTGTGTAGAAGTGGCTTAAGAAGGCCTCTCGGACCTGTTCCCAAGTGGTGAGTGATCCGGTGGGCAGTGAATCAAGCCAGCGAGCAGCTTTCCCATCAAGAGAGAAAGGGAACAGAGTGCACTTGATGTAATCGGGTGGTACTCCATTCGCTTTAGTGAAACCACACATCTTCTCGAAGTGCTCGATGTGGTCCATCGGTATCTCAGCAGGAAGTCCATTGAAGATCTTCCTTTGCACTAGACTTATCAAGGCTGGCTTGATCTCGAAGTCTTGCCTAGTGCACGGTGGAGGGGCTATGGCAGATCGCGTAGCAGGCAGATTACGCAGTAAGTTTCTCTGGCCGATCTGGACCACTTCCTCCTGTTGGTTCTGCTGATTCGCAGCATTCAGAGCAGCTTGCTCGGCAGCAGCTTGCTGCGCTTGGATCGTCTGCTGCATCTGCTGCATCTGCTGTTGCATGAGTGCAAGAGCAGCAGTGAGATCATCTGGATGATCACCCATGTTGGTGTTCGTTGATCTCGGCTGTTGACGGTTCTGTCGTTCCAATCTCGCTAGTTCCTCGTTAGAAAGCTGATGCAATGGTCCTTGTGCGTTGCTCCGAGTATGTCTACTGGTCATGCACCTGGATCATCAGCTGAAACAAAGAAAATAACACGAGTTAGATATCTTAGACTAGATATGAAACCGAAAATTAGAGGTAAAAAATCTGGTCCCCGTCGCAACGGCGCCAAAACTTGATACACTAAAAATGAATCCTTGCTACTGCCAAGTTAACAGTTGCAATTGTAGTATTTGAGATTCAAATCCAGAGGACCAGCCTACACTCTAGTTCTATGAGTTCCGAAATCAAGCTAAGAAGAAGATAATGATTTGGTTTAAAAAGTGACGTAGAGAACAAGTAAAAAGCACAAGCGATGAATTCAAGTTAAAAAGGAGTTAATCTAGGATGAATACGAGTGATCTCAATCACGACCGAGCAACTATTCAGGTTCGATGCAGTTCTATCTAGAACTCGGATCACTCAGCTGGAACACTCCACTGTCGTGGCAGTGATCACTTTGCAGATCGATCTCACCACCTAACTGTCGTTGGGATGAGGATCAATTGCAAGCTTAAGAGAACAAGTCCGATCAGTTCACAATGCACCTTAACATCTACTTTCGTGTGGCTAAGGATGCAGTGCTCATTCATACAGGATCTAGCAACCTATTACACTTTTGATGCACAGATTTACTTGGGATCAAACGCTAGATGATCAGTTTAACGCAGGCATGAAACAATGAATGAATGAAGATTTGCTAGATGATAACCTATCTATGCTCAGTCGCGAATGCACTCTATCACCCTAGATCAACAGTCGACTACTCAATCATGATGCAGAGAAGAACAACAGATGAAACTGAAATACTCATGATCAGATTAAGAAGAATAAAACTAGGGTTCAGGTTGTTCTTCGAATGAAGAGGTGAGCCGTCGCCCTTACAAAAAGCTTGAATCCAAAAGTATGAAACTTGTCTTGTGAAAACTAGCGTAAAAGAAATAGAAAATAGATAGATGGCGTTTTATATGGAGGCGCCAATCAGAAGAAAAGAGATTAGGGCAACAGGGCTTAAAATCCCGAAATAGGAGTTTCCATATTCGTCTGGAACAATCGCCGGATCACTCCGTCTGCTTGTTCCGCTCGAGAGAGAACAGTCTCGGGATTGTTCTCTTGAGTGTTCTCCGCAGGAATGCTCCAAAAGGACTTCTTTTCATCAGGCACCTTCTCTTCTTTCTTCTGCTAACTCCAGACCTGTAAAAGGTCAAAAAGGACTAGACTGACACGAATTAGTGACTTCAAACAAAAGAAAACATATATGCAATGATGTGAAAAACACCATATATCAGAACCGTTAAAAACCCGTGAACCGGCGACCCAACAAACTGGCTAAACCATGGTTCTTGTATTAAACCAAAAATTTATTAGTAAAACAATTAAAATTTCCTTTTTAAAATAAAAATAGGATTCAGATTAATAAGGTAAAGCCATCTCATATTTTTCTCTTGAATCTTTGACGTCTATGCAAGACTGCAACTCACAAGGTATCTACTTCTCAAGGTATTGTTTTTGTTTCGAAGATTTTAAGAATTGAAAACTTAGATTTGAAGAACTCAATCATGGTATAATTTTTAATTTTATTTCATAGTATAAATTTTTAACTAATGTGTTAATAATTTTTGTAAAGGTGATGAAGATTTGGAGTGACAAAAACCCGGAGATTAAAATTTAAATATGTTTTTTCTATTGATTTGAGATTTGGACTATTAAATTGTTCTATTACTTTTATTACATTTTTAGTTTGTTACTTTTTAAAAAAATTCTAAATATTATGATTATTGAAATATTTTATTTGATATGATCTTTATCTTTGTAAGAATATACATATTCAAAATATCATTAAATTTAGTTTAGTCTAATCAAATCCTGATCGAACCGGATCGAACCGGATCGAACCTGGTCGAACCACATTGACCCATGACCCAAAAAAATCCGGTTCGCTTGCCGGTCCGGTTTTAACAACACTGCCTAAGACTAAAGTAATTGTTAAATTTATTAAAGATGATATTTTAAAAAATATTCTATTTACTTTAGTTAACTTTTGTTTGATTGTGTTTTTATAATTTGTTGTGGTTTATTAAGGTTTTTGTTTAAGCTTTATTTCATATTTAATTTTCATAGTTTATTTTAAAGAGGTATTATTAACGATGTTTTTTTTTAGTTTCTATTTACTGTAGTTAACTTTGATTTAATTGTGTTCTTATAAATATTTTGTGTTCTTTAAAGTTTTTTTTTTGTTTCAGTTTTATATTGGATTTAGTCAACATAATTTTGTTTTACATAGTCACTAACATGATGATTTTATGACCATGCGTTTATGTTTTAAAACATAACTAGATTCTGACCCGTTCTTTGAAGAACGGGTATATTTTTGTTTTATATTTTTTAGAAATTTAATTTTTATATTTGTGTTTTTAATTATATTTTTGTATTTCTTTTTAATAATATTTGTATAAAATATATTTTTAAATGATTAGTAAAAAGTTTTAATAATTGTATTAAAATAGTTGGATTAAACCTATATCATTAGATTATGTTTCTAATTTAATATAATAGAGATACTATAGATTTGTTTAGATAAACTTTGGAATTGTAATTAATTAATTTATATTGATTTTAAATATAGTGGAAAATCTGTAAATAAAAAGAAATAAAAAAAGGAAGTACTTAATTTATTGTAAATGCAATGGTTAAATGTGTAAATAAAAGAAAATATTTATACTACTATTCTTGTTTCCAAACAATTTTCTTTTAAAATGTTATCCATGTTTCCAAACATTATCAATGAGTGCTTCAACTTTAATAAGATAGATACTATAAATTTGTTTAGATAAACTTTGGAATTGTAATTAATTAATTTATATTGATTTTAAATATAGTGGCAAAATCTGTAAATAAAAAAAAATATAAAAAGGAAGTACTTAATTTATTGTAAATGCAATGGTTAAATGTGTAAATAATAGAAAATATTTATACTACTATTCTTGTTTCCAAACAATTTTCCTTTAAAATGTTATCCATGTTTCCAAACATTAGCAATGGGTACTTCAACTTTAATAAGATAGATAAATTTCTCTTAAAAGAGCTAAACTAGGAAAACCTGACTGAACCGAACCGAAAAACAAACCAAGCTGAATATAAACCAACCGAATTTAAACCAAACCCCAACCAAGCTTAATAAAAGAAAGTATGCTAACAAATGATGGATAAATATAATTGTATATTATTATATATGAAAATATAGGAATACATTAATAATAATATTTAATAATCTTCTTGCTCCTTGCATATTCTTCTTCTTCTTTGCTTCAGACTGTAATGCTGAAAAATATATAGAAAAAATGGAAAATTAAATTAGAAATTAACTAACAAAACAAAAACAAAAATATTTCATTTTTTATTTATTTAAAAGTTAGAAAACACGAATCTGAAATATTGGTGAAAGATTTCAAATGGTATGTAACAATTTTTTTTGTTATACATAAAAAGAAGTATTAATAATTATTAATCTAAAAGTATAAAAATCAATCGTACCCATTACAATCAACTGCTGGGGTAAAAGGCACAGCCATAGAAATATGACAGAGTTCAGGCAAGTCGGTAAGTTTTGAATATGGAGATGTATTTATAACAGCTTTAAAACACTTGCAAAGATCTTGTCGAGTCGGTTTCGTCACTGCTTGGAGGTTTATTCTATAAATAGCATCACAACAAGCTTTTGATGGTGCATCACCTGGTTTCCTGGTCCCCTGCAAGCAAGGCTTTACTGTGGCTTTCGCCGTTTCACAAGTGATACTATATACCATCTTAGCATTGAAAATCGGAGAAATAATGGTCATTAAAATGAAAGAAACTATGAAAACTGAATTACTCATATTTACTTGATTTTATATATGATTTTGGTTTTGTGATATTTTGTAGGATGAGATGAACATATTTATACAAAATTTGAAAAAATCTTGAACCCACAAAGTCAAAGAACAGTGTATCAGATTTATTTTTTACCATAAATGTATCAAATTTAATGCTTGAAAGTTGAATAAATAAGGAGACTGTTAAATGAAAACTATAGTCAAGTTTTGATAAATATGAAAATAATCTAAGAATTTGATTAATTATTAATATGAGTCAACAATTTTTTGGTCAGTATATTTTTTATCAATAATTTTTTGTCTCATAATACTATCTTCTATGTATGGATAATATAATACTATGAAAAAATTTTGGTTATATTTATATAACTATTTTTATTTAGTGTGCATCAATCAACACATAATGAATAATAAGATACATAGTTTGGTATTGTATATGTTAATAATTATGATTGAATATATATATATATATATATATATATATATTCAATCATAATTATTAACAATCATAAACATTAAAATTTTGATAAAACATTATTACTCATTCTATAATTTGCACAATAGTTACAATAAACCATTAATTGTAAGTTTTTTTGATTATTTGACAATTATAGTATATATATATACTATAGTAAGATACATAGTTTGGTATTGTATATGTTAATAATTATGATTGAATATATATATATATATATATATACTATAATTGTCAAATAATCAAAAAAACTTACAATTAATGGTTTATTGTAACTATTGTGCAAATTATAGAATGAGTAATAATGTTTTATCAAATTTTTAATGTTTATAAAATATATATAATAATGAGCAAAAAAGTTGTAGTAATTAATACAATTATTTTATTTTTAAATACAGAATTATATGTGCACATAAATTATATGATAACTATTAATGCCTTATAAAGTCCAAAAATGATGTATAAATCATTTATAAATATTCTTAAAAGTTTTTTATGACTTAAAATCATTTTACTATATATATATATATTAGCCTATATATTAATTGAGAAGTCTCTTATTCTGCTGATGTGTAACATTATTCCATAGTTAATGATTTATGTTAACTATTAATTAATTATATTTGCCAGCTAATCAAAAAAATCTTACAGTTAATGATTTATGTTAACTATTTTGCAAAAATTATAGAATTAGTAATAATGTTTTATCAAGTTTTTAATGTTTATAAACTATATATTCATCATATATATTAATTGAGAAGTCACTTATTCTGCTGATGTGTCGAATATTGTTCGATGGCTTTTAAATTTTATTTATTTTTTTGATCTAAAATATAAGATAAGACTACTACTAATTAATTATCTTTGCCAATTAATCAAAAAAAATCTTAAAGTTACTGATTTATGTTAACTATTGTACAACTTATAGAATGAGTAATAATGGATTATCTAGTTTTTAATGTTTATAAGATATATATTATAATTAATGAAAAATATAGTAATCAATATAATTATTTAGTATTCTACGTTAATAATTATATGTGTATATGAAATATATAATAGCTATTAATGCCTTATAGAATCCATAAATGTTGTATAAATCATTTATAAATAGTATTTAAAATTTTAGTTTTTTCCATGACTTACAAAATCATATTTTGATCTCTCTCTCTCTCTCTCTCTCTCTCTCTCTCTCTCTCTCTCTCTCTCTCTCTCTCTCTCTCTCTCTCTCTCTCTCTCTCTCTCTCTATATATATATATATATATATATATATATATATATATATATATATATATATATATATATATATAAGTCAATTTTATGATTTTGAGTTACGTGTCAATCATTGGTGAAGTTTAAGAAAATTTTTACTTTTAATATTTTATTTACGGTAATTAGATTTAAAAATTAAAGTTTTTCTATAACTAATTAATACCACTTGGATAATAATATTAATTTATCTTTGAATTATATAATACTCATATGATTTTATGATTATTTATATTTTATAACAAAAAATTCCCAACTATTAAAAACAAAATTTTAAATGTGGAACTGTTAATAATTTTATTAATTTATAATTTTGTTTAAAAAATCAATTAAAACTGCAAAATTAAAATATTAAGGTGTTAATCATTGACGGATTTGAATAGAGTTCAAATCTAAGGATAATCTACTGTTATTCATTAGTTGATTTTAATTCATTTTTATAAATCTAGTGTCATTGATTCTGGTACTTGAAATATTTTCATTTTAAGAGTTTAAATCTAGTGTTATTGATTCTTGTTTTTATGAAATCATATTTAAAGAACTTTAAATCTATTGTTATTCAATGTAAGATTTAAAGTGATGAATTTAAAATCTGGTGTTATTCATATATGGATTTGACTTCTTGCTGTGAAAGGAGTTATAAAACCTTCGAATGATTTTGAAATTACTTTTATGAGTAAACTTTAGCAATCAGAATCCAAGCTTTACCCGAAGATTTTCATTTGAAAGTTCTGAATTGTCAACTTTACTCTTTATTACAGTGTCATCTTTATTTTCTTGTTTCTTTCACATTTTTTCTTCTTCTCACAACAGGGTTACGTGAGTTTTATCTTGGTGAATTTGATTTTCCAATTTTATTATTGACTCTCAGTCTTCAATAATAATCTCTCAAAATGGTCTTTCCAGCCCAAGATTCACAAAATTTACGTAGTACGTTTGAATTTTTCGAGGATTTGCAAATCATATTCGGATAAGGTGTTGCTACTGGGGAGAACACAGTTGGATTAGGTGATGGTACGGATGCGCATACGTACAAAGCTAGAGAGAATTCAAATGAAGAATATGTGAATGATCTAGACAACACATATGAGAATACTAACTAATAGCCATTGCTGGATTATTAGTTAGTATTCTGATCTTGAATATAATACAACAAAGAGAAGAAAGAAGCATCACAAAATCTAGCAATGGCTATTAGTTAGGTATGTTTCTCTCACTGTCTTTAACTTAATATCACTTATCTTCGTTTTATATTCAGGCAGGTTAATTCTTATACGTACTTCATTTGGTTGCAACCGACAATTGGCAATTAAATGATGTGTAGTGAACAAACAGTGAGCTTATCGGCTATATAGATAAACGTATCTGAGTTTAAGAATTACACAAACCGACCTAATCAAGAGTTTAAGCGTGTGACTTGGATTCTGCCTCATGTCGTCTTTGAGACCTGGATTTTTAACGTGTATCACTTTAAACAAAATGGATCTTAGTTATGTTCAAGCTATTTTAGCCAAAAATATATATATATATATAATGATCCCCATACGATGATGAAGAGTCTAAACTTGAACCACCGTCTATGATCATTCTTCTTATCTAGTAGACCGACAATGGAGAGGCAGCAAGCCATGATAGCAATCCACTCTGATCCAAAAAAAATCTAAATATTATTGAAGCTTAATTTTGTTGAGAAACAGTATATAAATATATTAACCCAAAATGTAACATATATAATATACATAAAACATCCATGATATACATAATATACCTATCTTCAAAATATAATTTTGAGTCTTTGTCGGGATAAAATATCCATGCCTAGATGGTTAAGATTAGATCTTTCCCGTAAAGAAATCAGATATATGTGAACTTTTCATCTTCACACCGGCGGACAGAGAGTTGGGTTTTCCGAGGGAACGAGCTTTGATTCCAGGAATGGATTACCAAATCCAGCATTACCGTGATGAAGCTGTGGAGATTTGATGAGCCAAAGCTTAGCCTTTGGTCGTTGTGGTCTAACAAACTGAGAAAGAGTGAGTCGTCGTCGGTATGTGCCGCTTTGAAAGGTGTTGTTAAGCAAGTCGGATGAACATGTATTGTTAAGCAAGTCGTCACCAAAATAGGTTGGTAGTAGTGCTCAGAGCCATTGAGGCTCATAGATCTAGCGAACAGTGAGCAAAAAGAACATGGAATTGGAGTAATTAACTCTCTAATTTGGTTAAATGATCCACATATTCACCAATCATAATGCAGTCACCTCTTTTGTCAAAAAGATTCTATAAATCATGTCAAGAAAGTTCTATTCATCAAGGAAAATTAATACCAAAGCTCAAAAGAACATAGAAAGTTAAGAGTTTTGTATGCAATATACAACCACATGAGTTTTGGTTAAAGAGTTTTAAAGATTGTCAATTAATTTATAGAAGATTGATAAAAGTACGTAGCATGGAGAAGTTGAAAACTACAAACATGAGGCAACCACATAAAAGTAACGTCTTGTGACCCTTCACACAGGTGGTCCCCATCTAATGACGTGGTTATGTCCAACGTGTAAAACAAACAGTAACGCTAATCTCTCTCTCACTCTAATCTAAAAGTTTCTTTTTAACTCCATCCTCCACTCTGTTTCGGCGTATAAATAAGAAACTCTATTTCTCCCTCTCTCTCAATCTTCGCAAGTTACCGTACTTGAATCCTGGATCAGTCTTCTTGATCGTCTTTTGCATATCGGAAGGTTTCGTCGTCGATCCTCCGCCGTGGATTTGGTACACTGATATTCGTGTTCACGCACACCAATTAACCTAATGTGCACACTACCACAATTGAATGGTATGTCGATGTAGCACTTTAGGATCGAATCTACAGAGACCAACTCTTACACTTTACTTCTATTGGATCAATACTTAGCTAAAACAAATATGGGGTTTTGATTGATTTGGTAACGTGAGGAACAAGTAAAATAATGCAAATGCAAATTCAATTTAAAAAGAAGCCAGCCTAGGGTTACTTCATCGGGTGCTAATACTTGTGAGCCAAACAATTATTCAAGTGCTAATAAGAACAGTCTAGAACTCGGATCACTCAAGTAGAACAGTCCACTGTCGTGATACTGCTCTCTATGCTGATCGATCTCACCGTCTAGCTGTCGTTGAGGTGAGAAGCGATCGCAAGCAATAGAGATCAGGTCCGATAGGTTCACAGAACACCCTAATATCTACTTTCACTGATTAGGGATGCAATGCTCATTCAAAACAGATCTAGCAACCTAAGCACTTTTGATGATCAGATTAAACCTATGATCTAACATTAAGCGGCCAGTTTAATGCAATCAATAAGAACAGTTATGAATGAAGACAATCGAGTGATTCACTTATCTATGTTTAGCTCACGAAATCAACACCCTAGAACCCTAGACAAGCTAGCCGACTACTCAGCCATGACACAAGAAAAGACAAGCATCAATACTGAATAATACTACATAAAATAACAGAAACAAGAGATAGGGTTCAGGGGTTCTTCTCTATGGAGAGAGATAGCCTTCTCCCTTTACAAATAAGTAAATCCCAACAATGGAGTCTTAGGGTCTGTTTCTCTCTGAAAAATAGCGTAGAATGATGTAGAAAAATAGAAAAAGAAGTTATATCAAAAGCCACCGGCGGCCAGAGAGAAAAAGAAGATAATTAGGGCAAATCCCGAGATGTTGTATTTTCCTTATTCGTCGGGAACAACCGCGGGATCACTCCATCTGCTTGTTCCGCTTGATCGGGAACAGTCATCAGACTGTTCTGCGTGAAAATCACCAAACTGCACTGTTTTCTGCTTCTTTTGTTCCAGCAGGTCCATCTCCCATCCAGTGCAACTCCAGACCTGTAATGACTCGAAAAGGACTAGAAAGACTCGATAAAGACTTGAAAACCAATTAGAAAACATATATACAATGATGTATAAAACACCATATATCAATTCCCCCAGACTTAGATCCTTGTTTGTCCTCGAACAAGACCAAGTATCAAGAACATGGAGAAAGGTTTGAAAGTGTGGGAACTCTCCTATTCTCAGCAACCATACCTTAACCACGAATCTCTGAACCACACAAGCAGTAAACTAGGACAACACACCCTTACCAGAACCCCACTGACTGCTGTTCGAAAATCGGCTCCATACTCTATATCTCAAACCTGAAAAAGCAACACTATCGAGACAGAACTCCTTACATTCATTTAAGAGCAGCGTGAACTTCTCATCACAGGCACTATTCAGGGTAGACGGGCTAGGTGTGGAACAGGCTAATTTTATGGTGGAGCTAAAGAGTGTTTAGGGGCTACCAACTTTTCGTAGTGGATGCAGGATATCGCGCAAAATAGTCGTGAGAGGACGGCTCCATTGATGTCCACAGCCCCTTACTCGTTTTGCTATCTCAGGAGCGACTGTTCTTTTCGTTCGGGAACAATCATCAGACTGCTCCGCTCATCTGTCTGCTCCTCATCCCTTCATATTGATACCTACTCTTCTGCTCGACCTTTTCAGTGGCTCATGTATCCTGAATTCTTCTCCTTCTCCATCACCATATGCTAAATAAAATGAAAGATATATATATATATATATATATATATATATATATATATTTTTTTTTTTTAATTTTTTTCTTTTTTTTTTTTTTTTTTTTTACAAGTACAAAAAGAGATGGTGAGGTGACGAAGAAGGAGGTAACATGTGATGTCAAGGATGCCACTGGTGGTTTTTATTCAAATCATTCTGGTTCTCCACCCATGTTCTTGAACAGCTCATTGGTTATGGAGTGGTTGCTCCCTTAATCTGCTTGTTCTCCTTCTGGCTGAATCTGCGCAGCAGTAACGAGTAAGAGGCTGCGTCGATCTTTTCCTCTCCGACCTTTTTGCACATATCTGCACATATAACACTGAAAAAAAAAATGCATGAAGGTGGAATAAAGGCTAAGGTTCAGGGTGGGAACTAGCTAAAGATGAGCTAGCCACTCAGGAACAACAAGATGGATAGAAAGAATAAGAAGTCCTGAGTGTAGTTCTCGTTTCCCTGATCTAGTGCCCATAACAAGAAGAATTTCAGTCAAGATTAGGTTCAAGTTAGGTGGAGTTAAGTCTACCCAGTGTAACCTGATCGGCTGAGAACTTCTGGAGAATCAAGTGAGATATGTCAGGGTGTTCCAGGTCCACATGTGTGTCTTTCGCCACTGCTAAGGTCACTGAATAAGACAACTAAAGCACGAGGTGGTTAGTAATCAACACAGAATAAGGTCCTAATTCCCACAAAACTTTGACTGACTCGATCCTAAAAACTAACTCAGACTGACTCAAAAGAAAAACAAAAGAAAGAAACGAGTTAGTAAACGACGAAGACCCTCCCCCTTACTTCACAACGTCTCGGTGTGAAAATAAATCAGAGAGAAGGTGAAAACAAGCATATACAATTTTTTTGGTCGAGATACTTACCTGGAGCGGGTGCTCCGAAAAATTCTGGGTGTTCTGTCGCCAGATTTTCACCTGGGCGGTTGTTCTTGGCTCCTACAGAACAGGGAGCTCCGTTTCTGCAACCCAGAATTTTTCGAAGTATCTCGAATTTTTCTGCTTTTTGACCTGAAACTCAATAAACTAAAACGAAAATAAGCAAACAAAAACAAAACCAAGTTATATTTACACTTACCAGTGGGTTGCCTCCCACCAAGCGCTTGGTTAAAGTCATTAGCTTGACTTGGTGACAGGGATCAGTCGGGTTGAGCATGAGGGCTTGTTCCAAAACAAGCTCCACAATCAGACATGTTCAGCTTCAAAACTCTGCTCAACAACCCTTTCACAGCAGCTTCTCCTTTCTCTTTCAGCTCATCAGTGAGAATAACTCTGACTTTAGAGAAAGGTTTAGAGGTACCCTTGCACTTTACCTCATACTCAATGGATTTCTCATCACACCAATGAGGTGTCAAAGTCATAGTAGGATCTCTTTTGACCCTTTTCTTCTGGACTTTCTCTTTCACCCTTGCATTCCCACTGAGTTTCTTGGTATCATTGTGAGGATCTCCATTCAGAACTTCCTTGAACTCACTGTTTTTACCAAGCTCCTTCCTTGGAACAACCTTCAGCTTTTCTCCACTGAACACTGAGATGCAAGAAGCGTTTAGTTTCTGAAATCTGGTGAGAACAGCCGGATAGAAGACATTCTTGTTGATGTGGGAGAAAGAGACTCTCTTATTAGGCATATCAACGATTGCTCCCACTGTAGCCATAAATGTCCTTCCTAAGATCAAAGGCATCTCATGATCCTTATTCATCTCAACAACCTGAAATTCAGTATGGAGAACACAGTCCCCAACTTGGACAGGAAGGTTGCGAATAGTGCCATAAGGAACTACTCTGGAAGAATTTGCAAAAGTCAGAGTCACCTTAGAAGGCTCAACATCAGCAATGCCTAACTTGTCTACAATCGCCCTTGAGACAAGATTCACACAAGATCCAGAGTCACAAAGAGCTTCCTCAAATTCTACCCCAGCAATAGAACATGGAAAAGCAAATTTTCCAGGGTCATCAACCTTAGGCAACACCTTTAGGTATCTAGGTGGAATCGGATAGGGAACCTTAGGAACATAGACTCGCACTGGTGGAATATCAGTAGATCCATCGGGAGCGGGAGCAGTCGCGGGAGCAGTCGTGGGAGCAGTCGTGGGAGCAGTCGTGGGAGCAGTCACTCTAGAGCTAACAGATTGCTCTGTTCTCTGTTCTGCGCCCAGAACAGTCTCAGCGAACAATTGTTCCACTTGTTTTTCCTCAGATTTCTCACTTTTCTGCTCGGTTGCATTACAGTGCTCAACCCTAGAATTCATCACACTCTTTCCGCGAATGATCTCTTGCTGTCTTTTAACAGTTTCAGCAGTTTGAGCAAGCTGAACATCAATCTTCTTTATGTGGTTGCTCACAATATCATATTTTGAATTCAGCTCGGTGAACATGCTGTCCATCCTGGTGTTGATGTCTGTGGTAACCTGATTCAGTGCCTTGACCTGAATTTGCTGGCTCTGGAGCATCTGCTGCATCATAATGTTCAGATTTTTCAGATCATCTGGCGGACTGTTCCCTGCAGTCGGAGCACTGGCGGCTGGAACAGCTTGCTGATTGCTCTGCGGGGTGGTGTTCTGATACCCAGATCCTTGTACCTGGTTGTTCTGCAGTAGCTGATTGACCTTAGCTGTTAGCTCATCAATTTTCTGGGTGTGTACACTGTTCCCTTTCTTGGAGCGGTTGCTCTCGTGATTCTCATTGGCTGAGCTAGCTGCCATGTTCTCAATTAGCTTTAGCGCTCCATCAGTGGTCTGAGTCATGAAGTCTCCATTGCTCGAAGAGTTTAGAGCACCTTGGTATTTCCAGTCCACCCCATCATAGAAAATGCCCAGGAGGTAATCATCATCAAATCCATGGTGAGGGCATTCTCTCTGGTAGTCATTGAAGCGCTCCCATGCGTCACAAAAAGGCTCATCATGGAGCTGTCTGAATGAATTGATCTTGTTCCTCAATGCAGCTGTTCTCGCCTTAGAGTAGAAATAGTTGAGGAACGCTGATCGGACTTGTTCCCATGAAGTGAAAGAGCCTGTAGGGAGGGAGTTCAACCACCGTGCAGCTTTTCCATCAAGAGAGAATGGGAATAGCATGCACTTGATGTAGTCTGGTGGCACACCATTCGCACGAGTAAAACTGCAGACTTTTTTCGAAATTCTCAATATGCTCCATTGGAATTTCTGCAGAGAGACCAGAGAACACTTTTCTTTGCACCAGATCAATCAGAGCAGGCTTGATCTCGAAGTCCTGCCTGGTGCAGAGTGGAGGAACAATGGCAGAGCGCGTAGTAGGAATGTTCCGCGGAAGGTTTCTCTCCCCGATTGGAACAGTCTGCGCTGCTTGTTCCTGCCGCGCGAGAGCAGCCTGTTGAGCAGATTGTTCTGCAGCTGCTTGCTGAGCTTGGATGGTCTGCTGCATCTGAAGCATCTGCTGTTGCATCAGTTGCATTGCTGCAGCGAGATCATCCTGATGACCGTGATCACCCATGGTGGTGTCAGTAGGCCTTGGCTGTTGTCTGTTCTGATTTTCTAAACCTTGCGATCTCCTGCAACAAAGAGAAAATAGCAAGTTAGAGGTCTTAGACTAAATAAATAACCGAAAATAAAGGTAAAAAGATGGTCCCCGGCAACGGCGCCAAAATGATATTCGTGTTCACGCACACCAATTAACATAATGTGCACACTACCACAATCGAATGGTATGTCGATGTAGCACTTTAGGATCGAATCCACAGAGACCAACTCTTACACTTTACTTCTATTGGATCAATACTTAGCTAAAACAAATATGGGGTTTTGATTGATTTGGTAACGTGAGGAACAAGTAAAATAATGCAAATGCAAATTCAATTTAAAAAGAAGCCAGCCTAGGGTTACTTCATCAGGTGCTAATACTTGTGAGCCAAACAATTATTCAAGTGCTAATAAGAACAGTCTAGAACTCGGATCACTCAAGTAGAACAGTCCACTGTCGTGATACTGCTCCCTATGCTGATCGATCTCACCGTCTAACTGTCGTTGATGTGAGAAGCGATCGCAAGCAATAGAGATCAGGTCCGATAGGTTCACAGAACACCCTAATATCTACTTTCGCTGATTAGGGATGCAATGCTCATTCAAAACAGATCTAGCAACCTAAGCACTTTTGATGATCAGATTAAACCTATGATCTAACATTAAGCGGCCAGTTTAATGCAAGCAATAAGAACAGTTATGAATGAAGACAATCGAGTGATTCACTTATCTATGTTTAGCTCACGAAATCAACACTCTAGAACCCTAGACAAGCTAGCCGACTACTCAGCCATGACACAAGAAAAGACAAGCATTAATACTGAATAATACTGCATAAAATAACAGAAACAAGAGATAGGGTTCATGGGTTCTTCTCTATGGAGAGAGATAGCCTTCTCCCTTTACAAATAAGTAAATCCCAACAATGGAGTCTTAGGGTCTGTTTCTCTCTGAAAAATAGCGTAGAATGATGTAGAAAAATAGAAAAAGAAGTTATATCAAAAGCCACCGGCGGCCAGAGAGAAAAAGAGGATAATTAGGACAAATTCCGAGATGTTGTATTTTCCTTATTCGTCGGGAACAACCGCGGGATCACTCCGTCTGCTTGTTCCGCTTGATCGGGAACAGTCATCAGACTGTTCTGCGTGAAAATCACCAAACTGCACTGTTTTCTGCTCCTTTTGTTCCAGTGCGTCCATCTCCCATCCAGTGCAACTCCAGACCTGTAATGACTCGAAAAGGACTAGAAAGACTCGATAAAGACTTGAAAACCAATTAGAAAACATATATACAATGATGTATAAAACACCATATATCATACACCATGAAGAACACAGCTGAGTCGGAGAGTTCCGGCTGCAGAGCCTTCGTGGCTTCTCCGCCCCAGGAAAACCCTAGATACTACCGCACGAAACTCGAAGTCTTCGGCGAAGTTTTGCAGCGACTCCAAGAATCTAGCTACGAAGAAGCCGCTCTACTTGATCTCGAGGATCAGCTTTGGCAGCATTTCAATCTATTAGGATGGTTTAGTTATACCGGTTTGGTTATTTAGTTATGGTTTACTCTGGTTCAGTTTCCTTTTGCTTAACCAAAACTATATAAAGAAGTTTGTAGACGTTTGTTACAGTAGCTGAATAACAAACTTTCCACTTTCATATCATCTTCTTCGTCTCTTTCATCTCTGAATCTTCGATCTCCTTTTATCAAGTCGTCAATCTTATTATGGTATCAGAGCCCATGGTTAAACCCAGCAAGATAATTTCCCATATAAATAGTTGTCTATCTATGTAGCCTATAAAAATGGCTCATCTTGCTGTGGTTGTTCGAGATGTTGGGCTTGGACTGTTTCCGTGTTGGACCGTTTCTCACCCACATCTCGAAAGGGGCTATTAGAATGTCCCACATCGTTTAATGATGTGATCCTTGGGCAATATATATGTGATTGGGCAATCCTCCACTTTTGAGCTAGCTTTTGGGTGTGAGTTAGGCACATCACTAATATACCAGATATAACATATGCAGTTCATCAACTTTGCCAGTTTCACAAGTGACACTGCATACCAGCTTAGCATTGAAAATCGGAGTAACAATGGTATTTAAAATGAAAGAAACTATGAAAACTAAATTACTCATGTTTACTTGATTTTAAATATGATTTTGGTTTTGTGATATTTTTTAGGATGAGATGAACTTATTTATATAAAATTTGAAAAAATCTTGAGCCCACAAATGTTTTAACATAAGTGTATCAAATTTTATGTTTGAATAATATTTTACCAAAATAATAATATTTGGATTAACACAATGCAACAAAAAACGAAGATCTTAAATGAAAACTATAGTCAAGTCCTGATAAATACGAAAAGAATCTAAGAATTTGATTAGTTATTAATATGAGTCAATAATATTTTGGTTAATATATTAGTTATCTTTTTATCAATAATTTCATATCTCATAATATTATCTTCTATGTAAGAATAATATAATACTATAAAAGAAATAATAAATTTGATTATACTGATATAACTAATTTATTTAGTGTGCATTGATCATTACATAATGAATTATAAGTTATATATATATATAGTAATTGAAACTTCTGCTGATGTGTCGATCATTGGTGAAGTTTTAAAAATTAGTTATAATTTGATTGATCGACTTTTATTGTTATTTTGATCTAAAATATAAGGTAAGTTTATAATAATAATAAAAAAAATCTTACAATTAAAGATTTATGATAACTATTTTTTAAATTATATATGGTGTTTATATATGTTAATACTTATAATCTTACAGTTACTATGTAATACTAATGATTGTAAATATATAAATATATATATATACATTAATTGAGAAATCATTTAAATACCTTCCGCTGATGTGTTGATCATTGGTAGGGGTGGAGAAAAAACCGAACCGAACCGAATCGAACTGAACAAACCGAACCAAAACCAATCCAAACTGAACCAACGTCTATTATCAAGTAGGCCGGTTTAAGATTTTCCCAATCCAAAACAGCCAAACCAAAACCGATCTGAACAAAAGCGAGTTAAATCGAACCCATAACCAATGTGATTATGTTATTATTTGAACCAAACATACTATCAATATACAATAAACCAAAATCCTAAGACCAGTGTTATTAAACCCGGACCGAACCGGCGGTCGGACCAGGTTCAACCACGAACCGGACACAAATGCGGGTTGGGTTAATACCAAAACCCAACTATAATTGAACCGGTTAAAAACCCCTATCGAACCGTTAAAAACCCGTGAACCGGCGACCCAACAAACTGGCTAAACCATGGTTCTTGTATTAAACCAAAAATTTATTAGTAAAACAATTAAAATTTCCTTTTTAAAATAAAAATAGGATTCAGATTAATAAGGTAAAGCCATCTCATATTTTTCTCTTGAATCTTTGACGTCTATGCAAGACTGCAACTCACAAGGTATCTACTTCTCAAGGTATTGTTTTTGTTTCGAAGATTTTAAGAATTGAAAACTTAGATTTGAAGAACTCAATCATCGTATAATTTTTAATTTTATTTCATAGTATAAATTTTTAACTAATGTGTCTATAATTTTTGTAAAGGTGATGAAGATTTGGAGTGACAAAAACCCGGAGATTAAAATTTAAATATGTTTTTTCTATTGATTTGAGATTTGGACTATTAAATTGTTCTATTACTTTTATTACATTTTTAGTTTGTTACTTTTTAAAAAATTTCTAAATATTATGATTATTGAAATATTTTATTTGATATGATCTTTATCTTTGTAAGAATATACATATTCAAAATATCATTAAATTTAGTTTAGTCTAATCAAATCCGGATCGAACCGGATCGAACCTGGTCGAACCACATTGACCCATGACCCAAAAAAATCCGGTTCGCTTGCCGGTCCGGTTTTAACAACACTGCCTAAGACTAAAGTAATTGTTAAATTTATTAAAGATGTTATTTAAAAAAATATTCTATTTACTTTAGTTAACTTTTGTTTGATTGTGTTTTTATAATTTGTTGTGGTTTATTAAGGATTTTGTTTAAGCTTTATTTCATATTTAATTTTCATAGTTTATTTTAAAGAGGTATTATTAACGATGTTTTTTTTTAGTTTCTATTTACTGTAGTTAACTTTGATTTAATTGTGTTCTTGTAAATATTTTGTGTTCTTTAAAGTTTTTTGTTTCAGTTTTATATTGGATTTAGTCAACATAATTTTTTTTTACATAGTCACTAACATGATGATTTTATGACCATGCGTTTATGTTTTAAAACATAACTAGATTATGACCCGTCCTTTGAAGGACGGGTATATTTTTGTTTTACATTTTTTAGAAATTTAATTTTTATATTTGTGTTTTTAATTATATTTTTGTATTTCTTTTTAATAATATTTGTATAAAATATATTTTTAAATGATTAGTAAAAAGTTTTAATAATTGTATTAAAATAGTTGGATTAAACCTATATCATTAGATTATGTTTCTAATTTAATATAATAGATATACTATAGATTTGTTTAGATAAACTTTGGAATTGTAATTAATTAATTTATATTTATTTTAAATATAGTGGAAAATCTGTAAATAAAAAGATATAAAAAAAGGAAGTACTTAATTTATTGTAAATGCAATGGTTAAATGTGTAAATAAAAGAAAATATTTATACTACTATTCTTGTTTCCAAACAATTTTCTTTTAAAATGTTATCCATGTTTCCAAACATTATCAATGAGTGCTTCAACTTTAATAAGATAGATACTATAAATTTGTTTAGATAAACTTTGGAATTGTAATTAATTAATTTATATTGATTTTAAATATAGTGGCAAAATCTGTAAATAAAAAAAATATAAAAAGGAAGTACTTAATTTATTGTAAATGCAATGGTTAAATGTGTAAATAATAGAAAATATTTATACTACTATTCTTGTTTCCAAACAATTTTCCTTTAAAATGTTATCCATGTTTCCAAATATTAGCAATGGGTACTTCAACTTTAATAAGATAGATAAATTTCTCTTAAAAGAGCTAAACTAGGAAAACCTGACTGAACCGAACCGAAAAACAAACCAAGCTGAATATAAACCAACCGAATTTAAACCAAACCCCAACCAAGCTTAATAAAAGAAAGTATGCTAACAAATGATGGATAAATATAATTGTATATTATTATATATGAAAATATAGGAATACATTAATAATAATATTTAATAATCTTCTTGCTCCTTGCATATTCTTCTTCTTCTTTGCTTCAGACTGTAATGCTGAAAAATATATAGAAAAATGGAAAATTAAATTAGAAATTAACTAACAAAACAAAAACAAAAACATTTCATTTTTTATTTATTTAAAAGTTAGAAAACACGAATCTGAAATATTGGTGAAAGATTTCAAATGGTATGTAACAATTTTTTTTGTTATACATAAAAAGAAGTATTAATAATTATTAATTTAAAAGTATAAAAATCAATCGTACCCATTACAATCAACTGCTGGGGTAAAAGGCACAGCCATAGAAATATGACAGAGTTCAGGCAAGTCGGTAAGTTTTGAATATGGAGATGTATTTATAACAGCTTTAAAACACTTGCAAAGATCTTGTCGAGTCGGTTTCGTCACTGCTTGGAGGTTTATTCTATAAATAGCATCACAACAAGCTTTTGATGGCGCATCACCTGGTTTCCTGGTCCCCTGCAAGCAAGGCTTTACTGTGGCTTTCGCCGTTTCACAAGTGATACTATATACCATCTTAGCATTGAAAATCGGAGAAACAATGGTCATTAAAATGAAAGAAACTATGAAAACTGAATTACTCATATTTACTTGATTTTATATATGATTTTGGTTTTGTGATATTTTGTAGGATGAGATGAACATATTTATACAAAATTTGAAAAAATCTTGAACCCACAAAGTCAAAGAACAGTGTATCAGATTTATTTTTTACCATAAATGTGTCAAATTTAATGCTTGAAAGTTGAATAAATAAGGAGACTGTTAAATGAAAACTATAGTCAAGTTTTGATAAATATGAAAATAATCTAAGAATTTGATTAATTATTAATATGAGTCAACAATTTTTTGGTCAGTATATTTTTTTATCAATATTTTTTTGTCTCATAATACTATCTTCTATGTATGGATAATATAATACTATGAAAAAAATTTGGTTATATTTATATAACTATTTTTATTTAGTGTGCATCAATCAACACATAATGAATAATAAGATACATAGTTTGGTATTGTATATGTTAATAATTATGATTGAATATATATATATATATATATATATATATATATATACTATAATTGTCAAATAATCAAAAAAACTTACAATTAATGGTTTATTGTAACTATTGTGCAAATTATAGAATGAGTAATAATGTTTTATCAAATTTTTAATGTTTATATATATATATAATAATGAGCAAAAAAGTTGTAGTAATTAATACAATTATTTTATTTTTTAAATACAGAATTATATGTGCACATAAATTATATGATAACTATTAATGCCTTATAAAGTCCAAAAATGATGTATAAATCATTTATAAATATTCTTAAAAGTTTTTTATGACTTAAAATCATTTTACTATATATATATATATATATATATATATATATATATATATTAGCCTATATATTAATTGAGAAGTCTCTTATTCTGCTGATGTGTAACATTATTCCATAGTTAATGATTTATGTTAACTATTAATTAATTATATTTGCCAGCTAATCAAAAAAATCTTACAGTTAATGATTTATGTTAACTATTTTGCAAAAATTATAGAATTAGTAATAATGTTTTATCAAGTTTTTAATATTTATAAACTATATATTCATCATATATATTAATTGAGAAGTCACTTATTCTGCTGATGTGTCGAATATTGTTCGATGGCTTTTAAATTTTATTTATTTTTTCGATCTAAAATAAAAGATAAGACTACTACTAATTAATTATCTTTGCCAATTAATCAAAAAAAATCTTAAAGTTACTGATTTATGTTAACTATTGTACAACTTATAGAATGAGTAATAATGGATTATCTAAATTTTAATGTTTATAAGATATATATTATAATTAATGAAAAATATAGTAATCAATATAATTATTTAGTATTCTACGTTAATAATTATATGTGTATATGAAATATATAATAGCTATTAATGCCTTATAGAATCCATAAATGTTGTATAAATCATTTATAAATAGTATTTAAAATTTTAGTTTTTTCCATGACTTACAAAATCATTTTTTGATCTCTCTCTCTCTCTCTCTCTCTCTCTCTCTCTCTCTCTCTCTCTCTCTCTCTCTCTATATATATATATATATATATATATATATATATATATATATATATCTATATCTATATATATATAAAGTTGACAATTCTGGCAGCTCCTGCGTCCACGTCGATCTGGAGGGTGGGGGCTTTCATGCCACGTGTCGTCGAGCTGATTGGTTTGTGTGAGTCACGCGTTTTGGTTTCGTTGGGTTTTCTATAATCTTCATCGTTGAAACAGAGTAAGCAGTACGATTTAATCTCAGTTAATTCTTCCCCCACGACTTCTCATTTCACTAGATCCTTCTATCTCTTCGGATTCTTCATGGATTGGATCCTATAAATAGGGTTCCTTGCTTCGCGAAAGAAAGCTCAGTGGGCGATGACGTGGATCAACGGATCTCAAACCTTCGCGGAGAGGAGTGCCGCCTGCGCCGAAGGGATCTACTTCTCCGGTAGCTTCTGCTCGATCTTCTGGCTCAAGAAACGAGGGCTCATACCTGGTTTGACCTTCTCCAATGAGTTGATCTCTCGAGACGACGGCTTTGCTGCGATTTCGCCTGCCTGATCTATACACTCCTGAGGACGAATCTCACGGAGGAGCGCGTGAAGTCGATCGTCTGGGACGCCGTCGAGATCGAGAAGGAGTTTGTGTGCTACGCGCTCCCGTGCGCGCTGGTGGGGATGAACCATGACATGATGAGTCAGTCAGCATATCGAGTTTGTGGCGAATCCGTTTGATTGGATGGAGTTGATCTCTCTTCAGGGTAAAACAAACTTCTTCGAGAAGAGAGTTGGTGATTACCAGAAGGCTTCTGCTATGTCGAGCGTTAATGGAAGTGGCGCGTTTGATAATCATGTGCTCTCTCTCGACGAAGATTTTTAGATTTGATATTTTTTCTGTCAACTTTTAGATTTGATATAATAATAATTTGTTGTGACGATTGTATCATTGTAATATTCCATGTATTATCGAGTCTTGAATTTTTCCGTGTATTAACGTTTTCAAGAAGAAGACCACTACAGAGGTAAAATCTTGATTTCTTTGAATTCTGGATCCTGTTGATAAACTGATTTGTCATCTATAGATTATTGTAATTGGCTATAGGATCCGTTTTACATCATTCAAAACAAACCCAGTTTAAAAAAACAGGCCTGATTAGCTATTGTCTGAACCTGTTTCAGGTTTCCGATCAACCCCTAAAGTTTACCGGAGGAATTTGTCTTAGGAGAGTTTGAGGCACAAGATTCACAATCACGTGAGATAAATTACTGGTAAAGTAAAAAACTTTAAGATCTGAGAAGTCTCAGATTTCTAATAGGGATAATAAGACTTTCAACAAAGTCCCATGGAAAATAAATCTCTTATCTTTCTTTTTTTGTTATACAGGCTGTGAGAATGTATCAGACAAGTATTTGGGGGAAACATTGCTTCGTCAACAACAAACCTATGAAGGATGTCTCAGGTGGTGTCTGCTGGTCAGATGAAAGTGGTAGGACAAGAGAGAGCATGTTGCTACTGAAATGGTTAACGACGTGAAAAGACTAATTTAATTAGATCTTTGTTTTGTTCGGCTGTAGATAAGATTCTCCTGCTTTTGGATTATAGAAAATGAATGCAGGTTTTTATTATTTTGATAGCAAGTCTGGAGCAAAAGGTTTTCTTTCCTTATCTGAGCTCTCTACTTCATCAAATATATGCATACAGTCACTGTTTTGTCACACTGAGTTCTCACATGTAGACAGTTCATGCTGGGCAAGCGGTCGACCAGAGTAACCGATGAATTCAAGGACGACATCAACTGCACCAGGCTCAAGACCTGACCGTAGAATTGCCTCAACTAGCTCATCCGTTTTTTGAGCTATCATAGTAGCACTAAATTGCAAACAAATAGTCCTTAAGCTCACTTAAAAGATATAAATAATCATGCAACTTACAACAGTATTGTCAAATGCTTGGCTACGAATGCTTCTTACTGTCTCAGGTTTAGCAATGCTCCTGAAAAATAGTTTTCCAACTGGAGTATTCCTGAATTCATCTAAAATATTACTGAAACTTCTATATTTTACGTTTTGTTTATATCTGATTAAAAATATTTAAATAATATAAATAGTGCAGCTTAAATATAAAATAGCGATTAATATAATGAAAATTCAATAATGACTATTCATGATTTTGTTTCTCACATATTATCATGGAAAGTTCTAATAAAAATTAATATATTAATATATAATCAAGACTAATTAAAAAATTAGTTTAAAAAAAAATAAATAATATCATAAAAAGTACACATTGTCTCTTAATCATGTACTATTCATACTCAATCATATAATTCAAGTATTTTAATGACTCAATAACTGAGAACATGAAATTCATGTTAATGAAATTCATGTTAACATACCATAACATCCATCACCCCAATTCAACATACTTTATTGAAAAAACAACCCAATACGTAATGAATGAAATAAGAGACGACAAAAATATCTTAGCTAATGATCTTCAAGTTAGTCTAACTATCATAGACTACAACCCCAACGCAACATCAAGACTCGATGTTGATCTCACCATCACCGATCTAGAGAGTACTAATAGGCCTCTAACTACTGAAGAGATAAACAATATATGCATTGTATGCTTCAGAGATTACAAAGATGGAAACCATATTTGCTCTCTTATTTGCGGCCGTAATTTTCATTTTAATTGCATTAATCAGTGGTTTCGTACCAAAATAAGTTATCCGGTTTGCAAAGAAAGTAATCTATGGTGCTTGCACGTCTTACAATAGTTTGTGGGTTCTAATTTCCAATAGCACTTTTGTTATCTTCTTTACTTTGGAATTTTTCTCTCTTTATTTAAAATCTGCTAAATTATTTGTCTTCGTCTAATTATTTGTCTTCGTCTAATTATTTTCCTACTTTGCACTTTATCATCCAAAAAAACAGCAACCCCAAAAATACTTCATACATAGAAATGTCAAATATATAAAAATTAAAACATCAACAATGACAACTATTATTACAAAACACAATGACCTCCCAATAAATCTTCGCTACTTTACCTAGCTGTACTTTCTTACTAACACTCTTATACAAAATTGAATAGGCCAAAATATGAATACATCAACTTAATGTGGTTTACAAATTCAATCAGAGAATGCAATTCCAGCTTATTAGACAACACAATGTACGAACCCGGCGCGTAGCGCCGGAAAACCACTAGTATATATATATAAGTCAATTTTATGATTTTGAGTTACGTGTCAATCATTGGTGAAGTTTAAGAAAATTTTTACTTTTAATATTTTATTTACGGTAATTAGATTTAAAAATTAAAGTTTTTCTATAACTAATTAATACCACTTGGATAATAATATTAATTTATCTTTGAATTATATAATACTCATATGATTTTATGATTATTTATATTTTATAACAAAAAATTCCCAACTATTAAAAACAAAATTTTAAATGTGGAACTGTTAATAATTTTATTAATTTATAATTTTATTTAAAAAATCAATTAAAACTGCAAAATTAAAATATTAAGGTGTTAATCATTGACGGATTTGAATAGAGTTCAAATCTAAGGATAATCTACTGTTATTCATTAGTTGATTTTAATTCATTTTTATAAATCTAGTGTCATTGATTCTGGTACTTGAAATATTTTCATTTTAAGAGTTTAAATCTAGTGTTATTGATTCTTGTTTTTATGAAATCATATTTAAAGAACTTTAAATCTATTGTTATTCAATGTAAGATTTAAAGTGATGAATTTAAAATCTGGTGTTATTCATATATGGATTTGACTTCTTGCTGTGAAAGGAGTTATAAAACCTTCGAATGATTTTGAAATTACTTTTATGAGTAAACTTTAGCAATCAGAATCCAAGCTTTACCCGAAGATTTTCATTTGAAAGTTCTGAATTGTCAACTTTACTCTTTATTACATGTGTCATCTTTATTTTCTTGTTTCTTTCACATTTTTTCTTCTTCTCACAACAGGGTTACGTGAGTTTTATCTTGGTGAATTTGATTTTCCAATTTTATTATTGACTCTCAGTCTTCAATAATAATCTCTCAAAATGGTCTTTCCAGCCCAAGATTCACAAAATTTACGTAGTACGTTTGAATTTTTCGAGGATTTGCAAATCATATTCGGATAAGGTGTTGCTACTGGGGAGAACACAGTTGGATTAGGTGATGGTACGGATGCGCATACGTACAAAGCTAGAGAGAATTCAAATGAAGAATATGTGAATGATCTAGACAACACATATGAGAATACTAACTAATAGCCATTGCTGGATTATTAGTTAGTATTCTGATCTTGAATATAATACAACAAAGAGAAGAAAGAAGCATCACAAAATCTAGCAATGGCTATTAGTTAGGTATGTTTCTCTCACTGTCTTTAACTTAATATCACTTATCTTCGTTTTATATTCAGGCAGGTTAATTCTTATACGTACTTCATTTGGTTGCAACCGACAATTGGCAATTAAATGATGTGTAGTGAACAAACAGTGAGCTTATCGGCTATATAGATAAACGTATCTGAGTTTAAGAATTACACAAACCGACCTAATCAAGAGTTTAAGCGTGTGACTTGGATTCTGCCTCATGTCGTCTTTGAGACCTGGATTTTTAACGTGTATCACTTTAAACAAAATGGATCTTAGTTATGTTCAAGCTATTTTAGCCAAAAATATATATATATATATAATGATCCCCATACGATGATGAAGAGTCTAAACTTGAACCACCGTCTATGATCATTCTTCTTATCTAGTAGACCGACAATGGAGAGGCAGCAAGCCATGATAGCAATCCACTCTGATCCAAAAAAAATCTAAATATTATTGAAGCTTAATTTTGTTGAGAAACAGTATATAAATATATTAACCCAAAATGTAACATATATAATATACATAAAACATCCATGATATACATAATATACCTATCTTCAAAATATAATTTTGAGTCTTTGTCGGGATAAAATATCCATGCCTAGATGGTTAAGATTAGATCTTTCCCGTAAAGAAATCAGATATATGTGAACTTTTCATCTTCACACCGGCGGACAGAGAGTTGGGTTTTCCGAGGGAACGAGCTTTGATTCCAGGAATGGATTACCAAATCCAGCATTACCGTGATGAAGCTGTGGAGATTTGATGAGCCAAAGCTGAGCCTTTGGTCGTTGTGGTCTAACAAACTGAGAAAGAGTGAGTCGTCGTCGGTATGTGCCGCTTTGAAAGGTGTTGTTAAGCAAGTCGGATGAACATGTATTGTTAAGCAAGTCGTCACCAAGATAGGTTGGTAGTAGTGCTCAGAGCCATTGAGGCTCATAGATCTAGCGAACAGTGAGCAAAAAGAACATGGAATTGGAGTAATTAACTCTCTAATTTGGTTAAATGATCCACATATTCACCAATCATAATGCAGTCACCTCTTTTGTCAAAAAGATTCTATAAATCATGTCAAGAAAGTTCTATTCATCAAGGAAAATTAATACCAAAGCTCAAAAGAACATAGAAAGTTAAGAGTTTTGTATGCAATATACAACCACATGAGTTTTGGTTAAAGAGTTTTAAAGATTGTCAATTAATTTATAGAAGATTGATAAAAGTACGTAGCATGGAGAAGTTGAAAACTACAAACATGAGGCAACCACATAAAAGTAACGTCTTGTGACCCTTCACACAGGTGGTCCCCATCTAATGACGTGGCTATGTCCTACGTGTAAAGCAAACGGTAACGCTAATCTCTCTATCACTCTAGTCTAAAAGTTTATTTTTAACTCCATCCTCCACTCTGTTTCGGCGTATAAATAAGAAACTCTATTTCTCCCTCTCTCTCAATCTTCACAAGTTACCGTACTTGAATCTTGGATCAGTCTTCTTGATCGTCTTTTGGATATCGGAAGGTTTCGTCGTCGATCCTCCGCCGTGGATTTGGTACACCATGAAGAACACAGCCGAGTCGGAGAGTTCCGGCTGCAGAGCCTTCGTGGCTTCTCCGCCCCAGGAAAACCCTAGATACTACCGCACGAAACTCGAAGTCTTCGGCGAAGTTTTGCAGCGACTCCAAGAATCTAGCTACGAAGAAGCCGCTCTACTTGATCTCGAGGATCAGCTTTGGCAGCATTTCAATCTATTAGGATGGTTTAGTTATACAGGTTTGGTTATTTAGTTATGGTTTACTCTGGTTCAGTTTCCTTTTGCTTAACCAAAACTATATAAAGAAGTTTGTAGACGTTTGTTACAGTAGCTGAATAACAAACTTTCCACTTTCATATCATCTTCTTCGTCTCTTTCATCTCTGAATCTTCGATCTCCTTTTATCAAGTCGTCAATCTTATTATGGTATCAGAGCCCATGGTTAAACCCAGCAAGATAATTTCCCATATAAATAGTTGTCTATCTATGTAGCCTATAAAAATGGCTCATCTTGCTGTGGTTGTTCGAGATGTTGGGCTTGGGCTGTTTCCGTGTTGGACCGTTTCTCACCCACATCTCGAAAGGGGCTATTAGAATGTCCCACATCGTTTAATGATGTGATCCTTGGACAATATATATGTGATTGGGCAATCCTCCACTTTTGAGCTAGCTTTTGGGTGTGAGTTAGGCACATCACTAATATACCAGATATAACATATGCAGCTCATCAACTTTGCCAGTTTCACAAGTGATACTGCATACCAGCTTAGCATTGAAAATCGGAGTAACAATGGTATTTAAAATGAAAGAAACTATGAAAACTAAATTACTCATGTTTACTTGATTTTAAATATAATTTTGGTTTTGTGATATTTTTTAGGATGAGATGAACTTATTTATATAAAATTTGAAAAAATCTTGAGCCCACAAATGTTTCAACATAAGTGTATCAAATTTTATGTTTGAATAATATTTTACCAAAATAATAATATTTGGATTAACACAATGCAACAAAAAAACGAAGATCTTAAATGAAAACTATAGTCAAGTCCTGATAAATACGAAAAGAATCTAAGAATTTGATTAGTTATTAATATGAGTCAACAATATTTTGGTTAATATATTAGTTATCTTTTTATCAATAATTTCATATCTCATAATATTATCTTCTATGTAAGAATAATATAATACTATAAAAGAAATAATAAATTTGATTATACTGATATAACTAATTTATTTAGTGTGCATTGATCATTACATAATGAATTATAAGTTATATATATATATAGTAATTGAAACTTCTGCTGATGTGTCGATCATTGGTGAAGTTTTAAAAATTAGTTATAATTTGATTGATCGACTTTTATTGTTATTTTGATCTAAAATATAAGGTAAGTTTTTAATAATAATAAAAAAAATCTTACAATTAAAGATTTATGATAACTATTTTTTAAATTATATATGGTGTTTATATATGTTAATACTTATAATCTTACAGTTACTATGTAATACTAATGATTGTAAATATATAAATATATATATATATACATTAATTGAAAAATCATTTAAATACCTTCTGCTGATGTGTTGATCATTGGTAGGGGTGGAGAAAAAACCGAACCGAACCGAATCGAACTGAACCAACCGAACCAAAACCAATCCAAACTGAACCAACGTCTATTATCAAGTAGTCCGGTTTAAGATTTTCCCAATCCAAAACAGCCAAACCAATACCGATCTGAACAAAAGCGAGTTAAATCGAACCCATAACCAATGTGATTATGTTATTATTTGAACCAAACATACTATCAATATACAATAAACCAAAATCCTAAGACCAGTGTTATTAAACCCGGACCGAACCGGCGGTCGGACCAGGTTCAACCACGAACCAGACACAAATGCGGGTTGGGTTAATACCAAAACCCAACTATAATTGAACCGGTTAAAAACCCCTATCGAACCGTTAAAAACCCGTGAACCGGCAACCCAACAAACTGGCTAAACCATGGTTCTTGTATTAAACCAAAAATTTATTAGTAAAACAATTAAAATTTCCTTTTTAAAATAAAAATAGGATTCAGATTAATAAGGTAAAGCCATCTCATATTTTTTCTCTTGAATCTTTGACGTCTATGCAAGACTGCAACTCACAAGGTATCTACTTCTCAAGGTATTGTTTTTGTTTCGAAGATTTTAAGAATTGAAAACTTAGATTTGAAGAACTCAATCATGGTATAATTTTTAATTTTATTTCATAGTATAAATTTTTAACTAATGTGTCTATAATTTTTGTAAAGGTGATGAAGATTTGGAGTGACAAAAACCCGGAGATTAAAATTTAAATATGTTTTTTCTATTGATTTGAGAATTGGACTATTAAATTGTTCTATTACTTTTATTACATTTTTAGTTTGTTACTTTTTAAAAAATTTCTAAATATTATGATTATTGAAATATTTTATTTGATATGATCTTTATCTTTGTAAGAATATACATATTCAAAATATCATTAAATTTAGTTTAGTCTAATCAAATCCGGATCGAACCGGATCGAACCTGGTCGAACCACATTGACCCATGACCCAAAAAAATCCGGTTCGCTTGCCGGTCCGGTTTTAACAACACTGCCTAAGACTAAAGTAATTGTTAAATTTATTAAAGATGTTATTTTAAAAAATATTCTATTTACTTTAGTTAACTTTTGTTTGATTGTGTTTTTATAATTTGTTGTTGTTTATTAAGGTTTTTGTTTAAGCTTTATTTCATATTTAATTTTCATAGTTTATTTTAAAGAGGTATTATTAACGATGTTTTTTTTAGTTTCTATTTACTGTAGTTAACTTTGATTTAATTGTGTTCTTATAAATATTTTGTGTTCTTTAAAGTTTTTTTGTTTCAGTTTTATATTGGATTTAGTCAACATAATTTTGTTTTACATAGTCACTAACATGATGATTTTATGACCATGCGTTTATGTTTTAAAACATAACTAGATTCTGACCCGTCCTCTGAAGGACGGGTATATTTTTGTTTTACATTTTTTAGAAATTTAATTTTTATATTTGTGTTTTTAATTATATTTTTTATTTCTTTTTAATAATATTTGTATAAAATATATTTTTAAATGATTAGTAAAAAGTTTTAATAATTGTATTAAAATAGTTGGATTAAACCTATATCATTAGATTATGTTTCTAATTTAATATAATAGATATACTATAGATTTGTTTAGATAAACTTTGGAATTGTAATTAATTAATTTATATTGATTTTAAATATAGTGGAAAATCTGTAAATAAAAAGAAATAAAAAAAGGAAGTACTTAATTTATTGTAAATGCAATGGTTAAATGTGTAAATAAAAGAAAATATTTATACTACTATTCTTGTTTCCAAACAATTTTCTTTTAAAATGTTATCCATGTTTCCAAACATTATCAATGAGTGCTTCAACTTTAATAAGATAGATACTATAAATTTGTTTAGATAAACTTTGGAATTGTAATTAATTAATTTATATTGATTTTAAGTATAGTGGCAAAATCTGTAAATAAAAAAAATATAAAAAGGAAGTACTTAATTTATTGTAAATGCAATGGTTAAATGTGTAAATAATAGAAAATATTTATACTACTATTCTTGTTTCCAAACAATTTTCCTTTAAAATGTTATCCATGTTTGCAAACATTAGCAATGGGTACTTCAACTTTAATAAGATAGATAAATTTCTCTTAAAAGAGCTAAACTAGGAAAACCTGACTGAACCGAACCGAAAAACAAACCAAGCTGAATATAAACCAACCGAATTTAAACCAAACCCCAACCAAGCTTAATAAAAGAAAGTATGCTAACAAATGATGGATAAATATAATTGTATATTATTATATATGAAAATATAGGAATACATTAATAATAATATTTAATAATCTTCTTGCTCCTTGCATATTCTTCTTCTTCTTTGCTTCAGACTGTAATGCTGAAAAATATATAGAAAAAATGGAAAATTAAATTAGAAATTAACTAACAAAGCAAAAACAAAAATATTTCATTTTTTATTTATTTAAAAGTTAGAAAACATGAATATGAAATATTGGTGAAAGATTTCAAATGGTATGTAACAATTTTTTTTGTTATACATAAAAAGAAGTATTAATAATTATTAATCTAAAAGTATAAAAATCAATTGTACCCATTACAATCAACTGCTGGGGTAAAAGGCACAGCCATAGAAATATGACAGAGTTCAGGCAAGTCGGTAAGTTTTGAATATGGAGATGTATTTATAACAGCTTTAAAACACTTGCAAAGATCTTGTCGAGTCGGTTTCGTCACTGCTTGGAGGTTTATTCTATAAATAGCATCACAACAAGCTTTTGATGGTGCATCACCTGGTTTCCTGGTCCCCTGCAAGCAAGGCTTTACTGTGGCTTTCGCCGTTTCACAAGTGATACTATATACCATCTTAGCATTGAAAATCGGAGAAACAATGGTCATTAAAATGAAAGAAACTATGAAAACTGAATTACTCATATTTACTTGATTTTATATATGATTTTGGTTTTGTGATATTTTGTAGGATGAGATGAACATATTTATACAAAATTTGAAAAAATCTTGAACCCACAAAGTCAAAGAACAGTGTATCAGATTTATTTTTTACCATAAATGTATCAAATTTAATGCTTGAAAGTTGAATAAATAAGGAGACTGTTAAATGAAAACTATAGTCAAGTTTTGATAAATATGAAAATAATCTAAGAATTTGATTAATTATTAATATGAGTCAACAATTTTTTGGTCAGTATATTTTTTTATCAATATTTTTTTGTCTCATAATACTATCTTCTATGTATGGATAATATAATACTATGAAAAAAATTTGGTTATATTTATATAACTATTTTTATTTAGTGTGCATCAATCAACACATAATGAATAATAAGATACATAGTTTGGTATTGTATATGTTAATAATTATGATTGAATATATATATATATATATATATATATATATACTATAATTGTCAAATAATCAAAAAAACTTACAATTAATGGTTTATTGTAACTATTGTGCAAATTATAGAATGAGTAATAATGTTTTATCAAATTTTTAATGTTTATAAAATATATATATATATATATATATATTATATATATATATATATATAATAATGAGCAAAAAAGTTGTAGTAATTAATACAATTATTTTATTTTTTAAATACAGAATTATATGTGCACATAAATTATATGATAACTATTAATGCCTTATAAAGTCCAAAAATGATGTATAAATCATTTATAAATATTCTTAAAAGTTTTTTATGACTTAAAATCATTTTACTATATATATATATATATATATATTAGCCTATATATTAATTGAGAAGTCTCTTATTCTGCTGATGTGTAACATTATTCCATAGTTAATGATTTATGTTAACTATTAATTAATTATATTTGCCAGCTAATCAAAAAAATCTTACAGTTAATGATTTATGTTAACTATTTTGCAAAAATTATAGAATTAGTAATAATGTTTTATCAAGTTTTTAATGTTTATAAACTATATATTCATCATATATATTAATTGAGAAGTCACTTATTCTGCTGATGTGTCGAATATTGTTCGATGGCTTTTAAATTTTATTTATTTTTTTGATCTAAAATATAAGATAAGACTACTACTAATTAATTATCTTTGCCAATTAATCAAAAAAAATCTTAAAGTTACTGATTTATGTTAACTATTGTACAACTTATAGAATGAGTAATAATGGATTATCTAGTTTTTAATGTTTATAAGATATATATTATAATTAATGAAAAATATAGTAATCAATATAATTATTTAGTATTCTACGTTAATAATTATATGTGTATATGAAATATATAATAGCTATTAATGCCTTATAGAATCCATAAATGTTGTATAAATCATTTATAAATAGTATTTAAAATTTTAGTTTTTTCCATGACTTACAAAATCATTTTTTGATCTCTCTCTCTCTCTCTCTCTCTCTCTCTCTCTCTCTCTCTCTCTCTCTCTCTCTCTCTCTCTCTCTCTCTCTCTCTCTCTCTCTCTCTCTCTCTCTCTCTCTCTCTCTCTCTCTCTCTCTCTCTCTCTCTCTCTCTCTCTCTCTCTCTCTCTCTCTATATATATATATATATATATATAAGTCAATTTTATGATTTTGAGTTACGTGTCAATCATTGGTGAAGTTTAAGAAAATTTTTACTTTTAATATTTTATTTACGGTAATTAGATTTAAAAATTAAAGTTTTTCTATAACTAATTAATACCACTTGGATAATAATATTAATTTAACTTTGAATTATATAATACTCATATGATTTTATGATTATTTATATTTTATAACAAAAAATTCCCAACTATTAAAAACAAAATTTTAAATGTGGAACTGTTAATAATTTTATTAATTTATAATTTTATTTAAAAATTCAATTAAAATTGCAAAATTAAAATATTAAGGTGTTAATCATTGACGGATTTGAATAGAGTTCAAATCTAAGGATAATCTACTGTTATTCATTAGTTGATTTTAATTCATTTTTATAAATCTAGTGTTATTGATTCTGGTACTTGAAATATTTTCATTTTAAGAGTTTAAATCTAGTGTTATTGATTCTTGTTTTTATGAAATCATATTTAAAGAACTTTAAATCTATTGTTATTCAATGTAAGATTTAAAGTGATGAATTTAAAATCTGGTGTTATTCATATATGGATTTGACTTCTTGCTGTGAAAGGAGTTATAAAACCTTCGAATGATTTTGAAATTACTTTTATGAGTAAACTTTAGCAATCAGAATCCAAGCTTTACCCGAAGATTTTCATTTGAAAGTTCTGAATTGTCAACTTTACTCTTTATTACATGTGTCATCTTTATTTTCTTGTTTCTTTCACATTTTTTCTTCTTCTCACAACAGGGTTACGTGAGTTTTATCTTGGTGAATTTGATTTTCCAATTTTATTATTGACTCTCAGTCTTCAATAATAATCTCTCAAAATGGTCTTTCCAGCCCAAGATTCACAAAATTTACGTAGTACGTTTGAATTTTTCGAGGATTTGCAAATCATATTCGGATAAGGTGTTGCTACTGGGGAAAACACAGTTGGATTAGGTGATGGTACGGATGCGCATACGTACAAAGCTAGAGAGAATTCAAATGAAGAATATGTGAATGATCTAGACAACACATATGAGAATACTAACTAATAGCCATTGCTGGATTATTAGTTAGTATTCTGATCTTGAATATAATACAACAAAGAGAAGAAAGAAGCATCACAAAATCTAGCAATGGCTATTAGTTAGGTATGTTTCTCTCACTGTCTTTAACTTAATATCACTTATCTTCGTTTTATATTCAGGCAGGTTAATTCTTATACGTACTTCATTTGGTTGCAACCGACAATTGGCAATTAAATGATGTGTAGTGAACAAACAGTGAGCTTATCGGCTATATAGATAAACGTATCTGAGTTTAAGAATTACACAAACCGACCTAATCAAGAGTTTAAGCGTGTGACTTGGATTCTGCCTCATGTCGTCTTTGAGACCTGGATTTTCAACGTGTATCACTTTAAACAAAATGGATCTTAGTTATGTTCAAGCTATTTTAGCCAAAAATATATATATATATATAATGATCCCCATACGATGATGAAGAGTCTAAACTTGAACCACCGTCTATGATCATTCTTCTTATCTAGTAGACCGACAATGGAGAGGCAGCAAGCCATGATAGCAATCCACTCTGATCCAAAAAAAATCTAAATATTATTGAAGCTTAATTTTGTTGAGAAACAGTATATAAATATATTAACCCAAAATGTAACATATATAATATACATAAAACATCCATGATATACATAATATACCTATCTTCAAAATATAATTTTGAGTCTTTGTCGGGATAAAATATCCATGCCTAAATGGTTAAGATTAGATCTTTCCCGTAAAGAAATCAGATATATGTGAACTTTTCATCTTCACACCGGCGGACAGAGAGTTGGGTTTTCCGAGGGAACGAGCTTTGATTCCAGGAAAGGATTACCAAATCCAGCATTACCGTGATGAAGCTGTGGAGATTTGATGAGCCAAAGCTGAGCCTTTGGTCGTTGTGGTCTAACAAACTGAGAAAGAGTGAGTCGTCGTCGGTATGTGCCGCTTTGAAAGGTGTTGTTAAGCAAGTCGGATGAACATGTATTGTTAAGCAAGTCGTCACCAAGATAGGTTGGTAGTAGTGCTCAGAGCCATTGAGGCTCATAGATCTAGCGAACAGTGAGCAAAAAGAACATGGAATTGGAGTAATTAACTCTCTAATTTGGTTAAATGATCCACATATTCACCAATCATAATGCAGTCACCTCTTTTGTCAAAAAGATTCTATAAATCATGTCAAGAAAGTTCTATTCATCAAGGAAAATTAATACCAAAGCTCAAAAGAACATAGAAAGTTAAGAGTTTTGTATGCAATATACAACCACATGAGTTTTGGTTAAAGAGTTTTAAAGATTGTCAATTAATTTATAGAAGATTGATAAAAGTACGTAGCATGGAGAAGTTGAAAACTACAAACATGAGGCAACCACATAAAAGTAACGTCTTGTGACCCTTCACACAGGTGGTCCCCATCTAATGACGTGGCTATGTCCTACGTGTAAAGCAAACGGTAACGCTAATCTCTCTCTCACTCTAGTCTAAAAGTTTCTTTTTAACTCCATCCTCCACTCTGTTTCGGCGTATAAATAAGAAACTCTATTTCTCCCTCTCTCTCAATCTTCGCAAGTTACCGTACTTGAATCTTGGATCAGTCTTCTTGATCGTCTTTTGGATATCGGAAGGTTTCGTCGTCGATCCTCCGCCGTGGATTTGGTACACCATGAAGAACACAGCCGAGTCGGAGAGTTCCGGCTGCAGAGCCTTCGTGGCTTCTCCGCCCCAGGAAAACCCTAGATACTACCGCACGAAACTCGAAGTCTTCGGCGAAGTTTTGCAGCGACTCCAAGAATCTAGCTACGAAGAAGCCGCTCTACTTGATTTCGAGGATCAGCTTTGGCAGCATTTCAATCTATTAGGATGGTTTAGTTATACCGGTTTGGTTATTTAGTTATGGTTTACTCTGGTTCAGTTTCCTTTTGCTTAACCAGAACTATATAAAGAAGTTTGTAGACGTTTGTTACAGTAGCTGAATAACAAACTTTCCACTTTCATATCATCTTCTTCGTCTCTTTCATCTCTGAATCTTCGATCTCCTTTTATCAAGTCGTCAATCTTATTATGGTATCAGAGCCCATGGTTAAACCCAGCAAGATAATTTCCCATATAAATAGTTGTCTATCTATGTAGCCTATAAAAATGGCTCATC
Organism: Raphanus raphanistrum subsp. raphanistrum; assembly: GCA_019706035.1. NCBI lineage: Eukaryota > Viridiplantae > Streptophyta > Magnoliopsida > Brassicales > Brassicaceae > Raphanus > Raphanus raphanistrum. The sequence goes on from CM033983.1 coordinate 27,573,076, forward strand.
TTGCTGTGGTTGTTCGAGATGTTGGGCTTGGGCTGTTTCCGTGTTAGACCGTTTCTCACCCACATCTCGAAAGGGGCTATTAGAATGTCCCACATCATTTAATGATGTGATCCTTGGGCAATATATATGTGATTGGGCAATCCTCCACTCTTGAGCTAGCTTTTGGGTGTGAGTTAGGCACATCACTAATATACCAGATATAACATATGCAGTTCATCAACTTTGCCAGTTTCTCTCTGCTCCTACTGATGTGCATTATCAGGCTGCTTTGAAGGTTCTTCGATATCTCAAGAACAACCCTGGTCAAGGTCTTATGTATGCTTCAGATACAGAGATATGCTTGAATGCATTTGCTGATGCAGACTGGTTACAGGCTTTTGTGTCTATCTTGGGACGTCTCTTATCTCTTGGAAATCTAAGAAGCAAGCGGTTGTGAGTAGGAATAGTACGGAGGCAGAGTATAGGAGCTTGGCCTTAGCGACTTGTGAGTTGATTTGGCTACAACAGTTGTTGAAGGATCTTCATGTACGCATGACATGTACGCCAAAGCTATTCTGTGACAACAAGTCTGCACTTCACATTGCCAACAATCTGGTTTTCCATGAACGAACTAAGCATATTGAGATCGATTGCCATACAGTTCGTGATCAGATTAAGGTTGGACGTTTGCTTACTCTTCACGTTTTTTCAGGCAACCAGCTCGCTGATATCTTGACGAAGCCATTACATCCTGGACCTTTCCTCTCCATGCTCAATCGTCTATCTGTGTCAAGCCTTTTTCTTCCTTCTACTGATGAGAAGATAAAAACTTGAGGGGGTATATTAGGATGGTTTAGTTATACCGGTTTGGTTATTTAGTTATGGTTTACTCTGGTTCAGTTTCCTTTTGTTTAACCAGAACTATATAAAGAAGTTTGTAGACGTTTGTTACAGTTGAGCTGAATTACAAACTTTCCACTTTCATATCATCTTCTTCGTTTCTTTCATCTCTGAATCTTCGATCTCCTTTTATCAAGTCGTCAATCTTATTACAATCGTCTTCCTGCTTGGTAACCTTTCTTCTTCTTCTTCTACATTGATTCAGCTGTTCCATTAGGGTTTTATCATCTCTGGGTATGTTCAGTTGGAAGGGGCTTTACTCGTCTCTTGGGCGTAGCATCTTCTAGAATCTTGCAAACTCTAGTATTCAACTTCGTTCTAGGGTTTGTATGTGTTCATAGTCCATAGAATCTGAACAACTCCGTTTCTTCAACACGTGTCGTCTCTTGATCCAAGAACGATCAACTGAATGTGATCTTTTGGTTTGTCTCAGTATCTTAATTGCATTGTGATGTCATTATCTTTTTGCTATCTCCCAGATATGCTCTCGATGTTAACGTTGAGAGGGCAGAAGATGTTCTCACGCATCTGAAATATCCTGTTTGAACAAAAGGATTTAGAAAAGAAATATCACCATAAGAATTTGTTTTTTTTTAAACCAAAAAAAAAGAATTTGGTTGTTAGTGCGATTATACAAATAAAAGCATGGGAGTGTAATTATTAAATTATTGATATCCCAATAATTTGATTGTAAAGTATGACAAAGTAAACGCATAATTAAAAATGGTCACCGACTTGTTCGGTTTTTCAGGTGTCATTGCATAAACAAATGGAAGGTCAAATCTGTTATACTGAATGGATATAATAGTACTACATAGTTTTTAGAGAAAAGAGCAACTAATCAATGTATGCATTGGCACAACATGTGCATATCATTAGTGGAGGCTTCTCATCTCAATTTCACTTCATTTTCCAAATGCCCTGGCCGTGTTTCCTAAACCAGCAAGCTCTAATGTTTGCGTACCGTAGAGGAGGTTTCGCAGTGCATCCCTTTGTCAATTCATTGTCATCCACTTTCTTTTATTATTAACATATCTTACTCAACTTTATACGACTAAATACTGAATCTAGAATCTCAAGTGAGTCTCTGTTTCAGTAGCCGACTCTCATAAACAAAACATAGGTCAAGTGTGTATCACGATCAAAAACCGAGTATTTTTCAACCTTCAATATACAAGAGCGTTGAAGCGAATATAGACCAAAATAAATCATCGAGTGTCCATAGACTTAGAAAAATTGTAAATTGATGGAAACGTTATGCAACATTGTTTGATTAACGAATAGTAAAAGACGTGTAAGAAGATTTCTTCAATAGAATCACCGAATCTTGTGAGAGGGTTAAGAAACAACAGCTGGAAGTGAAAATGACGTGGAAGAAAAGAAAAAGTAGGCCCCATTTTTCAAATCGAAATTACCAGGTAGCAACGCGGTAATCAATAATCATATAGCCCCCACTTTTGTTTTATTTTATTATATCTAAATAGTTTGGTTATAAATATATTTCCACTTGTTCATCATCTTCTTCAAGCAACCAACAAAGATCTCCTTTCAAACATTATACATTCACATTAAACAATCTTACAAAACCGATCTCAACACAATGGAAGCTACACTGATCTCTTCACCAGCATCGACTTCACCACTCCGGTTCCATCCATTAATGTTTTCCCCCAAAAACATGACGAGGTGGAGGACACACAAGAAGAAAATGATGAGCGTTTCTGCTGCTGCGTCTTCAGGGAAGGACCATTACTACGGAGGAGGGAGATTAGTGGACGAGAACATGATCATTCTGAGGAAACGCATCCACGAGATGAAGATAGTTGAGCGAAACTACGAGCCGCCTTCTCACTGGATGGATTGGGAGAAGCGTTCCTACAGTAGCTACGACTCTGTGATCTGCTATTCCGTTGGTCTTCTCCAGAGCTTTCTCATGAACTCTCGCCCCACCGTCGCAATCGCAACGCTGCTTCTCCTGCTTGTCAGCGTTCCCGTTTCTTCCTCTGTTCTTGCATTTAGCCTTCTTGACCTCCTCCACTAGGCTCTCTCCGCCGCAACGTCGGGCCATGTGGGCTAATTTGCTCGGTCCGTTTTATTCTTTCCTTTCACTTGCCCACAATTGTTTTCTTTGTATATACACATAGAGATTTTTTTATTATTTGTATCTGATCTTTCCTATAGCTTAAAATATGTTCAAAATTTCGTTATTAATTTATTATTTCTTTTATGGAATGTATTTATATGTCCATGTGACAAAAGATAGTAGATTCCGATGACATGATTTCTTAATAACTTAAGAGGAGTTTAATTTTCGTTCTCATGTTTCTTATCTCTATCATTTTTGTTGATAGTTTTGTTTTGGATTGTTTTCCTTTAAGAAGCGACAGTGAACTACTAGTAGAACGGCGTCTTTGGTTTGGTTGGTCTCTTTTGGACCCAATAACTTTTACTTGACCATATATTCAATTTTCTTTCATCATATTTTTTTTTTGTTTCTTTCATCATATTTCGTGTTTATCCCAAAAGTAATGAAACAGTGTAAATTTAACTCAATCCACTATTTTCAATCTTCAATTGATGGAAAAGGTTGTCAAATTTCTTTAATTGACCCACTAATCTCTATTATAATTTGGTATCGTTATAAATTACAATGTTTTTTTCTACAAAATAAATATGAAAAATCAATGCCTAGTAAAACAGAGGAGGTACAAGCGAGAAGTACCAAATTTAGATTTTGGATAAAGTTTGTGTAATTTATGTAAATAAAAAAAAAATACGGGAAAATACGTAAATCAAATCAAATACGTAAGATTCGGGTTTGTCTATTCTCGGAAGTGAAGCGTGCGTCTTGTTTCGTTTGTTCTAACCCTATCTTCAGTAGTCTTCACTTTCTTTACTCCGCCACCACTCAAACATATTCATTCTTTCTTCTTCTTCTTACAGAGTATTATTCTTCTTCGTAATTTCGTATTTCGTACTCTCTATTTATACAAACATTTCATTCGACCTTTCTCTATTCATTGCCTCCTCCCAATACCACACAAAATCCTTCTTATGGATTCCTAAATTTGAGTCACATTCATCTCGTCGTCTTTTTTTCTTACCCTCATTGATTTGATTTATCTATTGAATTTGTAGTAGAAGAAAGTTTCCAATGGCGCTTGCCTATGATCCTCTCTTCATTACATCCGACAAATCCCCCACTGATATCACCTCTCCTCCGCCACCTTCTTCAATGATACTAACCCAAGACGAGCTCAAACGAATCGCCGCTTACAAAGCCGTAGACTTCGTCAAATCCGGCATGGTCCTCGGCCTCGGCACCGGCTCCACCGCCAAACACGCCGTCGACCGCATCGGCGAGCTTCTCCGTCAAGGCGAACTCGAGAACATCGTCGGGATACCCACCTCCAAGAAGACGCAGGAGCAGGCTCTCTCCCTCGGCATCCCTCTCTCCGACCTCGACGCCCACCCCGTCATCGACCTCTCCATCGACGGCGCCGACGAGGTCGACCCTCGTCTCAACCTCGTGAAAGGCCGAGGAGGGTCTCTGCTCCGGGAGAAGATGATCGAGGGAGCTTCCAAGAAGTTCGTGGTCATCGTCGACGAGTCGAAGATGGTGAGACATATCGGTGGGAGCAAGCTGGCTCTTCCCGTGGAGATTGCTCCCTTTTGCTGGAAGTTCACGGCGGAGAGGCTCAGGGGGGTGATGGAGGGGTACGGTGGGTGCGAGGCGAAGCTGAGGTTGGGGGAGAATGGGAAGGCTTTTGTGACGGATAATGGGAATTATATTGTGGATATGTATTTGGAGAAGGATATGGGAGATTTGAGGGTGGTGAGTGATGAGATTCTGAGGTTGCCTGGAGTCGTGGAGCATGGGATGTTTATTGGTATGGCTTCTACTGTTATTATTGCAGGTGAGTTTGGTGTCAAGATCAAGAACAAACACAGCTCTTGTTGTTGATTTTCTTGTTTTTCTTTTTGTGGGTATTAGGGAAAGAGAGGATTATTGTTATTGGTTAAGAGGAAACTGATGATCTAGATGTAATAGATAGGTTTTGGAATTATTGTTAAATGATGTCATTTGTGAGGAGACTAGACTTTTCACATGCTTGATCATCATCTTAATCTTATTAGTTAATATAAACTGCATTTTTGTTTCATTGCTTTTGAGTCTTTCTAAAATGGGCCTATACATTCTTATATGTTGGGCTTTGCTTCTGTTAAATACCCTGATCAATATTGACAGGCTTTCTTACTACCACAATAAGTCGATAACTATTGTCTCATAACTTCTACAGCGCTTTTGTTGATGAACACCCGATCGTCGACATGCGATAAATTAGGTGAATATTTTGATGTAATCATTAACGCAAAAGAATGAGATGGGGTGTGCTGATTTCAACTTTTAATTGGTTTTGGTAGAACGGTTGGCCTAAAAGACCAATTAAAAAGGCGCTATTAACAAAAAAACTAATAGTACGTGGTTAGTTAATCAACCTGTCAAATGATCAATGATTCCACCAGCTTGAACTGACGCACTCACACGTAACACGAATCATCATTCAGTCCAGTAAAAGAAAGTATGAATATACCTCGGTGGTCATTTGTTAATCACCTAATTAATTACGGTTTGAAAATTATTATATCTCATCTAATTGTTTTAGGCATTGTATCTTTTTGGTTTAGATGTTTTCCCATGGTTAGCTATTTTGAGTCTTTTTTGACCATGGTATATAGTATTAGATAATATTACAATAAAAATGACCACGTGTATGTATAATGTATTGTATATCTACATAAATGATTCATGTACTATACGATGCGACTCCCATGATAATGATATTTTGGAGATAAAGTATAGTAATAGTCATAAGATTCAAGAATCTATACTCCATCTCGTTGCTTCATCTGTAAACACACATAACTTTTATTTGTTTTAATCTCCTGAATAAATTCGTGGAGTTCAGAGAGAAAGAAAGGAAGCTTTATTAAAGGCTTTAGCTTCAGGAAAAGACAGATTCTATTCTTTTAAGTCTCCTCTTTCTTCGCTTTTCCACTTCTTCTTTCTCCTTTCGGACAAAACAGAGAAGTTAACGGTACAAACCTCTTTATCTCTTCTCCTTGTTCCTGTCCTAAATTTTTGGTATGCCTCTCGATTCTCCCTCTCTTCTAGCTAGGCTCTTCTTTTCTCTCTCTCATATTTCGATTCTATATGTCTCTATGAATTCGTCTCTGTGTATTTTTTTATTTTCTTGGTATTTTGCGGTTTCCTTTTCTCTAGCTTTTTTCTTTTCAAGTAAATTTCAAGTAAACCGTTTCGACAAACTTCTTGCGCAGATAACAAAATAAAACTTTTACAGCTTTTATGTTCTGGTAACCAACCAGCTTTGGGTTCATACCGTGGCTCTCAAATCCAGAAAAAAAGATGTTTGCTTGATTTAAAACGTTTGTTTTTTTTTAAAGATATTATTTTAAGATATTTCATTAATGAGCAGCTTCTAATTCACATGTTCACGTTGCGTATCACATCACCTTAAGCATTGAATGCGAATGCTCCTTTGTTAAATGATTCTGACCCCAAACCCCATTTTCATCATCAATTCTCAGCATAAAGAAAGAGAGGGGGAGAAGAATCTAATACTAATAATAAATAGGGGACACACTTTCTTCAGCTGCAAGTCATGGGAGATCATTTCGTGCTGTTTGTTGATCGTTTGATAACAGAAGCGACCATTGAGGAAGCCATCCAGAGCAGGAACCGTATGCTGCAAGCCAACGCACCCGTCGAGGAGGAATGCACTAGAAACCTCGATGAGAAAACACTTGAGAAGCTGCGTAACGGAGATTTGTCGATGGTGCTGTGCAGGATTTGTCACGATGAGGATTTGGATTCAAACATGGAGACTCCTTGTTCTTGCAGCGGCAGCTTGAAGGTAACACGACAAACCTAAAAACATTTCAGATTCAAAGAGATGTGACATGTTGTTGTTTGGGCAGTATGCGCATAGGAGGTGCGTGCAGAGATGGTGTAACGAGAAAGGAAACACCAACTGCGAGATTTGCCATCAGGGATTCAAGCCGGATTATACATCGCCAGCTCCGTTGTTAGAGTTGGGTCACGTTCCTCTTCATTTCAGGGGAAACTGGGCGATATCTCAACGTGAGCATCGTTTCATCACAGTTGTACCTGCTGATCCCACTTTCATCCACGATCATCATCATCATCAATATCCTCTTTCTTCCACCACAAGCTTCATCTGTTGCCGTTCCCTTGTTCTCATCGTACGCACGCACACGACAAAGCTCCTCTCCTCTTTTACCTTTCTTTATTACTCATGTGTCTCTGTTGTTTGCAATCTTGCAGTTTATGGCTCTTCTGATTCTCCGACACACCCTTCCCTTAGTCCTTACCGGATCAAACCTCCATGTCTTCCCTTTGTTCATGGTGAAGATTATCTCACAATTCTAGGAAGTGATTCAATGATGAAACTCTAAATTGTTTATTTTTGGTTTTTTTTGCAGTTGTTGTTTCTGAGAATACTCGGGATCATGCTACCCATCTATATCGTCACCAAAGCAGTAGCTACCTGCCGCCGCCATTCTCAGACCATGGAGACCTCTGACTCTGAAGATTCATCTGATGAAGAAGCAGAGTTGTGGCGCTTGCCTCAAACGCAATCTTACATCATAGGCGTGCCATGATCACTGTTTATTTCGTTTCACATACATAACAAGACGATGTCTTTGTAAATATACATTCTCACTACTTATACATGTAAAAAATGTTGAATTTGATTAACAGATTGAAGTTGAACAAAAGAAACACGTATATAACTTGCAAAGCTCTCTTTCTCATAGCAGAGAGATATAAGATTCTTCTTGAGTTCTTCCAAACCATGTGGTCAGGATAGAAATTATAATTAATTCTTGAAAGATTCTTCCCGATGGCTCTCTTTTCCTTGAAAAGGGACCATAGTAGCTCTTTAAGAACTTGTAGACGTTGTCGTGGTCCCACTCTATGCTTTCTTGGTCAGTAGAGAGATAGCAGGATGGGCAAAGCTCCCTTGGTGGCCATATGACATTGGGAAACAAAGGGTCACCGATACTGAGAGATGCTTCGTCCTTCATGAGTCTCTCGTTGACCTTATTGTGCGTGCTCCATATAGTTACGTGGTTAGACGAGTAATGACCGTAATTCATTAACCAGACCAGAACAATGTTACCTCAAGCACATGTCACTGAAATGCAGTCAGCACTCATATCACATGAAGAAGTTGTTGACGAAATCACATATTGCCGTGAATACAAAATGGCTATCACCATCCTTAATCCTCACGGAAAGTGAATGAAACAGAACCCACAATCCGCAGCTACAATCAAGCATTTGAGGAACACTAGTGAGGCAAACTGAACTGAAGGATGGTAGTATGAAATTTGAAAAAAATCGAATACAGTAGCTGGATCCATTGCACAACAATCAACTCTCGTCATCAAAACGATTCCAGGATGTATTGCGTCTGGTCCCATTGAAGAGCCTCGCGACCTTCTCGTAACGAGGCTGTATAGAGTACTACTTTTTTTTTTTTTTTTTGGAAACAAGAGTACTACCTTAGTGTTTGATCTGTTCCTTTATTTGTGCCTCTTGCCTCTGTTCTTAGTGTTTGATCTGTTCCTCATGGAGCTTAGCAGTCATGAGAAGGGCTACAAACGCAATCTTATTACTACTACAACAGACACAGCAACGGCTTTGCATCCATTCTTGAAGAAGGAGAAGCTTTAGCGGTTTCAAGTGAATTATAAAAAAGGAAAATATTAAAACTATTTTCCTCTCTGAGTAAATAAGAGAGTGTAACTCTGTTGTGTTTGAATGCAGAGCCCCCGAGTGTGTCGGTTTAATTGATCTAGTGAGCTGTATGTTTACTGAATCAGAACCACACAATTCTCTTTTCTTAAAACATCTTTATCAGATTATTAAACATCATATAGTTAGGTACTGAAACCAAAGACAAGCGAAGAATCTACTGAAACCTCCCCTTCCGTCCATTGAGTAATGTAGCTTTGTGATATATAACTGCGAACGACGTCGCATTAGTTTTATGGGTCTTGTTGGACTTATCCAGAACAGCGTCATATTGTATCCACTACTCACCGCCTTTTTTCTTAATGGGCTTAACTCTTAAAATGATTTTAGACCTTATTGGGCTTATCTATTTCAAATTTCCTTTTTTTCTGCCACACGTATTTCCTTTTTTTTAACTCCGTGATTTCCTTTTTGTTGTAAATCGCTATATATACAGAGAGATGTGTGGACTACCGATAGCTTTTAGTAAATCAATTCTTAGTGTGAGTACTACCTGAGATCGTTAAGTGCCTCGACTGTCTCTGCTATTCGCTCGATTCCGTTCGTTTGTGTTGCTCATCGCTCGAATTAGGGTTTCCAAGGTTATTCTCGAAGAAGAAGAGCCTTCCCACTTGTATTTTGCTTTTGTGTTCTGTATTCAGGGTAAAGATTCGTTGAGAAAGAGGATATGAACAGATCGATGGGTACTAGTGTCCAGCAAAACAGACAAATTAGGTATGGTATTACAGAACCCATCTCTTTAGGAGGACCAACGGAGCTCGACGTAATCAAGACAAAAGCCCTAGAGAAGTACTTGCAAGACGCTGGATTATACGAAGGAAACGAGGAAGCCGTTAGAAGAGAAGAGGTTCTCGGAAGACTAGACGAGATCGTCAAAACATGGATCAAAAAAATAAGCCGTGAGAAAGGGTTAAGCGAAGAGACGCTTGAAGAAGCCAACGCCAAGATATTCACTTTCGGTTCTTACCGGTTAAAAGTACACGGACCTGGTGCTGATATCGATACTCTATGCGTTGGTCCTAGATACGCAACAAGAGGGGATGATTTCTTTGGGGAGTTACGCAGAATGCTTTTGGAGTTGCCTGAAGTGACAGAGCTTCACTCTGTTCCCGATGCTTATGTTCCCTTGATGGGTTTCAAACTTAATGGTGTTTCTGTTGATCTTCTCTACGCACAGCTTCCTTTATGGACTATCCCCGAGGACTTGGATTTGTCAGATGATTATGTTCTACAGAATGCTGATGAGCAAACTGTTAGAAGTCTCAACGGTTGTAGAGTCACAGACCAGATCTTTCGCCTGGTTCCTAACATTCAGAGTTTCAGGACAACGTTGAGATGCATTAGGTTTTGGGCCAAGAAGCGTGGAGTGTACTCTAACGTCTCTGGCTTTCTTGGTGGTATAAACTGGGCGTTGCTTGTAGCTAGGATCTGCCAGCTTTATCCTAACGCCTTACCAAGCATGTTGGTGTCTCGGTTCTTTAGAGTCTACACTCAATGGCGTTGGCCCAATCCTATTCTTCTTTGCTCTATAGATGAAGGTTCCTCCTTAGGTCTTCAAGTTTGGGATCCTAGAAGAAACCCTAAAGATTGTTTCCACAAGATGCCTATCATTACTCCTGCTTATCCGTGTATGAACTCAAGTTACAACGTCTCTGCAAGTACGTTGAGGATTATGACAGGAGAGTTTCAGAGAGGCAAAGATATATGTGAAGCTAACGAAGCTGATCAGTGGGAGACTCTTTTTGAGCCGTTTGCGTTCTTTGAAGCGTATAAGAACTATCTTCAGATAAACATCTCTGCTTCTAACGTGGACGATCTGAAAAAGTGGAGAGGATGGGCGGAGTCGCGTTTCAGACAGCTGACGTTGACGATTGAGAGGCATACGTATGACATGCTTCAGTGCCACCCTCATCCACATGGTTTCCAAGACGATTCAAGACCGCTACATTGTTCTCTATTCATGGGTTTGCAACGTAAACAAGGAGTTCTAGCAGCAGGAGGATGTGGACCGTTTGATATTAGAAGAACTATTGAGGAGTTTAAACACACTGTTTACTGTTACATGATGTGGGTTCCTGGGATGGAGATTAGTGTCAGCCATATAATGCGAAGAAGCATACCTAGATTTGTGTTTCCTGGTGGAGTTAGACCTACGCGTGACTCGAAAGACAGCAAACGCAGTTCAGAGCAGAGAGTTTCTTCGACAGGAAGTTCATCTACTATTACTAGTTCTGAAAGTAAAGCTGGGAAGAAGAGAAAACTGAGAGAGGGCGAGACACGTACCGGTCAGTCAAGGAACTCAAAACGCGCTACAGTTTCAGTACATGTAGAGAATGGCGAAGACGGGAGTCCTGATTCATCTGTTGAATCCATTTGTTCAGCTCCTGTGAAAGATCATTTTGCAAAGGTTAAATCTGATCCCATTAGTGAGGATGCACGAGAGAGCCATCCAGTAGAGAAGATAGTCGCTTCTCAAGATTCTCTTAGTCAAGAAAGTGAAGAGGTTGAAGACAACTTTGGTTTGGGAAAGCAAGTGGTAGAGCAGGTTTCAATTAAAAATGCATTCTCCAATAGAGCAGTGGATGAACTCGAAGATGTTTCAACGCAACAGCCTGTGGTGACGCATACAGCTTCAGTGCAACTGGGGAAACCGATAATCAAGTTGAACTTCACGTCTCTAGGCACGATCAATGCCACGAACCTCATAGCTTGTTGAAACTCAGAGGTGTCAAGTTGCAGACTTTCTTCTTAGTTTATGTTTATGGAAGGATGAAGATGTTGTAAGCAAGTCTTAAATACTATGTGTAGTTCGATGTAAAAACTCGTTAATTTGTTCAAGAATCGCAAAAATGTATGTTAATAAATCATTTTGTTTAATAATTCCCACCACTTCTACTATATTTCTGCTTTGTATAGTATTTCATCATGCAGCAATTATAATGTGTGGATCATATGCACATGACATGATGATCTTAACAACTGCCGAATGCAGATAAACGTGTACATAAATTTTTGAGATCGATTTTCACTTCACTTGTATTAAACCCCTGTGAATCTCCACTAGTTCTCTAAAGAATGACGAAAGTTCATGTTATGATACCTTTTTTGTTGCTGCTGTCAATGTATTTTACCTTAATGAAACTCACTAATACATGTAGGAAGAAATACATACATTTGTTGAATATATATCTCAGTTTTTGACTCGTATTAGCCAAAACAAGAAGAAGACAATATATATCCATAGGCTTTAACTATTGCAGCTTTACAAAACACGAAATGCAGATTAGTAACAAATGGGCCTATGGGCTTATCGGGCCCATTAATTTTCTGCTTAACCCTAATTTAGAGTGTGGGATATGATATATATAGTGTTCGCTCCTCGCCGCAGTGAATGTCGTCGTCTGTTTGATTGATCTTAAGAAATCGGAAATGGCAGAGTCGAGGGTTGTAGTTCCGGAGTCAGTCCTGAAGAAGAGGAAGAGAGAGGAGGAGTGGGCTCTCGAGAAGAAGCAGAGCGCTGAAGCTGCCAAGAAGACGAACGCCGCCAACAGGAAGGTTATCTACAAAAGAGCCGAGCAGTACGCCAAGGAGTATGCCGAGAAGGTAAACTTGTTTAGATCCAAATCCGAATGAGAAAGAAAGTAACGCTAGCTTAGATCCATTGTTCTTGGTTGGGGTAAAATGAGTGAATCTTTCTTCTTTCTTGTTTAACAGGAGAAGGAGTTGATCTCTTTGAAACGTGAGGCTAAGCTTAAGGGAGGTTTCTATGTTGACCCTGAAGCTAAGCTCTTGTTCATCATCCGTATTCGTGGGTATGTTTTGTTATTCTTTTATCTTTATATTTACATGCGTGTTTTCTTATATATTTGTTACTTTAATTTACAGTATCAATGCCATTGACCCGAAGACTAAGAAGATTCTTCAGCTCTTGCGTTTGAGACAGGTCTGTTTTCATTTTAGACCACGTGTTAAAATTTTTTTACTCAACATTAGATTAGACAGTTGTATAGAACACATAACGACATTACTAGTCCTAAGCATTTCTGATTTGTGATGCCTGTCATAGTCAAGTAACGCTTATAATTTTGGAATATGTTAATGCAGATATTCAACGGTGTGTTTCTCAAAGTTAACAAGGCTACAATGAACATGCTTCGTCGTGTTGAGCCTTACGTGACTTACGGGTATACAGCTCAATTCTTAAAATCGTATGTCATTGAACATATTTAACTCAATTCAACTCTTATTATTATTCAGGTTCCCCAATTTGAAGAGTGTTAAGGAATTGATCTACAAGAGAGGATACGGAAAGCTTAACCACCAGAGGGTGGCTTTGACTGACAACTCTATCGTAGAGCAGGTTTAGAAATCAGTCTCTTATAGTCCCTAGCTTCTTCAGTGTTGTTCTAATATGAATGTTGAAGTGGTGATTTTTTCATCTGTCAAACAACAACAGGCTCTAGGTAAACATGGGATCATCTGCACTGAGGATTTGATCCACGAGATTCTAACAGTTGGACCTCATTTCAAGGAGGCCAACAACTTCTTGTGGCCATTCCAACTCAAGGCACCGCTCGGTGGCCTTAAGAAGAAGAGAAACCACTACGTTGAAGGTGGTGATGCTGGAAACCGTGAAAACTTCATCAACGAGCTTATCAGGAGGATGAATTAGATGTTTTCTTTTCCAATCTCAGTTTTTTTATCTATGTTGTCTTCACCAAATGCTTCCTCCAGGATTTTGATCTTCATTTTGTTCAAGTTAAATGACATTTTGAGTTACTTTTGCATCTTAGTTTGTGCGATATTGATACCTCGATCATTACTACACTTTATTTAATCGGTTTTCTTAGAAATAGTTCTACTTCAAAATCTCTTCTATGGGATGCTCAACATGCTCTGATGATATATATCTTCATTTAGGTCTACATATTGTTTTGTGCTAGTTATTTCTGTAGAGACTAATTAATGTCTTTACATGATCTTCTCGAGATCCTATCAAAAAGAGTATCTTTTTTTATATAAAAAAAATCTTGAAATCAGATGAATGCAAAATGATCTCAGTAACGCTCGTTGCACCAATTTATATGCAAGGACAAAGGAAACACACGGGGAAGGGAGGTGAGAGATGAAGACATCAAAGAGTCCTATGGACTCCGATTGCCTTGCCTGGAAGGCTGAGAATTGCGCCAGTTTGGTGTTGATGCGGTTGGTCTGGCGCCCACTGATCTATGGTACCAACAGCTACGGGTTTAATATGAATCTCTGACATGATACTTGGAGAACTAGGATCTGTTTGTGGTTTCATTGCTTGTTGTTTTGTCTGGTTTAATAATACCGCTTACCCTAGTGAGTTTTACGGACCTAGCTTAGGATCAGCTTTGTAATCTCGTGTGTAGTGGTAGAATTGGCGTGGCGTAAGGGACGGTTGGGTAGCATAGGATCCATAGACCTAGATTGCTTTATCATCTTTGTGGTTGAACTCTATCGACGAAATCATTATAAACTCTATATTGGTGAATGAAATTTGAAGTGAAAAAAAAAGTCTGCTGAATAGTGGTAGTCCAGTAATTCCAGAGAGATTGTAAAGATGATTATTTCTGGAGGGAGAGCTTTACCTCTTCCTGCACCAATCTCAGTTGCAAAGGTGTGTATGTGTGACTACTAACGTAACAATTAGGCCCTGTTCGTTTCCTCATTCAACTGAACCATTTAGATGGAGCTGAGCGTTTTGTTCGGTTAGACACAAAAAGTACGACTCAGTCAAATGGCTCAGTTGAATGACTTTCGAAAATTTAGTTTTAATTCTACAAACCAGTTGACTGAACCGAATCAGATCATTTGGCTGGAACTGGTTCAGTCGAAATGCGGCAATGTCCATATTGTCCTTGGTAAAACTCAAATATTACAAACCTAATTTCATTTTTTTCAGTCTCGTAGCTCTCTCTCTCCCGACAAAAAAGACCTCTGAGATCTCTCCTTCTCTCTCGCGGATGCCACCATGAAAGGAGCTTGAAGCTCTCACCTCACCGTCGCAAGCTCTCGCCATCTCTCTTGCCGTCTCTCTCTCTCTCCGTCTCGCCCTCTCTCTCTCTCTCGCCATCTCTCTCACCGTCTCTCTCTCGTCGTCTCGTCATCTCTCTCACCGGTTTGATCTTCTTCTTCATAGATCTATGCTTATTTGTGTGTGGGTCTGTTTGAGATGTTCATAGAGAGATCTCAAATGACACACAAGCTCGTTGTGTTTGATGTTCATACAAAGGTTCACTTGTGTAGTTGTGTTCATAGAGAAATCGTTGTGTTCATAGAGTTTGACAGTCTCTGAGTTGATGGCTTTGCTTCTGTTCATGTTTTGAATTTGTCATGGGTTTATGCTTAAGAATGTGTTGAAATGCTTAAGGTTGGAGTTTGACAGTCTCTGAGTTGATGTTCATACTAAGGTTTGACTTGTTAGGACTCCAATTTAATAAGAGAAGTGGATGTACTAGAGAAAATGCCTAATGCTTAAAAGGAACTTACTCACATGGTATCTACTTGTATCATATTTGGTTTGTCAGGCTAAGAATGTGTTATATGGGTTTCCCTTTTGAATTTGTCATGGGTTTTTGCTTCTGTTTATGTCACTGTATTACTATGGAGATGGCAAGAGGAACTAGACTTCCATACTAGCATCATACAGGTATGCTTAAATGTCAGTCTTGTGTTCATGAGATCAGTTTTGTTACACTGTTAAATATGGTTCTTATACTGGTTTGAATCTTGTTAGCAGGTTAGAAGAATCGCAATTGGCAAGCTAAAGAACTCAGGTTAGCAGTTAATAGAATCGCAAGTTGTCTCCATAGTCTTGTTGTTGCTGGAGATTAGGATGTAGTCTTGTAGTCTTGTTGAATTGCTCAGTTGATCATTGTGAAGTTCTGTACTCTCAAGTCATTGATGGATGTTATTATCAGTTAATATTGTTGTATGATTGTGTGGTTTATGTGTAGTTGTGTTTATGGCATTTTAGGATGAGATACAGAACGATCATTAATGTATACAGACAGAACAGGGCCTTATCAGATATAGAGCGATCTGTAGTACGTACGAGTCTTTTTTTTGAATTTTTGTGTCTCCTTGTTGATTGACCAAAACGTCTTATATATGGCAGGTAGTGGAGTGTGGGAGTGTGGGATAAACATATTGCTTGGAGTGTGGAAGCTCTTGTGTGTGGTCCAAAGACAATGAAATATCATTTCAGTTTTAAATTTCAGGTTGTGATCAAATACTTGTTACTTGGATTGCAAACCATCTTTTAAATTTCAGTTTTATAAAATCTGAGTTTCTATTTTGCGTTTCTACTTTGAATTGTTTAGACATTTATTCAAATTTAAGTTCCTACTTTGAGTTGTTTGGAAGTTTATGCAATTTTAAATAAACGAATGAATATATGAATTTTAAATAAATGAATGAAATTATAAATTTTTATGAAATAAAATTCTATAAATGTCAAAATGATAATTTTAAAATAATTTTAGTGTAAATATATTTTAGACTAAATAATAAAACTTAGTATTGGTAAAATTAATATCAAACATATGATTAAACCAAAATAGGGGTATATATGTAATTTGTTTATTAAACTCATTTGAATGAGAATTACAAATGGAGAAACAAACATAAAATACATTCAAATGGTTCATTCAAATGATTCATCTAAATGGAGAAACAAACAATCCCAAAAATTTAAATGGATCATTTAGATAGATCACATAGATGGAGCATTTGAATGGAAATTACAAATGGAGAAACAAACAGGGCCTTATTATAACTCCATGAATGTGCTGACAACTTATTCTCGCCACATCATTTTTTTTTTCATTTAGAACTGCGCTCAACCTCTTCTTTAGCAATTTCACGTTTCCTCTTATTATCAACACCCCCTTGTTTCTTTCTTAGCTCTGTAGAGGATATATCCATCCGGAATTTTTCTGCTGGAATTGAGACAAACATGTCGCTTATTTCCTCTGGAATATCAAGATCTTCTAGGACCTGCAGGGGAGAAAGGGTAAGGGCTCAAGGCCTACAATTCCACAGACAGAGAATGAAATTGTAATGCTGTAGATTCTAGAGCTCAGGTCAAACCTGGAATACACCATCTACATTGCGGCCACCAACAAGGAAAGTGCAACCTGTTCTCTTGCAATCATCGAGTATCTCCAACATCCTTTTGTAGCTTCCTTCATAGTACTTTGGCTGTGCAACAAGTTAAGATCCTTAATTATTCCTATTTTATAATGCGGAACCGGAAGATAATAGAGCACTTCAAACGTCTACATCTTACGTGGCTAATCACCACATCGTAACATACACAAATCTAACTGTAGGGTTCAGGAAATAAACAAGAAAACAAGTTCAAGTAGTTTATACATACATTAACAAGCCTAGCTGCAGTGTCAGCGCCAATTACAAAACTGCTTCCTGGAAAGAGTTCAGCTTTCTTGTAAAAGTACGGCTGATTTGAAACTATTACCGTCTTTCCTGCCAACCCAATAATACTTGACCAATATCAAAAGATGGCACGAGTATTTGAACATGAACTAGCATTGGAAAAGCATTGTAGCTCGAATCTGGATCACAAAAATGACTGTTCGTGCCCTTGCTGAAATCATACGATCGTTGTAACACAGAGATGCCGAAAAGGAGGTGCACAAGATTGTAAACATGAATAAATGGTAAGTTGAAAGTAAAGATTCCACCTACCAGCTTCTTCAAATTGTTTGACACGATCTTTAATCTGTTCAACTGAAAGCGGTGGCTTGTCGGCATTTACTGCGGATAATTCAAAACATGGGTACCCGCCCCCACAAACACTGCATCAACAAAATCTGCTTGTGAGATAGTTTAAATTTTATTTCACAGAGACAAAAAGACAGATAACATGCGGTTTGGAGATAATAAATTGTGGAGAGACCTCTCCAAATCCAACAACAGAATCAATTTATATAGCATAACAAAAAACGATCACTTACTAATTACTCTGCATTACATAGCCTATCAGATTTAACTAGAAAACGTAGAGTCAGTATAGAGTCAAAACATTAATAAATACACAGTAGACTCAGGTGTTAACCAAGGTAAGCAAGTAGTACTCATTACGTATACAGGCATACTAAGGGTACCTCATAGCAACTTCCAAGAGCTTGACATGACCCTCATGTAATGGGTTAAAAGAACCAGGCAGTATAATCTTTCTGTCTTGATCCGACCCGTATGCTTCTGCCATAATGGTAGAATTTCATCGTTAATGGCAACAAAAGCAAGTTCCGGTTTAGAAAGAGAAAAAAAAGTTAAAAAAATTTCTTGTAATCTACCCTTAGAAAATGGATACATCTTAAAGCACAATTGTCCATTAATAAGCTGCTCTAGTTCTTGTTCTTCACTAAACTGAGTTTCCGACTCATCAGGCACCTCAGACTCGGTCAAGCCAGAGTCAAGTGTTCCAGAAACATTGCATGCCTTGGCCATAGCCTAAATAAGAAAAGGTTCTAAGAGTCCAGTCCATGTAGAGTACCTCAGAGTAGAATGCTTTTAGAGAAGTTATGCGAAATGAGGAAGTATGGAAAAAGTGATTCTATAAGAACATCCATCTTAATACTCTAGTTAAACGTCTGAGGATGCTTGTCTGTAATACTGTTAAACTAACTTTTACAGTTTTTTTTTCTATTTAAGAACACTAGAGAACGCAAAATCAGACGCCAATGCCCTAAGATAGTAACTTGTAATAATAAGATTTATCAAAACAAACCTGGATCAGTACACGGCTTGCCACCTTATCTTCTTCCTCACGGCTTCGTAGGTTCTAAAATTTTCCACAAAAAAAAGAAAGAAAGATAAGAAAACACGAGTAGTTGACATTAAAGAAGAAAGAAAGAGAGGATAAAACAGTCTCAACACCTTTGTTAAAGTGACTGAAGTTTCCCAGATCCGGTCGGATGCCCTCATAGACAAAAAGAACCTACTCACAGCAATAACAAACAAAACCCATGAGTTATTGAAAGTAAAAGCAGCAGCCACTGCTTAAAAAAAAAGTCCAAACCCCCTGATGTGGTTGTATGAATAGCACACATCATTGATAGCTTACAGTTGAAGCAAACCTGTGATCACCACGCTTTGGAGGAGAAGTTGCCAATGCTCCAGTAAAACCCACACCAATCACCGGGAATCCTATCCAAACATACACAAAGTTACTACACCCAGACCAATTCCCCCCTTAATTAAAACTTGGTTTAGACTAAACCTGGTTTAGAAAGCTTAACCGCACGGTTATACGCTAACAAAGCCATCTCGTTTGCCATCGCTTGGCTACAGTGTTGGCTCGGAACCTGATTAATCCAGAAAGAGAAAGTCATAAACGGGAAAAGATTATTACCCCCACTGATTAGAGGAGTGAGAACAAACCCTGCCGAGTAATTGGACCATAGATATCCTCGAGTACGGAACCACGGCTTCTAGAAGCGTGTTCGAAGCTCCTGGAACCGACATCAACCAACCTAATGCCTATCGAATTCTAATTGAGTGAGACTCACTTGGTTATCACTTACAAATCGCATATGTAAACAGAGAGATATAGAGAGAGAAGGAAACCACGGAGGCGCCGCCGGAAAGATACACGACGGCCTGCGTCGGAGATGAGTGAATCGCTTCGACGATGGTGCGGATCACTGCCTCTCCCATTGTTTGTTTGTTTGTTTGACGTTGACTTCTCAACATCAGTCCCTATCGTGCCAGAAAAGCAACATTTTCAATCTTTCACGTATTTATAGTTCTCCCCCCTAACTTATCTTATATTACGCTAAAACCGCAGTTGTTTTTATTTATTCAATTTGCCCCCTATCCACCTCGGAGTCGTCGCCGGTGTGAGTCCCCGTGACCAAGACGATACAAAAAGGAGGAAACTGGGCCCACTGTCTGCGTTTAGGTTTAGGGCTTTTGTCCTAAAAGGCTAAACTACGAATGATCACACTTTCACAAATTGGACTTATCGACATATCGCGATAACGATAATAACGACGACTAGGGCCGGACAAAGTGAGACAGTAGGGTCGCACACGTCTCCTGTCTCTTGTTTAATCAATGGTGCCAGCGCAATCAGTGCTTGTATCCGTTGGATGAACCTCACTATTTGACCCGTTAAATCTTATCCGTCGATACTGCAGATAGTATTTGTGATTACTTAAACTAGAGACTTTATTTAACTGAGAAATGACTTATTCTTGGGTTCACTCCCTAGGGTGAACCTCTAGGTTCACCAACCAATAGAATTGTTTCATTTAAAATTCAGTATCTTTTAAAAAAGGAAACAAAATATTATCGAATTATATTATACTTTTAAAATAAAAATTAAATAAAAATTATACTAATCACAAAAAAAAACTTTTTAATCTAAAAAAAATATTTTCAAAAAATATTTTTAACGCTCCCAACAAACATTAAATCTTAGACTTTTGGATAAATCTTAAAAATTTAAGATTTATCCAAGAATTTCGGATTTACCCAAGGGTTTAGGGTTTACCCAAGGGTTTAGGGTTTAGGATTAGGACTTAGGGTATAGTTTTTTGTTGATTGTGTTATAAATAGTTTTTTTAAATCAAAGTTTTATAATTTATCCAAAGGTTTACTAAAGGATTTAGGGTTTAACATTTAAAGATTAGTGTTTTTTGTGGTATTAATTTATTTTTTGAAAAAATATTTATTTTTTTGCATTTTTAGTATTATTTTATTTATTTTTACTTTATTTTTTTTTATTTTTACTTTATTTTTTATTTTTAAAACGTAATATAATTTGACAATATTTTGTTTCCTTTTTTAAATGATGTCAAATTTGAAATAACTAAATCCTATTGGTTGGTGAACTTAGACGTTCACTCTAGGGGGTGAACCCAAGAATAACTCCTGAGAAATCAATTTCGTTTAGAAACATATGATTCTTGTTATGTTCATCTTTTTCGCTAACGGTTTAATGTCATTATGTTTATCCGAAGAAAACAAGTTATTGTTAAAATGTTTGGAAAAGAGAGATTATGAGCTGTGATGTCATTGTTAATTGATATATAGCTATATGGGTAAAAGTAAAGATAGAGAAAGATATGATAATGTAAAAGAAGCCTCGGGGAATAAACAAAGGAGCGTGGCATCTTATGACGACTTTCACGAGTAATATCGAACTCTAATCTTAATAAATTACCCGCCTTTAGATCTGTCTTTATCGCCAATCAGTAAGCTGAATACAGATTTTAATACTCCATTTTAGCTTGAAATATCACATTTTTAAATGGTTTTAACTCGAATTAATATTGACTAATCAATGCACGTATAGGAAAATATATACTAGTACTAACATCGACAGTATGGTTTAGGACAATGTAGCAGTTGGTATTTTGCGGGGTTTCGTGCTAACAGCAGCATAGTACGAAATTACATTAATGGTAATTACAGATGAACATAATAATCTATTTGGAAACTTTAGAAGATAGATGAATAGAAAAGGACAAACACTCACTGTAAATGTTACCTACATTGACACTTGACATATCAATAAACCAAATGCTACACATTTCACCAATAAAATACTTTTTCAGAACAAAACAATAATCCTGACAAAAGTTATATAAAAGTGATGTAACTACTTGAAAAAAGGTTCTGAAATTGTACTTTTTAAATAACAAAATTAGGATAAGTTTTGTCAAAAATACTTATTTATTACTCTTTATTTCAAAAATAATTACATTCTAATGTTTTCACCCATATTAACAAAATATATTAAAATTTAATTATAAATATATTATATTTTGTGATTTGATTAGTTTTACAAATTTTAGTGATCGAAATTTAATAAACACAGCTAGTTTTATTAAAATTTATATTTTCTCATTATTAACTAACGAAAAATACATTTAGAATATAAAAATGTATTTAAAAATAACTTTTTATAAAATTGATCATTTTAAAATGAGGGAGTAGTGAAAAATGGGATTAGTGGAAGCTTGTGACAAACCAACGGTATGGATTAAATCGGCATTACTTCTCTTTTGTCCAAGTTTCACCTCTTTTTTGTTGATTCTCTTCTCCCAATGTTTCATAGGCTCCAAAAAACAGAGCTCCTCTCTCTCTCTCTACTAGCTTTTGTATTCTTTCTTCCTACTTTTTTCTTCAACGAGAGTATCTTTTTATTCTGCTTTCCAACTTTACTCTTTAGACTCTTTACTCTATCACTATCACTCATCCCTCTCTCTCTCTCTCTCTCTCTTTCACTCTCTATGTACAAAGCTTAACACTCAAGTCTTTCTCTTCTAGCTATTCATCTCTCAAAATGTTGACCTCATTGCTCATCTTCTTCGCTCTTCTCTGCAACCACATCCCTGTAAACGCCTTAAACGACGAGGGCTTCGCGCTCTTGACGTTCAAGCAGAGCGTCCACGAAGATCCCACCGGCTCTCTAACCAATTGGAACTCATCCGACGAAGACGCTTGCTCCTGGAACGGTGTCACCTGCAAAGAACTCAAGGTTGTCTCTCTAAGCATCCCAAGGAAGAACCTTTACGGCTCTCTCCCTTCCTCTCTAGGGTTTCTCTCCAGCCTCCGTCACTTGAACCTCCGTAGCAACAGGTTCCAAGGGCCATTGCCCGTTCAGCTCTTCGACCTTCAGGGACTCCAAAGTTTAGTGCTTTACGGCAATTCCTTTGACGGGTCGGTCTCAGACGAGATCGGTCGGCTTAAGCTTCTTCAGACATTGGATTTGTCTCAGAATCTCTTCTCCGGTTCTTTACCCTCTTCGCTTCTGCAATGCACCAGGCTGAGAACGCTTGATGTGAGTCGAAACAACTTCTCTGGTTCTTTACCCGATGGGTTCGGCTCAGCGTTTGTCTCTCTCGAGAAGCTAGACCTAGCTTTCAACCAGTTCAACGGCTCTATCCCTAGCGACGTCGGGAACCTCTCGAGCTTACAAGGAACTGCTGACTTCTCTCATAACCACTTCTCTGGCTTGATCCCGCCTGCGTTGGGTGAACTCCCTGAGAAGGTTTACATTGACCTCACTTTTAACAACCTCTCCGGTCCGATTCCTCAGACCGGTGCTCTGATGAACAGAGGACCAACGGCTTTTATCGGCAACGCAGGGCTGTGTGGTCCTCCGTTGAAGGATCTTTGTCAAGGTGATGAGCTTGGGTTTAATGCCTCTTACCCTTTTATCCCAAGCAACAACCGTCCGGACGATGATGATTCAGATGGTGGAGACTCTGGAACCAAACAGAAGTCGTCGTCAAGTGGTTTAAGCAAAACAGCTGTTGTTGCCATTGTTCTCTGCGATGTGATTGGTATCTGCCTAGTGGGTTTGCTTTTCACTTACTGCTACTCAAAGTTCTGCGCTTGTAATAACAGAGATAAAGACTCCAAGAAAAGGGGTCTTTGTTTCAGGAAAGACGAGTCTGAAACGCTGTCTGAAAACGTGGAGCATTGCGATATCGTGGCGCTTGATGCTCAGGTGGCGTTTAACCTTGAGGAGCTGCTAAAGGCGTCGGCTTTCGTTCTGGGGAAGAGCGGGATTGGCATTGTGTACAAAGTTGTTTTAGAGAACGGGCTTACCTTGGCCGTTAGGAGATTAGGTGAAGGAGGGTCTCAGAGATTCAAGGAGTTTCAGACAGAAGTTGAAGCTATAGGGAAACTAAGGCACCCAAACATTGCTAGTCTTCGAGCTTATTATTGGTCTGTTGATGAGAAGCTTCTTATCTATGACTATGTTCCAAACGGTAACCTCGCAACAGCTCTCCACGGTGAGTCTCTCTTCTCTCATTTCATGTAGCATCATTCAGTTACATTAGTTATAAAATGTATGTGTGTGTGTACAGGCAAGCCAGGTATGGTGAGTGTAGCTCCGTTGACATGGTCTGAACGTTTGAGGGTAGCCAAAGGGATTGCCACAGGTCTTGTTCATCTGCACGAGTTCAGTCCCAAGAAATACGTCCATGGAGATATCAAGCCCAGCAACATCCTCATGGGACAAGACATGGAACCTAAGATCTCTGATTTCGGACTAGCACGGTTGGCTAACATTGCTGGAGGCTCATCTCCAACGATACAGTCAAACAGAATCATCCAAACGGAAGAGAGGCAGCACCATCACAAGAGCATATCTTCGGAGTTCACTGCTCACTCTTCCTCTGGCTCATACTATCAGGCGCCAGAGACTCTCAAAACGGTCAAACCGTCTCAGAAGTGGGATGTATACTCTTATGGAGTCATTTTACTGGAGTTGATAGCTGGTAGGTCTCCGGTGTTAGAGGTGGGGACGTCGGAGATAGATCTAGTACGGTGGATACAGGTGTGCATCGAGGAGAAGAAACCGTTGTGTGATGTTCTTGATCCTTGTTTGGCTCCTGAGGTAGATAAGGAAGACGAGATTGTCGCTGTTCTTAAGGTCGCAATTAGCTGTGTGAACAGCAGTCCAGAGAAAAGGCCTACCATGAGGCATGTTTCGGATACTCTCGACAGATTACCAATGGCTGGCGACTGAGAGATTTGCACATAGATTAGAACATAACGCTTTTTTTTAAGAGATGAGAATGAGACTAATGTTGTTTTGTTTTGTTTTGTTTATTTGTCATGTCTTGTTGGTGGTAGTTATTATTTAAGATGTCGCTTTCTTTATAATCGTATTATAAAAAAGCTTCTGTTACATCAGATGTTGAAAACTAGAATCACATGTGATGTGAGAGCTCATTTAGATAAAAGAGAGCTTTGACTTCAAAGCTTTAGTAGGGAAGAAGAGCATTGTTTCTTCTTGCGATTCTCATCCGATTCACACTTGCAACAAACTCCCTGTCAAGTTTCATGCAAATTACAAAATGTGGTTTTAGTTAAAAAGGAAAGGTTCTGTAAATAGAAAGTATAAGACTTGTGGTAAGAGCTTACTTCCATGGAACATCACCAACATTCCTCCAGAGACCTTCTCTGTCTCTGTAGACCAAAGAGAACTCAGACTCATCCTGGAACAACTTCAATCCTGACTCGGTCTGCATCCCTGAAAATTCAAGTTGATATGACTAGACCTTCTTAAGACATACTTGTAGCTGGAAGGTTCAGACTCAAGAGCACACTAACTTACCGAACATATTGTCAAGCTGAAGAGCAAGAGTTGAGTAGGTTCCTTGATCAAGGACACAAACCTTGCGGCCTACGACTGAGCCATCCATATTTACCTTCACATAGTATGCCATTTTTCCTCTGCCCTCTTCTCCGTCATTGTAATATCGTTGAGCAAGTCTTTGATCGACCGGTTCCTCACCCTTCAGCTGTGTATTGCTGCTATAGCTACGCTGCGACCAGTCTATAAGCTCACCATACCCGTCCAGACCTATCACTTTGATTTGCATATACATATTGAAGATAGTAAGTGAGGTTAAGTAAACTAAGGGTGAGGTGAGAGCAGCAAGGAAACTCACTTGGAGTCGATGGGAGGTAAGTTTCATGTTGAATGGTCCTAAGGCTGAGGCCTAGATCAATTACGCCTCCACCACCACCACCACCCTTCTTGGTCTGCGAGTAATATGTATGAAAGTTTGAAGACCCATGAGAAAATTCTGCAGGTGTGTTTTGGTCCATTGTTGCTTTTTCTTAATGATCTACAGATAAGAGGAAGTGGGTTGAGAAAGAGAGCTCTTTGATAAGGATTTTATAGCCTGAAGTTGAGACTGAAAGCGTCAGAAGAGTCAAGGAGAAAAGGACTTATTTGCAGACAGGATAGAGACAGAAGACAAGAAGAACCCATCAAGATTTTTAGTTTGTGGCCTTCTTGGTTTGATATCACTGAGTGCAAGGGATGGGGAGCTGACAACAGTTTCAGATTTTGTACAGGTTAGCAGTGCTTCATTGCAAAAGATCACAGTCAGGATCTGAATCACAGAACATTTCCAATTGTTGAACTCTGTGATAACATCAACTCATATTAAGGAGAGGCTCTCTGTTGCTAGCGAGAGTGAAAGAATAACCTAGTGCAAGAATTCAAAATCATGAGCGGAGAGTACGGTTAGAGTTTGGTTTTGGTGTTTACGCGATGATGATGCATATGCTTTCTCTTTCAAAAGAGAAAAGTTTTGTTGCTAGATTGCTAGACAGCGATTTTGTCACCACCTTTTTCTCCCACACCTTGTCTGAGAAGTTGTAGGGTTGTGTGAATGGTGGATCCAAGACCAGACCAGACACATGGATCCCGATCTGTACTTATGCTCCCCAGTGACAAGATTGAAGCAATGGAGAGGAAGACATACATTCTTCCAAATATTAAATGTTTTACTAACATGTCGAGTGTCTTCTAACTCTTTAAACAATATTAGAGGATTCAAATCTCCACCAAGTAAGACGAGAACGATAAAGAGAGATGATGACTAAGAAATGAAAAGAGTCATTTACAATATAAATGAATGATAATAATAATAATAATATGATATAATATCCATGCAAAGCACCAATATCCGTCGACTATAAAATGTAAAATTCAAAAGCAGCAGCATTACTCCCTTATTCTCTCTACTTACTCACACAACACTTTTTGACATAAGTCCATAAATACCAAAACCAACATGACGCCAGAGACTTTCTTGATGAAGCAGCAACAACTGATAAAAGATAAAGAGAAAAGTAATTATATATTTATGTTTCAAATACCAACTGGGATTTTTCTTCCTCCAAAACTGTGTTCCATCTTACTTGTGACTTGTGGGTCACAACGGCTGTGAACTCCGAATCTGTTGAGTCATGTTCTCAGCTGGAAGCTTAGCAGCAGCAGAGCCATCAGGCAATACCATGGCAGGTGGAGGACCGGTCATTGTCTGGTACTGTGCGTGTCCCACAGGTTGCGTGTAGAACATCTGCTTGTGAGCATTGTCAGCGTATTCATATCCGTAGTTGGGAATCGCCGCTGAACCAGACTGAGGTGGGTGGTGGATCTGCGAGTAGCCCATGAATTGCTGCTGGCTTGTAGGGATCTGGTGAACCATCTGAGCACCGGGCATACCTTGTGGTGTTGTATAAACCCCAGCCTCAGGTTTGCCACCAGGAACACTTCTCAGCTGGTTGTTAGGAGGAGGTGGAGGCATCATGGTGGAATTAAGAGGTGGCTGAGGATGGTTAGAAGGGACAGACCCTGGAGCCTCGCTCACACTACCAGATTGTGGCACACCCATACTGTAAGGCCTAGGTGGGACCGGGGAAGTGACATAGTAAACAGCAGGATAAGGCTGCTGTTGATCCAGTTGACCGGGGTGCCTGTGGAAGGACTGCTGCGGCTGCTGCGAAGGGTAAACTTGGATGTACTGGAGGGGAACGCCACCAGAGGGATGGTGATGCATGTATTGAGGTGGAGCAGCAGCGTGTATGAACTGCTGCTGCTGCTGTTGATGTGGCTGAGATGGTGCAGATTGTTGCTCGAACTGGGGGTGGAGGATGTATCCAGGGTCCTGATTCTGCATATGGTTCTGAGGTAAGAGTGTGTTTGGATCTGAAGGGTTGATCATACCAGTAACCACAGTAGAACCAGGAGGCATCTGAGACATGGGCTCTTGGTACACAGATGGTCTTTGTTGATACACTGGATTGTTCATGCTGCTATCACTGAGTCATATTAACAAAACACATCAGTAAATCTAAACAAGTCTTAGTTCTACACCATCAAAGTTAAGACATTTGAAAGGTACCTGGATACGGAATGAGGTGAAGGCAGCTCATGTCCACCGCTGTTTGACTTCCCGTGATGAACCTGCTGAGGAGGCAGATTCTGCGGCTGAGAACGTGGAGTCGGTGGCTTCCTGTATCCAACCGGGACGCCGTGATCAGATCTCTCATCATCGGAGAAGACTCTCGTCTGGAACTCACTCGAGACATTCGCTGCTGCATTCACCGGAGCAGCGGGAAGTGAGATCGTCACAGGCAACGGAGGTGGAGGCGACGAGATCGCCGCGAATCCATCCTCCTGCTGGACCTGCTGTTGCTTGTTGTTCCCGACGTTGAACCTAGCGAACTGTTCTTCGATTCCCATCCTCTGATCCTGCATCCCCTTAACCCCACCAGCTTCCTCCACGTGGACACGAATCGGAGGAAGATTCGCAGGTAAAGGAGAAGAGGAAGTTGATCCGAAGGAAGACGATGTGTCAAGCATCGGAGAATCAGGCATGCTGTGCACATCTTGACCTCCTTGCTGTTGCTGCTGCTGTTGAGGCTGAGGCGGAATCTCCTGGATCTGTTGCTGCTTACCGCTTTTAACGGAACCGTCATCATCTTTAACGGAGGAGTCAAGATTATCTCCGTTATCTCCGGGAATAGAGCGAAGAGTATTATCATCCAAACCAAGCAAGCGATTAACGTTAGCATCCGAATCTGAGAACCCTCTGTTGAGAAGCCCCGCGCTGTTGAGAGCGTTGAGGAACCAATCGTCACTCTTGGCAGAGCTCTCGAGGATCTGACCCATCGATTGAGTAGCTTCCGGCTTCGGCGTGAAGAGAAACAAGCGGAGCCGCGAGGGTTTCGCGGAATTGGGGGCGGAGATCGTGCGGTCGTACTCCTCGATCATGTTCTCGAGATCCTCATCGGTCGTGACGGAGATTAGCGAATCGAGATCCTCGCTCGGGAGCTGGTACTTGAGCGTGAAGGAGCGGCCGTCGAGGAGTTTGCTGGAGAGGCGAGCGACGAGGGAGGAGAGAGACGAGCTGCGGTCCACGACGACGATGCGAGTGTCGCCGCCCATGTAGCAGAGGGATTTATCGTGAGGGCGAGGGAGGATGTGGCCGCCGTAGCTGCACATGAGGCGGAGTTTGGAGGAGACGGCGGAGGGCGCGTGGAGATCGTCCCAGCCGTCTGTGGTGCGTGACCTGGGGGAGGAGTCTAGAGACTCGGGGTAAGAGGTTGGGGGAGGGGGAACGGGTACGGTGGTTGTTGGGACGACGGTGGAGGCCACCGCTGTGGAGGAGAGAGAAGGCGGCGGCGGTTCCATAGGAGAGAGAAAGAGAGAGAAACGAAATTGAAAATTAAAAAAAGGGCAAAATTGAGTGGGGAGTTGAGAGAGAGAGTTATAGCGAGTCCATGACTTGTAAACCACAGCTGTTTTCTTTTCTTTCTTTTATTTATTTTATTTTTTTTACCACTTTTGTAGTTTATGGTAAATATTTTTTTACGGCTGTACCGATTTACTCAAATAATAGTCAAGTTATTTTCTCTTCCAAAATCATTTCTTTCTTTTACTTCCTCAAAATATTAATAAATGATCTTTACATAGAAAGTTAGAAGATCGAGATATTTCCTGAAATTTTCTATTGGCTGTGAAAAGCATAATATCGAATATAATCAATTTATCTGATTTATTGCTAAATATGTATTTATTTGCTAAGAGTTCTAATAAAATATACAAACAATGATATTCATGTAATTTGTTTGTAAATATGTGAAAATGTATCAAAGTTATCTAAATATGCTTAATACAGTAAATCTCGTAACTATTGTTATCTTGGATATTGTTGGATATCGATCACTAAAGAGTAGTTAAGTATACACTAAAAGATACTAAAATGAAAAAAAAATTACAGAATTTTGTGAAGATTCTTTACCGTTTATGAAAAATGATGTTAAGTTATAAAGTAAGCGCACAAGATGCTCTGCATCATGTGTAGAGGAGTGTGTAAATGTGTATCTTTCTGCAATCATGTATGTATTCTTCTACTTCTCATATATATATATTTTTTTTTAAAATCACGAAATATTAAATATAATTATTGCATAATCATGGCTGTATATTTAAACATTAATAATTTCAGTAATTAAAAAAAAACTATAGCAGTTCAGAAATATTAATTGTTATCAGTAAATATTTTATAATAAAAGTTTTAATTATTAATTAATCAAATGTACATCGAATACTTAAGAGATTTTCTCTTCAAATATCAAAATGCTACAAAATATATCTTCTTAGAAATAGACAAAATGTTATTATGAAAAGAGCAGGCGGTATTTAGAGATGCAGTATGTTGCTTCTTATTTTGTATTTAATTTTTCCTATTGAATTTAATTTTGATGATTAAAAATAATATACTTGGGAATTATTTTATATTTAATTTATTATAATCTCGATCCATAATTCAAAGTGCTATATTTCTTTGAAAATTTTGTTTTGTTTGTTCAGTTTATGTAAAAAATTATTGTATATATAAAGGTTTAAGAAAAGTTAATTTTTATACATGTATTATATAGTTTATTAATGTTAAACCATTCTACCAACATATTATATTTTTAGAATAAATGTTTTATATTAATGAAAATAAAATATACTAACTTATCAATTTAAAATAATTTTATCATATTTAGTTCAATAAAATATTTTTATTTAAAATGATAGATTTATTAGAAATGGCATATTTCAGAATTATTTTGTATTTAATTTATGATGATTTCGATTCGTAATTCAAAGTGCTAGATTTCTTTTAGTAATTTGTGTTGTTTATTCAGTTTTTATAATAGATTATTGTATATAAATTTTTTAAGATAAGTTAATTTTTTATACATATTATATAATTAAACAGAAATGGATATTACTTTCTAACAAAATCTTTTTAAAATCTTTGTGAAATGTATTTTTAAAAAGTAATCATTTTAAGTGGATATTGTCATTACAATTTTTTATATAATTTTTAGTTTTTGTTTATAAATCAAAAATAAGTTAAATTTAAATTTCTGATTATATTTTATGACAACTAAAATTTAAATTAATCAATTTACGAAAATAAAATTTGAAAAGATTCTTCAAACATTTTGTTAGAATTTTCTTAAATTAATATTTATTTTTATTTTAAATAAAACTGAAGATATTAAATGATATTATAGTTAAGTTATGTGTATTTTATAAATCTTCTAAATAATGGTCCAACTAAAACATTAAATATGAAATGAAGTTGTGACTTCTATTTTAATATAATAGATATCAACTCTCTATTTTAATATAATAGATATAAACCATATATTTGACAGAGATAATCAACTGCTAAAACAAAAGAGAATTATTTTTTATTGACTTACAAATATTGTAGATTGAGCCATTACATTTATTTAACTTTCTACTTCTTTTTACAATTAACTTAGTTTTTATTAAATATATATAATATCTAACCAAATTATTTTAATATTTTCAAAATAAGATATCTAAAAATATATTCTTAAATATAAGAATATATTATTCTAAGATTTTATTTTGATAATATCTTTAATATATTTTATCTAAAATGTAAATACACATTACTTTTTAATATTTATTTTTTACTAAATATGAGACGGGATGAATGATAATTTTTATTTATATATTAATTCTTATAAAAAATATAACAATAAAATAAAATTTTACCAATATAAAAATTAAAATGAAAATTTTACCATAATTTAAAGTTTTAAAATATAAGTAAAACTAATACGAGGTGGATATATAAATTAATTACTTTACTTTTATAAAATTATATTCATGTAAATTTTAAACTAGTTATATATACTTCAGAAATATTTTTGTAAATCACATATGTATAAGATTCATAATTTTTCAGTAAATAAGTTTTTGAATAAAAATCAATCTCGCGCTTTAAAACACGTATCAAAATCTAATAATAAAAATTATAATTAGATGTATAATACAAATATATAAGAAAATTAAATTAATAAATATTTAAATGTTTAATATGATTATTTAAAATGAAAATTAAAATTAAAAATTCAAAATGAACCAAAAACAAAATGTCAAAAAAAAATCAAATAACATATGAACAATAAAAGTGAACTACATAAAAATAAATGATTTTATTTATTTCAAAACTTAAATCACTATATTGTAATAACTGTATACTAGATTTTTACCCGCACTTTGAAAAGCGCGGGATTTTTTTCTCAATTAGGTTTAAGTTCGGTTGTGAACAAAGAAATATAAAATTCATTCGTTTATGTATGAATTCGAGATAAGATGCTTTGCTCTAGTTAGTTTGGATATTTTGTACATTGAATCGGTTCTCAATTAAGTTTCAATTGGTGCTCTCTAATTTGTTATGTTAAAATGTATAAAATTGATCTGATACATTTGTTTATTGTCGGTAGATTATTTTAATATTTTATGTTTGGTTACGTTAGTTTGGTTATTTTCAAAGATGATTTATTATAAAACCATTTTCATTACTATAGTGAAAATCTGATATGGATTGTCGATATCAAAATCAAAATGAATTTTTCCTACCATATATCTAAAGTGAGTGTTTCTTGAATATCTTATCGTGACAACCAGATCCGTACTTTATTAGAAAAGTTATTTTTATACATTTTAATTTGAAATATAAATATTTTAAACCCATTTTCCGAAGCCGGAGAAATTTATGGTTGGAAATTATAGTAAATTATATTTTTCTATTTTATATATATATAATTTATGTTAAAATTCGTACATTTTATATAAAAACATCAAAGATGATAATAAATATTGTAACAAAGAAAAAAAAGCAAGTTCATCACGTATACAAATAAAAATGTGACTATTTAATTCAAATTCTATGTGAAACTATATTAGGCAATTTAAATTTGATAAGATATATACTGATATTTGTTTGTTTAATGAATATTGTTTGTTCAGATTTTCTAAAAATCTCTTTAAAATATTTTAGGTCATTTAAATATTTAATAATTATTCTATTTCAGTGGCACTCATGTAAATAGTTTGAAAAATCAAGGAGATGTCTAAAATATGTCTGCTGTTTTAGTTGTATTGATGAATAGGTCTCTCTTATATCTATTTCTATTTTAGTATGCATCCTCTCAAATATTTATTCATTACGTTTACGACAAAATGATAAATTAGTCTGACTAAAAGTTTATAAGGCTAAATTTTCTAAAATTGAAACATCACATTCATAATATATCCATAATTCATCTATACATCCACGAATTACAATATTTTAAATATGATAACTTCAGTCAAATTGTATTAAATAGTAGACTACCCGTTAGTTCAACCAGTAATAGGTCTCAGATTTGAACAGTTTTTGGCAGTTTTAACAAGTTTTTTTTAAATCAGTCTGCATATATAGTCATCCGGTTTTGCCAGTTTACACTCGGATCCGAGGTGGATCTCGGAATACTAAATATAACACTTCATGTGTAACACTTAAATGTAGATACATAATAAAAATTTATATCATAGAGATTTAGTTTGTTTCGAAATTAATCCGCGCTTTGAAAACACGGATCAAAATCTAGTAGTAATCTTAATTCTTAAACACCATCAATACATTTTTTTTTTTTTTTTTTTTTTTTTTTTTTTTTTTTTTTTTTTTTTTTTTTTTTTTACATTACCGAGAACTAAATTCAGTTTGCTGGCACAAATTCAGTTTTTCTTCTCATTTTCAGTACTGATCCTTTCTCATTTTGTTGTAATGCTTAGTTGCTTATTGTAATCTTCTAATTTGAAATTAGTGAACATCCTAAAAAATTCTAAAAAACTTGATAACTAAATCGAACTGCTAACTCTGATGAATAAAAATAGATATTTGTTAAAAAAATTACAAAGTTTTCTATAAATTTTCAATTATTAATAGTTGTAAACCATTATTTTTTAAAATTACTTTTTACTAAATTGACACTAATTTAATTTTATTGAAAATTGGTAATCACAGAAAATGATGCATTTATGATATAATTTAAATATGTACTTTTAATTTGTGTGAAAAATAAAAATTAAAATATGTTGACATCATAGGAATACATATTTATAGAACAAATAGAATATTTCTCTATAATTTAAAATTTTGTTGTGCAGATCACCCTTCTCGTGAGTGGAAATCCTATTACTAATTTTTGGGGTCAGAAATCCTATAATTTCTTATCTATGAAATATATGAGATAACGCATGAAAATATTCCAAGTATCTTTTAATTGTCAAATAGATCATCGAGATTATAAAAGGCTGATTTCATAAGAAAATTACGTATTTGCTGCTATTTGAAAGAGCTAAAATTTGCGTTGTAAATTTGATGCTCCACAACTCTTGCATCACATATCAACATTTATCCTTTTAGCCCATAAATTCGTTATGCCAAACAATATACTGTTGTTATTTTTTTATCAAAAAACAATGCGTGTAATTACCATAAACAATGCGTGTAATTATTTAAGATTCCGTTCATAAAGTTCTACATTCAGAAATGTATATGGATAATGGATGGATACATGTTTAAAATATATTGCAGCTATAACGTTAGCACATGTTATGATGTGTTTTCGTTTATCAAAATTATAACTACTAAATTGTTTTCAATAACATGGTTTTCATAAAGTTGTTATTTTCGGGGTTTTATAGGTTGAACCCAACTAATTTTTATTTAAGTAAGGATGACTATTCTGGTCTCCAGTTTTTGCATAAAGACTAAAACATAATTCTCTTTTCGTCTCACTAAACATTAATAACTTGGTTCAGTAAAAGACACTATATTTATTAATATATAGAATTATTAGTTTATAAAATTTCCATTTTCTGTATTTTTACCTGTTTTAGAATGTATTTTTTAAATAAACAAAATAATTTATTTTACCTTATATACATTATTTGATTTTTTGAAATCCAACTTTCACTTATTTTTATTGTATTACTGGTATATATAAAATATTTTTATTTAAATGTGGTTTAGATATAATTTTACTAAAATATTAAAAAATATATTGAAATGTTAAGAAAATATAGAAATAATTCTATTATGAAATAAAACAAATAATATAATTGTTTTGTTGTACTTTTATAAAGTATATATACAAAATTATTAATTTATGATTTTGACGAGACAATACATTTATATAGATTTTTAGATATTATTATTTTATTATTTTATCGATTTATGTTGCATTTTGATTAAATTTAATTTGAAATCGGATAAATTTATTAATTTATATAGTTTTTATCGTACATGAGATTTATTCATTTTCCAAACACTTTCCTTTTCTAACATTAAAAAGGCTAAAAACAGATTACTGTACTATAAAATAGTGTGATTATTAAAAAAAATAAAAAAATAGTGTGATTATTTGGGTAGCTGATTTGAATCGTTTTCAAAAATATTGTGTGGTTAATAAAGGTAAGAGAGTTGCAAATTAGTACTAAATAAGGAATCTAAACAACCTGTGTCAGTGTCACATTGTTTCACATAACCTGTGGACGGGACACATTGTTTGACAGCAGGTCTACTGATTGGCTCCACGCTGGATTCGCAGGCGAAAGAGGTGGCGAAATCCTCTGTGTCATCCTCCATTTGCTCCCACTACGATTTTATCCGTTGGATTCATTTGTATATGCGATTAGATTGCATCTGACGGCCCTCCAGGTTTGGTGTTCTATACAGCTGTAAAACGAAAACACCGCAATAAAAAAAATACAAAAGGAATATACCTTTCACGACTTTTAAATTAAACCCCAGACTTTACGTTCAATTTAATATTCATCTTATGCAACGTTAATAATATTATTATTCCTTTTTATAATAATATTATAATTATCGCTGTTTTTCCTCCTTAATTAAATTTAAAGGATTCTTTTGAGTGAGTAATAATCTTAACTAATAAAGTTGAGTTTTTTTTCTCCTTGGGGGGAAAAATGCCATGTGGCATTCTCCTTTTTAATAATTAAATTTTTTTTCTCAACTTTATTTAATGTGTTTTGGTATTAATTGTTATTAGGTGTTAGTTTATTTTTGTTATTGACAATTTATTACAATGATGTTTTAATTTTAGATTGAAAATCAAGACACAAAATTCATAATAAATTAAACTTTCAATCTAAAATTAAAACATCATTGTAATAAATTGTCAATAACAAAAATAAACTAACACCTAATAACAATTAATACCAAAACACATTAAATAAAGTTGAGAAAAAAAAATTAATTATTAAAAAGGAGAATGCCACATGGCATTTTTCCCCCCAAGAAGAAAAAAAACTCAACTTTATTAGTTAAGATTTTGTGTCTTGATTTTCTTTAGATTTCATAACTCTTATATTACATATTTTTTAAAAATACTTTTAAACTATTTTTTAATATTTGTATGTCAAATAAAAATACAAAAATGGAAACTGAAGTTAATTATTTTCAAAAAAAATTAAACATAAAATAGATACATATCCATACTATTACTTTATGTTTGAAAACATTTAAAATATTAACTTTAGTTTTGATATATTTATTTTCATAGTTAATATATTATCTTATAATAAAACTAATCCATTTACTAAACTGTTGTTCACCCACGGTTGATCCAATGATTTAGAGACCCGGTAAATCGTCTGATTCAGTGTCCGGATCGGGTGTCAAAACATTGGTTTATAGGATTTCTTTATATTTGATGTTGACGATGGAAAATAGAGCCTCTACGATTCCCCTTCTTTAATGAAATCGACGTAACCGCCATATAATCAATCTAGAAATTCCACTCATCCCACTCTAATAATGTTTAGTAACTGATGACGATTCAAGTCCAAAAGACTAATATTTGGTCTATTGGTATTGGCACATAAACTCTATGGTATCTTCCCATGTTACACTATCCAAGGAAACCAATAACTTCCCTGATGCATGCTATCCGTGTTTACATTTTAAAAACTGTGAACATGATTAGTATACTCTTAAAACTTAACTAAACAAAAAAAGAATCATTACTTTCGATCTGAGAGAAATTTAAAAACGTTGCTTGGTTGCTAAAGTTATTTAAAATTGATGTAAACCACACACCACCCTCACCATTAATCTTTTGCACCACACTATCCATTTATTGTCAAAACCATTACTAAATGCAACAAGTCAGCAAGCCCGAATATCACAGATAGTTAGAAATTGTCTTTATCATAATCGTTATAGATGCTAACATCTCAATTACTAATTAACAAATTGATTTTTTACTAGGAAGATTTGGTGAAATTGTTCCATTTCGGTTAAAATAGAAGTTGTCCATTAAATAGATGAGTTTAGGAACCATTTATAGTTTTTAGCTACAAAACATATTTAGATTCATATTAAGATTAGTTGATATTTCTAAATAAGGGTGGACAAACAAGAATTTCGTTATGAACACACACAAAATCTTCCATTATAACAAAACTAATATAGAAAATAATTTTATGTTTCTTATTTTAAGATATATCTTTTTGAGAGACCTTGAAACTAAAGTAACACAAACAACTCGCACTCTATATTTTAAAAGTCAACATGATAATTTTAAAAATATATATTAGATACTCACCAATTATTTTATCAAAAATTGACACTTCACCCATATTTTTTTATAAAATTTATAAAATTTGAACAGTATTACATCTTTCTATTATTTGAACTAAATATATTAGTAAAAGTTTTATAGTTCATATATAGTTACTTTAATAATTAATAATATAAATATGTTTTCTATATAAAACATCAACTTTGTTTATGACTATCGGCTTTTTTATTCTATTTTTATTAAATCTATTAGTAACAACCACTTATCCTATTCTACTTTGAACTAAACAACTTCAAACAAAGTCACTAACCACTGTTAATAAAGATCAGAAAATATCATTTTTAATATATTTTTATTTTCATATTTAACATATTTTATTTGTTAAGAACATATAATAATTTATATATTTATGTAAAAGTATAACATACGAACCCGGCGCGTAGCGCCGGAATATCACTAGTACCATATAAATAAAAGGGATGTATTGTGAGGACTGAGGAGCATATGAGTTTTTTGCTACTATAAGAGCATATTATTACTACCATAAGAGCATTTTTTTTATTAACAACCTGCATAAATACATGCATGCACATATTTATTTAATATTCTCTGTTTTATAATAAGTGTCATTTTAGCCATTTTTTGTTACGCAAAAAAATATCACTTTACAATTTTAATACAAATTATATTTACTTTCAGCTGAAAATTAATTGTAAATTACATTGATTTTACAAATAATTTTATTTATCTCAAATATTATAAGTCAAAAATATATAATTAATAATAACTTACATATATTTCTGTCACTTTCTTAATTTGTGTAAAAAATGTCAAAGTAACATTTATTCAAAAACGGAGGAAGTAATCGATAACATCTTTACAATAGAATATGAAAGTGGTGGATATTACTACCAAATATGTAGATGGTAATTATATTGCTCGATAATAGGCTTATGAATTGGATTAAAGATTTGAGAAAATTTTAACGCTGCCTAAATCCGAGAAAATCTAAGATTTAAGAAGATTTTGAAAAAAATATTATTCAAAAATCGAAGTACATAGCTGGTAAAGAAAAAAAATACTCGACCAGCATTACAGTAATTTAAAAATCTAAAGAATAATTATTTTAATTATCTATTTTTAAAAAAAAATCATCATCCTAGAGTTATTTTTCCGCAAGACCTCTCCTGTGAAAATATGAACCTCTTCAAACATGACTTATAGGCGTCGGCTGAACCTTCGATCCTTTAGGTTGATTCTATTTATATAATTAAAATAATATAAACATTTATAATATATATTTTTGAAGAAAATCTTTTTCATTTCTTCCAAAAAATTGTGGTTTGGTGAATACATGTAATTCAAATTAGGCATGAGACTTATTATCCGAGATCCGGATCTGATCCAAGATCCGCTTCGTATCCGCTCCGAAAATAGGAATTTGGGGCGCTCGGATCCGAATCCTGATATTAAAATCAAAGATCCGTCAAAACCAAATTCGGATCCGGATATCTTAATTTTTAGATCCGTATTTATAAAAATATTAAAACTTTTTAATTTTATTAATAATTTATTCATGAACTAGTTTTATAATACTATATTTTTAATTTTTAAATATTATATTTATATCTATAAATCTTGTATAAATATTTAATTTATGTATTATTTTGTCGTTCACATGGATGCCGAGTTACCTACTTGGATTACAGAGTCTATATGAGTCTGTTTTCTTCTTTGATTACAAAAAAAGTATATTATATAGACGGATTCCGGATATCAGGAAACCGCGAATCTAGATCTGAATACTAAATCTACGGATGCGATGAATCTGAATCTGGATTCGGATACCCCAAAATTTCTGGATATCCGAATACATCCCAACTCTAATTCAAATAAGGCCGATCCAAACCTGTTCCACAAAAATAAATTTGATCGACGCTTATATCCGCAAAGATAAAATTTTCCTTAGTTACTGTTCTCAACAAAAAAATGTTTTAAATATATAAAACTTTGCAAGTGAAAGTCCGATTAGTAATGTCTGTAGCTTTAAAAAAATTTGCTCTAGAAAAAAATATTTGTCATGGCTTTACGTTTTATTGCTGTAAATTTTATAGAAAATCCTAAAAATTGTTTTGGATATTTAGCTTTGCAGAACACTTATACTATAAGTTATTTCAAAAACTGTGGTTTAAATAAAACTTAAAGCTTGATTACTCTGAATTTAGTATTGTATAAATAAATAGGACTGTAGATAGCACCTAGAGCAACTAATGTTTCAACTTTTGGAGGGAGGAGGAGGGGAGAGGTGTATTCAACCGAGAGTTTTAGGTGGTTTTTATTAAAATGATAGATCCATTGTTATTCAAATATGAATTTTAAAAACTCATTTAGTATCAACAGTTATTGAAAATATGTAAAGTTGAGTAGTTTTTAAGTTTTTGGGTGATTTTGTGGTGTTTGGGTGGATTTTTTTAGTTAAAAAAATTAAAACTCAAAATCTCATAATTTTAAATGATATTTTAGAGTAGCTTAACAAAAATCACATAAATATCTACAACTTATTGAAACCATCTAGAAGCCTAAATCACATCAAATGTTAAACTGAATACATCTCCTTTATATTTTTTCATTATTTGAAAAAACTTGAGATTTACTATGGCCTAAAAACACCTCTAGTAAAGATCGTCTTCTATAGAATTTCCATAACTCAAATCCGCAAATAAATAATAATATATTATTTATATACACATAGATATATATTCAGATTTTTTTTTGGTCAAACATATTCAGATATTTTGGAAGAATAACTCCTCAATTAGAAATGCTCTAACTAGGTATGTTTTAGGCCATCTCGAACCAAACTGTAAAACACTATTTTAGTGTAATTTTTACACCAAATCGTTTCCAATGGAACTGCAAAAATCATACCATTTTAGTGTAACACTAAAATTTGACACCAAATTTGGTGTGACACTATTCATCACACCAAAACACTATTCATCCCACTAAATTACTATTCACTTATTTTATTACTAAATCATACAATTAAATAAATGATAAATAAAAAATAATAATATATATAATATTATAAAATAGTTTTAGTGTGAAATTTAGTGTTATGGTTGGAAAAAACTTTGTTTTTAGTGTTGAAATTACACCAAAATAATGTGGTTTTGACACTAAAATAGTGTTTGTGGTTGGAGATGCCTCATATAGTTAGAAACCGTATATGAAACACTAAACCACTGATTGGTGAATGATAGAGACATAGAGTTGCCAGTATTATATTATTACACATTTCACAAATTATATAGTAAACATAATATTTTGATTTTTTCCGCAAGTTAGTTATATCTTGATAATGAAATCACGATCTGAATACAATACGAAACTTAAAATATAGAAAATGTTGTTATATATGGTCTTTACAAGTTTTTTTTGGTCGTTACAAGTTTGATGCCAATCTTAATTAAATATATACTGGCAAAACATAACCGGTCTTGACCACAGTCTCGTGAATCATTGGCTTATAATCTCAATCCAAAATTATATCAATACAATTAAAACATCGGTCCTTTTTTTGAGATACCCATGATCTTTCAAAATATTACAAAACTGCCACTACTTATTTAATTAAAAAATATAGTAAATATCTATTTAAACAAAATAAAAAAGTTTCCTGAAAGTACTCAACAAAATCAGTTAAGAAAATAAGTGGCATCTAATATTTATTTTTAAATGGCAAAGCATCACGTACACTTAACATGTTTATATCTAAATGTCAGCGGATTGTCTTTATTAAATGTGCCAGAAATTTTTTCTCAAGTTTGTAATCAAATATTAAAGAAAGTTCAACTACTAATACACATAGTTATGCGATATATCTATAATATAGATATATTAACCTATAATATAGATATATTGGTGTCACAAAAAAAAGATATATTAACCTATATTAATGCGATCATTACAATTGTATTGTAAAAAAGTTTATGTAAATGTACTACTTCTAAATTTTACTAATACTTTGATATAGATGATACAAATATATTAACTTATAGTTTTCAAATTTATAATCAAATATAATGCAAAATTTTCAACAATAATAATAAAAATGAAATATATTAAAATATCTCTCAAAATTTAAGAAGCTTTCAATACATTTTAATAATTAAAAAAACTTAATTATTCAACCGCAATCAATATAATTTTTAATAATATCATTCTACATGAATATTTTTTATATAATTCATTAAAAACATTTCCAATCATTATATTATTTATGCAAACAATAATTAAGATTTGCAACCAAGATATATGCTACATTACGGTTATTAAACTATTTCTTTATTAACTGAGTTTTTGTATGTAATTTTAATATATTATAACATTAATTTTGGTGCTAATATTTGGAATTAAAAAAATAAAAACTACGGCTAATCCCATCCCTATTCACCTCTAACTTATGCTTTTATCACGCTTTAGAAAAAAACAACTGTGTAACTAAATTTTTTGAAAGATCTGAAATCATTCAAAGCATGATGGTTTTGAATATACTGCATTTTTCGGTTAAACAATATTACCACTATCTTAAATTTGTGCTTAAATTTGATTATGCAAGTTTGAAATTAGAGTGAACATGATTTGATTTAAATGGGATCGGTAAAAAAGAGACGAGTTTAAATAGGTTAAATGTTTTTAAAACTGGATCAGCAACTGAACCGAAAAAGTTTTGTTCATAAATCAAGATGGATCGATCAGGTTCAATCGAGATCATTCGAATCTAATCCAGTTCAATAATTGAATAAAATTAAATTTAAACTAAATTTTTTATAGTTATTCTCCATGAATTTTACAAACATAACTAAATTTAGTTATTAAAGTTTCAATACAGATAATTATGAAATAAAAATGATATCATATAACACATATAATTTTTTTTTATTTTAAGTACTTACTAGATTCTGACCCGCCCTTGGAGAGGGCGGGTATGTTTTGGTTTAGATTGTTTTTGACAATTTTAATTTTTATATTGATGTTTTTGTTGTAATTATATTTGTGTTTAATATTAATTTAATTTAATATAATTTTTGTCAATTATATTAAATATGTCATATTGCATAACTATATCTATGTGCCATATGTATTTAGAAATTATTTTGAAACTTTATTTCTAAAGTTTGTAACATATAATATTTTCTTATTAGTTACCTAACATAATTACTTAAGAATATTCATACCCAAAAAATTGACCCGTATTCAAGCCAAAAATCAAAGTCTCATACTCTATTAGACCTGGCTGATATACTCGAACTATTCTTAAAGTGTTATATCTGAAAACCAATATCAGATTCAGTCTTCAGTCCGCACCGAAAATCGAATAATTTTTTTTGAAATTCTTTTATAAATTAATATTTAATATATATTGGTTAATATGGTCTGCTGACAAAAAATAAAATGATCTTCACTAACTTTAAGTAAAAAATCACATTAATAGATTTTTTTAATCGAATAACCTATTTAAAACCCGTTAAACTAAATGTTCGTGTGTTTACTAATAATTGTATGTTCTTATGCAATATTATAATTATTTTCAATTTATTAATTATAAAATAGTTTTTCCTAAAATATTTTTTTTTTGTTGTTTATTTTTTTCCGAATCACTCTCAATTAATTATTATTCTTACTTTCTTTTGTTTTTGTGTCGAGGTTGGTCAACGGAGTCCTTAAACATGGATACAAATGACAAAAACTTATCATTAAACAATAAGGTCTGAGATAAAAACTTGTCAGATATTTTGTTAATTATTAATTAACAATTCTATTTGGTTATAGTATACATTGTATTGTCACTTATTTACAATTGTGATATATTGTATAATGTGTCCTCTGTAATATAGAAAAATAAATGATTTTTATATTTTGTTTAGCCTCAGAAATTACCAAGTTTGTTGTCTAGGAAGTGAAATACAACCAAACTGACATAAGATAAGTGTACTTTGCTCAATAACATGTAAAATATAGTATCCATTTTTTTGGTATCCTTAGAAACAAATTGAAAACTTTTTACTACGTCGTTATATATGGTTTTTTTGGTCCAAGCTTTTGATGCTCAGCTATTTAATAAATTTTTATTTTATATGGTTATACAATATGATACAGCCAAATTGGTGTATACAATAAGATATACCCCAACGTTGTCCATAAACTAAACATCTCTTCAGAATGATCTCAAAAGCTCATAATTTCACAAAACATGAAAAGACATTCGTCTCTTCTCGATTGTTCCAGTTGACATATACTATAAGATTTCCTTATACTGTCTTAATTAATAAAATCCTAATCCAACATTGCAGATCATCGCACATCATCTTGAATAGAGATTTACATCAAATTTTCTACTCAAATCGAACATGTATATAATGGAACGAACCTTGATCCTTGACGTATTAAGAGAGTGACTGTGAATTCAGTTTGATTATTAAATAGCTGAGCATCAAAGCTAGAACACATACATTTTATTTGGGTATCGAAGATATACAGTATATGTGTATCTAATGGAATTCAGTTTCCATCGCAAAATATTTTTTTTCTATGAGATTGATGATGATATATTAAATTATTAGATGTTCGTTGACAAAATTAAATTATATAGTTATTTAGTAAATGCGCAAGGAGATCTCGTTCCTAATTTTATTTGGGTGAAATATTAAAGATTACAGATCTAATTGATTT
Source organism: Raphanus raphanistrum subsp. raphanistrum (assembly GCA_019706035.1). Lineage (NCBI taxonomy): Eukaryota > Viridiplantae > Streptophyta > Magnoliopsida > Brassicales > Brassicaceae > Raphanus > Raphanus raphanistrum. Next base: position 27,616,844 of record CM033983.1, read on the forward strand.
CAGACCTGTGAACATGTTCCTCATATGCTGAGCGTGAGCACACACCCATATGGTGTGAAAGAAAACACAGGTGTGTGAAAATAGTATCAATACAAAAAAAAACATATTCATAGATTTTGAAAAATCTCTTTGCAGATAACATTTTTGGTTTGTTTCTGAGGCTTTTCATTTTCCAGCACGACATTCATCCCCCAAAGACATGAAGTAGCTCTTTTCTACATGTAGCTTGACATTTGAAGTCCTGAAAAAGATAGACACAACATAACATTTTTCATTTTATGATCATCAGCTAAGAAAAACGTTGAATTTTTTATGATCTGTCTTCGACATATACAGTAACGAAACAATAATCTACTTGAATAATGAATAATATTAATCTTCTTGTCTGTAAATATGATTTCCAAAGTCACCAAAACCTGTGTTTGATGGTTTCCAGGTGTGTATCACTTTGACTTGGATCAACCACGTTGTCTTCCATGGCTAAACCTGTTCAAGGTAAGCGATCATTTGCTTGGAAGACATTGTATTTGATTTTCTAAGAAATGAACGTGCCATTTTAAGACTTGGAAAACCTGGGTTAGGCGTATATATAAGAAAAGTTAAGGCGTGAGTTTCTATTTTCTGTTATTGAATATATTATTATAACCACATATCTTGCGAATCAAGCCAATTTAATTTACGGAAATTAGATTTTCTGATTTAGTATATCTATAGTATTAATGATAAAACTTCCATTTTTATTGGAGCTATTTTCTGTTATTGTTACATGAAAAATTTTGAACTATAATGATTGGCTGGATGGATATTATGTGAAAAAAAAATCCTAATTTAAGTTGTAGATTAAATTGTTTCTTAGATCTAGTATATCGCTACTAATAATAAAACTTCCGATTTTATTGTTTCAATTTTCTGTTACTGATATGTGGAAGATATTCAACTATAATAATTGGCTGGATATTTTATGAAAGAGTATATTCCACATTAAAGATTCTAAAACTTTCGTATATTTCTTCTTTCTAATTTGTTTTTAACTATTTTCAAAAAAATGTGCAAATATAACGTTTGGTCGTGTAATACGTATTGTTACTAAAGACTTTGGTAGTTATACATATTTGTTGGTTGTTAGTTTATTTATAATAGATGACTGAAATTGTTAATAAAAATGATTTGAGGTTTAGGGTTTTGAAAATTAAGGGTTATTGAGTTATGATCATGCTTGTTGATCACAGACGATGAACAAAACTCACGTTGTAATGTAAAATTTTCATAAGAAAATGATCTATTCATACCATACATAAAAAAATGTGAAGCTTCCAAATATATAAGTACGATTCCGTTCATACATGTTACAATTTAATAATTTGGAATAGTGCATAAAGTAGAACATATTATTTCTATGCTGGTACAATACAATAGTTTGTCAATTCTGAAACAATGAAATGCTGAATCATGAGTCATATGATATTATTAAGATTTTCGTGATGGTACACAATAGGTTAGATGGTAGTATATATATTTCAAGGGATTGTAGGTTACGTTAGGGATGGGATAGTCTGAAAAAGATTTGGTTAATTGATTTTGTTTTTGGAATAATCCTTATCGTAACTGATTCACAATATATTTGTTCAAAATTTTTTATTTCTATAGATAAATAAAAAACATTTAATTAAAATCATAGCTTAAAAATATGTCAGTGGCAGAATCTTGTAAATATTGTTGAAACAGAAGGTCACTTCAAAAAAGGGCCTTCTGTTTTAATAGTATAGATTACCATGAACTATGAAAAGAATTAAAAAATAATAATGAATTCATTTTAATGATTTAAAAGGCAAAAATAATTAGTATTCTGATTTTTGATCGTAATTACAAACAAACATATATTTTATCCATTCGACTCGGATATGTTTTCGGTTCACGGTTTAATCTGGTCCGTCTGTCGGCTCTGTCTGAGAAATATTTAATAGGACATGTTAACTATTTTAAGATCATAACAAAGCATATTGTTTTTTATTAGATTTCTACAACGTAAAATATCTCGCGCTTTCAAAGCGCGGGTTAAAATCTAGTATTATATTAAAATAGAAGTAACAACTTCATTTCGTATGTGATATTTTAAGTTGGACCATTATTTAGAAGATTTATAAAATACACATAACTTAACTATATATCATTTAATATCATTTTTATTTAAAATAAAAAATTAATATTAATTAAAGAAAATTCTAACAAAATCTTTGAAGAATCTTTTCAGAATTTTTTCAAAATTTATTTTTGAAAGTTGATTAATTTAAATTTTAGTTGTCATAAAATATAATCAGAAATTTAAATTAAATTTAGTTTTGATTTATAAACAAAAAATAATAATTATATAAAATATTGTAATGATAATAGCCACTTAAAATGATTACTTCTCAAAAATACATTTTACAAAGATTTTAAAAAGATTTTGTTGGAAAGCAATATCCATTTCTGTTTAATTATATAACATGTACAAAATTAAATTATCTTAAAATTTTATATATACAATAATCTATTATATAAACTGAATAAAAAACAAATTACTAAAAGAAATCTAGCACTTTGAATTGCGGGTCGGGATCATAATAAATTAAATACAAAATAATTCTGAAGTATGCCATTTCTAACAAATCTATCATTTTAATTAAAATTATCATATTGAACTAAATATGATAAAATTATTTTAAATTGATAAGTTAGTATATTTTATTTTCATAAATATAAAATATTTATTCTAAAAATATAATATATTGGTAGAATGGTTTAACATTAATAAACTATATAATACATGTATAAAAAATAAAGTTTCTTAAACTTTTATATATACAATAATTTAGTATATAAACTGAATAAACAAAACAAATTTCTAAAGGAAATCTAGCACTTTGAATTACGGGTCGGAATCATATTAAATTAAATATAAAATAATTCTCAAATATGTCATTTTTAATCATCAAAATCAAATTCAATAGGAAAAATTAAATACATAATAAGAAGCAACATATATATATGATCATTTTAAATAATTAGTCAATCAATACAATTAAAACAACAGCTTTTTTTTTGAAATCCCCTTAAACTTTACAAATAATTACAAGAGATTGCCATTATCTATTAATTAACTATTTTAATTATTTTAAAACAGAAATAATATATTCGTATTGTTAGAAGATATTTAGGATTCCATTATGATTTTTTTAGTCATTTAAGAATTAATTACACCAATAAATGTCGGCTGTATATATTTAGGGGGGGTTACTGGGAGATGAATTTTCATAAATTTTGGAAATTTTGAGATTCCTTTGTTATTGGTTCTTGGATTTCATAAATCTTAATAGAATCCATTGTTATTGGTTTAAGAATTTTCAAAATCCATTCAAATCCATTGTTATTCAAAATTTTTTGTTATTATAGATTCTCTAATTCTAACTAAATCTATTGTTATTGGAACATGAATTCTATTCATTTTTATTCATGAGACTCAACTTTCAAAATAGCATATGTATCCATGTGATTTTCAAAATCCATGTGCAACTTTTACCAAATTATGTCCAAATATATAATTCATTACATTTTGTATACCATTACACTTTTGAAAACATAATTTATATTTATAATGTTTATCATTTTCAATATATAATTAAATTTATATATATAAAAACTTTAAATAAAAAGTTTATAATAGTTTGGAAAATCATTTTCAAATTTCAAAAAGAAAATTAAAAAAACAAAAAATTTATAAAAATGTTAGAATTTGAAAACTATAATTCGAAATACTTTAAAAACATATTTTTTATTATTCTTTATATATAACAAGTGTGTCTCTTTAAAAAAACCTCTTTTGGTAATCCAAGTTAATGAAAAGCTAGACAAATCTAAGAAAATCATGATCAAATTCTATAAGTCGATGTATATACATTTTCACAATCCACATAACTTTTAAAATCAATCAACTCTTAAAATTTACAAACTCTATACAAATTCTTCTCCCAATAACCCCCCCTTAGTTTCTACCGTACGTTACTGAGAAATCTTAAATTTTTTCATTCTAACATATTCATTTAAGTATGTCAATAAAATACTGGACAAGAAACTATAAAAAAAATTATGTATGTGACACTACAAATGGATTCATGATACTGAGCACACATTAGTATATATTTTATATTTCATGTATCTAAAATAGATGAATAATATTCAAAATACCAAATATAATTAAAATATATTGTTTCTCTATCCAAATATTCAAAACAAACCAATTTATATGTTAAGTTTAGCTATTTTGAAATACATTATTAAATTTTTTATTTAAGATTTTTTTTTTATATTTTGAAATTTTAAAGTATATAATATATTTCAAATTATTATAAACGGATTATCCGAACTAGAACCAAATCCAAAAAATCTAAACCGAACCTAAACTGAAATTTTTAACTACCTAATAGGGTTCAAATCTTAATGAAGTTTATTATATACTTTAAAATCTCAAAGTATAAAAATATATATTAAATATAAATTTGAATTATGTATTTCAAAATAACTAAACTTAACATATAAATTGATTTGATTTGAATAATTAGTTAACATATCAAAATTTGAACCTTTAAAATAAGCATTCTAATTGTTTATAAAGTTATTAAGCATACCCAAATTATTGAAAATAATCACGGAATCGAACCAGAATTGACCTTAATATTTTATCGGCTTCCTAACACTTTTATCCGAACAAAACTGGAAACAAAATTAATAAAACCAAAACCAAATTCATAAATGACCAAATGGTTCTTATTGCTCTTGAACCGAGAAATCGAAAACTAAAACAAACTATAATAAAACCGAAAACAAAAAAAAGCTGGAACTAAACCGATACACAAAATGACTACGTCTAAACATAGTTAACAAAAAAACGGGTTAACAAACAATCAACAAAAAAGTATTTCCGCGCTTTCAAAACGCGGGTCAAAATCTAGTATATATATAAATCTTTAAATTTGTAAAAAATATAATTTATTTTTGCTTCAATATTCATAAATCAATGCAAAACACGTCAAAATTATATAATATTTTTGAACTTTAAATTATATAACTTTTTTACTAAATTTTTTTTTTTTTTACTAAATTGTTTATATATATATCTCTAAAAGTCTCATGATTGATCATGTGGCAAAGACAACAGAAATAACCTCAGTCTCTCGTACAATACATGTAATGGAAAGCTCTCTGGTCTAATATAGTTTAACCTCGAAAGTATAATGCTCAACCAAAGCTTTTAAACACTCGTTTACTACCTCTCGAACTTTTAAAAAACACAACAAAGACAAAATCTAATTAATTTTATGTAAATGGTATAATACGACAGATTCTGCGAAATAAACTGCTAGTTTTTCCTGGAACTTGTAGTCCAAGTTGTCTGCATTGGATACGAAATGGGTTCGACCTTTTTTCCTCAATACGAGGATAAAAGCGATTTAACGCAGGCTGTTCAGAGATTTTTTAAGAAGCTGCTAAAGTAATATATAGATTATAAATAAAATGCCGTCGGTTACTCGGTTATATCATTATGGACCAAACACGCGGTTTCAACGTAGCTGTGGCGGAGCCATCTCGCTAAGTGACGTCATCATCATTCCTCGTGACTTTTTCCTTTTAATTTTCTTTCCCGCAGTATTGAATCACCAACAACAAAGCATATAAATGGTAGGAAGATTGTTTTTTTTTGGGGGGGCAAAGGTAGGAAGATTGTTTCAACAAAAAAAAAAAAGGTAGGAAGACGAGAGCGAGCGCGTGGAGTCAAAGGAACTTGATTAGCACTGTAGGAGTCGCGTCAAAGCTCCAGGCGGCGCTCATGCAATCAGCCTATTTGTTACAGTTTTATCACCAACTGTAAGTTAAAAACAATTATAAAAATAAATAATCAATAAATTCCTCACCTTAATCTAACTTTTTGCACTTCGCCCTCACCATTTTAACTACTTACACTTTAGTCCCCCCCTTTATTACTTATGTATCACATTAAGCCGTGAGAGTTTTCTTTCTTTCTAAAAGGAAATCAGAGATAAATAATGATCGCCATTTTTAATACTAAAAAAAATTATCCGAGGATATAAAAATCATTTTACAATACAGCTTGAGAATAAGAGCTTTTCAATAAGATAGGTTATAATTTTATATTTATTGAAAATAAAAGAAGGTGGGTGGGTAGGTGTTGGTTGATTAATTAAGAAACTATAAGAGAGATCCAAAGCAAACCGAAACTTGCAAGTAATAACAAAACTTAATACAGTTACAAACTTACAACCAACTCCAACAGATTACATTTCATTATCTAGCAGATTACATTTCATTATCCAGCTTAATTTGTTCTTCATCAAAAACTTGCATATGTGCATTATCTTCCGTCCCATTATTTTATTTTTGTTGACTTTCAGTCAAACTTTAATCTATCAAGTTTATCATTTATATTTTGCTCACCAGGTTAACTCCCTTGCTATGCCATTAATAGTATAGATGGCCAGATTAATATACTCCGCTGGGTGAAGCTAAGAAGATTACGACCATTTTTAAGATCAGTAGATAAATATAAATGAGCATATATTGAGAAAACGAAAGCAAGTAACGTCCCCTTCAAAACTAACGTTACGTTTTGGTCATAAGAAAAACTAACGTTCGGTAATTTCATACAAGCGAACGATAAGATCACATATGCATCCAAAAGAGGTTGTTTTTGACAGAGATGTGAGGTCTGAAATTCCAAAAATGGTTAGATACTTTCCTTTCATTTATTAAGGAAAATGATCGGGATATATTTACACATATAGATACAGTGATACAGAACTAGTTCATGGATGGTCCACCACGTTAACATGTCATGGAAATAAAACATTTGACTTATCCACTTCATATTAAAATAAAACAATTTGGGATAATTAGAAGAACAGAATTAAAGCAAAGTTTGCAAAAGCATAAGATGATGAATTAAAATTGAATGTGATCAAACTGGAACATATAATTGTTGAAGAGAATACATAAACGGATAAACCTGTGCATTCTATTAATGTGTATTCACCTTCTACACAGTGAGTAGTTTTTACAATCAAATATACAAAATGGACGTGAGCGCGTGTGCGCGTTACAGAGTAATGAGATGATTAAACGATGTTTTAAGCTTAGATGAAATGCAGAAATGAAGGAAACCAAAAAAAAAAAAAGTAAAGGTAGTTCCAACAAATAAACAGCTAACTTTAGCTGGCAACAAGATTCACTCCATCGTATACTTTTATCTGTACTTAATAAGTATTATTCGTTTTACAGTTTTTTGTAACTTTTTGGTGTCTCGGAGGCCGAGATGTCGTTCAAAACCTTCGAATTGACTTCTTCTTTTTACTCTTATACCTTAAAAATTATTTACTTACCTCAAATAGAAAACCTTTTAAAACCATTCTCCCATTAGCAAGACAAGAATTATATGAATATTTATTTTTGCAGACTGTGAACTAAGAATCATTCCTCACTGTCTTCTTCGTGTGTTCCCGGGACTAAATAAAATAGGTGTGTTGTTGAGTCGTGAGTGCAAAGGCATAGGCCATAATCAGGTAAAATCTGTAAAGCATAAGAAGTTCATAATGTATGCAAGGAAAAGATGTATCCACAATTTAAGGGTGGGCCAGGAAGAAGCCCACCACTTACTGGACCCACAAATCCCACCCACTCCACATAGACACATTTTTTACTCATTGTTAATTTTGGGTTTGTATAGTTATTTTTACTATTCTTTTCTCCAAAGCAATAAATACTACATAGGAGAGCATGTGCAATGGTGGAGTTGTGGATGGAATCTTTAGGAATTGTTTAATCATTTTTTTTTTTAGAATAGTTAAGGAGTTGAGTGAAATTAGTGTGTACAATGGTGATATCCAATTAGGAATCCTTAAGAATAAAAAATTAATATTTTTTCAAATTTGAAAATTAATTTTTATTTATTGCATTATAAAAATTAAAAAAACAATAATAAAAGTCATAGATACATAAATTATTAATCATCATGACCAAATTTATTCCAAATATGCTTAACTAAATCTTTTTTCAATTGTTCATGTATATGCGCATCCCGAAGCTCTTTCTGGTTCTGACATGTTATTGAGATTTGTAGGCATGTCGGTTTCGGTTTCCACCTCTGAACTCCTTGTCACGCTTCCATCTTCAAATTCCGAGATGTCGATACGCCCGTAGCCATTGCGTTCATTTTCGACTATCATATTGTGTAATATGATACATGCTCGCATAATCTTCCCATTCTTTTTTTTGTCCCATGTAAGAGCCGGGTTTTTTACAATCGCAAATCGAGCTTGCAAAACGCCAAATGCCCGCTCGACATCTTTTCGGGCTGATTCTTGTCTTTTAGCAAATAACCGCGTTTTGTCACATTGAGGCCGTGTGATAGATTGAATAAATGTTGACCATCTTGGATATATACCGTCTGTGAGGTAGTAAGCGAACTTATACTTGTGTCCGTTGACCACGTACTCTAACCTTGGAGCTCGACCTTCTATAATGTCATCAAAAACAGGAGACCGATCAAGGACATTAAGATCGTTTAAGGTACCTGGAGGACCAAAAAAGGCGTGCCATATCCAAAGATCTTGTGAAGCTACAGCCTCTAAGACAATTGTCGGTTTGTTTGATCCCTGGGCGTACTGTCCTTTCCAAGAGGTTGGGCAATTTTTCCACTCCCAATGCATACAGTCAATGCTCCCAACCATCCCAGGAAACCCGCGTTTCTCTCCAATATCGAGTAGCCGTTGAAGATCCTCTGCTGTGGGTCTTCGTAGAAACTCATCTTCAAATAAATGTATTACTCCGTGAGTGAAATGATGTAAACATGAAAGTGCCGTCGTCTCACCTAGTCGGAGATATTCGTCAACCGCGTCAGCCGCAGAACCATAAGCAAGCATACGAAGGGCTGCCGTACATTTTTGTAGTGCAGAAAGACCAAACCTCCCGGTAGCATCTCTTCTTTGTTGAAAGAATGGGACGTTCCTTGAGAGCGCATAGACAATACGCATGAATAATCCCTTGTTCATACGGAAACGGCGTCTGAATAAATGTTCCTCATAAGTCGGATGTTCGCTGAAGTAGTCATTCCACAAACGATTGTGTCCAGCTTCACGGTTTCGTTCTATATAAGCACGTTTCTTTTGCTTCTTGGTTTGGGCCTCGATAATGTTGTCGATTGTATCGTCACAGATATCGTCGAAAATCTCGTCCAATCTTTCATCCAATCCATCCTCTGAAGATGATGACATTTTGCCTGAGAAAGATTTATACATACATTTTTTAAATAATTTATACATACATATTTATAAATTTATACATACATATTTTAATAAATTTATACATACATATTTTAATAAATTTATACATACATATTTTGTAAGTACGTTTGTTTCTTTACAGATTTCAATTTGTATGTATACAAGGAGAAGAAGTGATCTAAAAAGAAGAAGAGTATTATAGAAGAAGAGTATGTGTATTATAGAAAAAGAATATGTGTATTATACATACATAAATTTGTATGTTTCTTTACATATTTTCTTTACAGATTTCAGTTTGTGTATTATAGAAGAAGAGTATGTATTAAAAAGAAGGAGAAGAAGTGATGCAAGCTATATAGAAAATGCAAGCAAGGATAAAACAAGGAGAAGAAGTGATAATGTCAAACCGTTTTACAAGCCGTGGGATGAATACACTTCGTAGCAAAATATTACAAGCATTCAAACTTATCATACAAAGTTTTGATAATGAGAAAACAAAGAGAAGGAGATAGTACTTATAATACACAAACTGAAAAACATTAATCCCGTGACTTCTTCACATGGGCTACAAAAAAGGACCACCCGTGACTGCTTTCACCCCCGTGACTTCTTCTCCTCTTCTCCCGTGACTTCTTCTCCTCTTCTCCCGTGACATCTTGACCTGAAACAAAACACATTACACAACAGTTAGTATGCAACTACGCAAGCAAACTGAGCTAAGGATGCAACTACGCAAGCAACTACACAACAGTTAGTATGCAACTACGCAAGCAAACTACTATGCAACTACGCAAGCAAACTGAGCTAAGGAACTACTTCACGCAACCTCAAACAACACATCATAACATTTCAGATAGTAGTTTCGACACTAGCTTCTCCTGGATCTCAGAGAGTGGCTCTTTCTTCGCAAGCAAGCGTTCAAGGACTTTATTCCTAGACACTTTTTCCTTCAGTTCTAAAACGCCTTGTAGCTTTGACAACTCCACTTCTCTAGGATTCTTCTTCTTCAAACTGGCAGCTTTGGCAGCCTTTATACCGATAGGTCTAGCCTCAGGTTCTCTATCAACCTCCAACACTTGTTTCCGCTTTTCCTTTCCACCCTCCTTAGGCACATAGTTGGATGACCATTTCTGGTCATACCTCAGCTCCCTCCAGCAGTGATCCATGACGAACTTGTTGTTGTACTTGAGGAAGAATAGGTCTAAGGCGGCTTTCATTACATCATCATCGTTTTGGCCACTTCTCTGCGCCCTCAGAGCCGCATCATAACATCCAGTAAACCTGCCAACTTGCTCGTTGATCCTAGACCACCTCTGCTTGCAAGAAGGTATCTCTCGCGGCATTTGCCCAACGAGGTGAGGGTTTGCGTTGTAGTAGTCTACAATACGCCTCCAGAAAGCACCAGCTTTCTGGTCATTGCCGACGATAGGGTCCTTGCTCGTGTTAAGCCAAGCACCAATGAGGATCTTATCCTCTATGGGAGAAAATTTTCTCCTCTCCTTATTAACACTAGACTCTTCAGGGACTTCAGGGACTGAGCTAGGAGACTCATCAGGAAGTTCGGACCCGAACCAAAAGGGTTCGGGTGAATCAAGGTCTACAGGAAGTTGGCTACGTAGAAGGTTTGAAAAACCAGAGGAGCTAGCCATGGTTACTCTGTGTTACTCTACTAGTTACACAGAGCCTTAAGTTTAATAGCAAGTAAACTAAGCAATTAAAGCCATCAAATCTAAGCAGTTAGGAAGATAGGAAGTAAACTACATGCATTTATCGTATAACTACTAAACTAAAACATTAAAACCAATCAAATCAGAACCTATAAAGCAATTCAGTAGCATTTATTCACCCAAACTAGAAAATTATAATACTAATTTATTCAGAACATATAAAGCAATTCAGTAGCAAGTGTTAAATTTATTCATCCATTTTTTTTTTTACATTCACCAATACAAACGTACCTTATTAGTTAAGGAAGTCAAGTGTTAAAACACTCCCGTTTGAACCCTTTGAAGCTACTCCTGCAAACACATAACATAAAGAAGTCAATTGATTAGGCACACCATTAGCTTAACTCGCATTATCAATCATAAAAAATAGATAACTTACCCCGCAGAACCAACAAGACCAATCCTATTAAAACTAATAGGCACACCATTAGCTTAACTCGTGAATTCTCCCTTCCTAGATCACCTACACTCTTCTCTAGCAGTAGCTGCTTCTCCTCACTCTTCTCACCTTCTTCCTTAAGCCGCCTTAGCAGTGACTGAAACTCCCTCATCTCCTCCATCATCGCAACATCCCACCACTTCCAGATGTGACAGTCTCCATCATCCGCATTGACACAGCTGAAGTACCTTCGGCCTGCATCTTTGCCAGTGTAAGCGGTTGCTATAACCGGCTCCGCCCCACAGTAGCAAATCGTCGGGATTCCATCATCGGCCTCAGGTTGAGGTTAGTACTGAACCGCCTCTGGCATATGAAAGCTACTCTGACCTTCATCCGCGTACAGCTGAGCTTCAGCTTCGAGAAGTGACGTTATGTCCAAGTCCTCTGATGATGAGGACGGCTGGCTGTAGCTATATTGTCCCATTGTAGTTAACCTGCAACAAAGAATACACAGAGCATTAATCTAAATCCTGAGAAAAAGACAAATAACCTGCAACAAAGATAAATAATATACATATAGAAAAAGACTGAGACTTTGTCAAAACCGTAACAACAAAAATATGGAACCATCATTGCATTTGAATCGGTAATAAAATTGAGACCCAAAGCGTTAATCTAAATCCTCTGTAAATACTAGGGGATTGAGAAACCTAAATCGAATGAAAAAGGCAAAAGATTTTGATTTTCAAACCGTAAATCAAAGGGAACAAACAAGAACAACCCTAATCGTAAATCAAATGGAACAAACAACAAGAACCCTAATCGAAAAGTTCTTCGAACAAACTAGGGTTTTCAAATCGATTGAATAAACAAAACCAAACCCTAGATTGAGAGGAAAACAAACAAGAAGAACCGTAATTACAACCGTAAACAACATGCAAACTAATCTACATCGATTAATCTACAAGAACCGCCTTCTTTTTACCTTGACGATCCGAGAGAGATGAATCGCAGAATCGCCGTCGAGAGAGGAGAGGAATTTTTTTTCTTTGCTTCGGTCGAAATGACCAAATCACTTTACCCCATACGAAACACAAAACCGGCCCGGTCCACTCACAATCGGACACGTGCATTTTTCCCGAGTCTGTAAACCACAAGGATCGAGTCCGTAAACCACCTAATTACGGACCAATCCTTAACTATTCTAAATTTTATATCTATCTTATTAAAACAGAAACATTCTGTTGGACCTAACATTTATTTTGTAAGTTTTTAAATTAAATACACCTTTATACTTTATAACCTTTATACTTTATAGTTAAACATACATTAAGTCACTAATGTTCCTTTCTTTATACTACTATCCATGTTTTCAAACAATATACTTATTTCTTTATACTACTATCAATGTTTCCAAACAATATATTTTTTATACTACTATCAATGTTTCCAAATAATACAATAATTAATCTTAGTTATTTTATATCTATCATTTTCTCTTTAAAATTTTGTAGAAACGTCATAATTTCATAAATTGCAAAATAGTGAACTTTAAAATTTCGATTATAAGATTACAAATTATGAAACTATTACAATTTAAATCCAATTAGATTACATATCGGTCATCCATCAGTTCAATCGGTTAGTCTCGGGTTTTAGTAATTTTTTAATATGAATATTTTAAAAACATAAATTGAATTGTCAGATCTCCGGATTAACCGGTATAATCACAATCGGGTTGAATTTAAAAATACTGATTTAAATGCAAAAATATTTTAAATACACACTCTTTAAAAATAACCAAAATATTTGTTAAATTATTAATGAAATTTTTCATCGTAAAATATCCCGTGTTTCAAAAGCGCGGATCAAAATCTAGTTATTATTTAAATTAAAACATGGGGACTATTAGCCGTTACGGACTCGGGGTGATCCCCCGTTGCACATGGTCTAACCTAGAATAGTCTCTCTCTAATTTTTAGGGATCGAGATTATCTTTTTTGGTGTATTATATTTTATCCTTTTCTTCGCTTGGCGATCTTAGTCTCTTCCGGTTGCGGATAATAAATTTCGCTGTGGCGATTTTTGTTGTGTTTCTCTTGATCTTCGTCGAAGCTGTTTGAAATCAATTTCTTTTATGTTCGACAGAGAGTTGTCAATTGCTTTTCACTGGGTCTCAGTTTTTATCCCGTTGTCTACTTGGTCAAATACCTTCTTCATCGCCTCTCTGAACTTTTTTTAAGAGAATCAGTCTCCACTTTCTCTGTAGCCGTATATGGCATTTCAGTTGGAGCGTCTCTGATAGGAAGGAGGAGTTCGATGGAAACTTAGATCGTCTATGAAGTAGGTTCAGTAGAATCGGCGTTTTCTTAAACGGTCCGATAAAGGATTTTGCTTCTATTGGATTTCAGTTTCCCTGATTTTATTCCGGTGAATCAAGGTCTCTTTGCTCAAGTATGCATGGTGGTGGTGGAAGGCAAACATATTTGGTATCGGGTTTGCGGCGAGACTTCAGAGTTCAGATGCTGCTGTAAGGCGGTTAGAGTAGATCGGAAGTGAAGCTGATGCGGCGGAGAAGCTTTCCGGCGGTTGAGATTTTCAGTCTTTCGCATGATCGACACGTGGTGTCTCGAGAAACTCCCCAAACGACGCGTAGATGATGACATTGCAGAAACAGCTTCCGTCCTTTTACCAGACCTAATTGTAACTGTCTTTGGGCCTCTCCCGTTTAGTCCAATATCAAATTGTAAAAAAGCCCTTTGGGTCTTATGTAAAAAATCTTCAATTGACAAAAAAAAAAATACTACATACACATTATGGTCTATATTTTGTTTTTAAAATAGAAACGAATAAAATCCCCCTTAATAGAAAATGAATCATTTGAGAATACAAGTGATAATCTTTAAAATGTTCAGTAGAGATAAATTTGAGAATTGAAAAACTTCTTTTTTCAAAAGAAAACATAGATTAAATTGAAGCGAAAATTTGGATAACAAGACAGATTTCAAAACAGTTAGCTAAACCTAAAATAAAAAAAAAAGTAAAGGTTATAAGTTCGGAACAAATATTTCGGGTAATTTAAGAAAAATAAATAGGGAAGTTCCGAAATTTCTGAGAACTTGAAAATTAGGAAAACCTAGGTATAAATAAATAATTTGAAAATTTATTTAATAAGTATTTCTTTATGCTTGTTTGAATAAAATAAATGACTATGAAAATAATATTTAAATATATTAGAGATGGAAAGGGAAATGAAATAATCTTTTGAAATACCCAAAGCTGAAAATAAAAACAGAGCATCTCTCAGGTCAGAGCAAGTTGGCAATGTACTCCAAAGTAAAACCAAACAGACTTGTGACTTTTTTTACCTGATTACTTGACTCCATCCTCTTTTTGGCTACTTTCTCCATCAATGAGATCCAATTTTGGATTACTTCATTTTCTTTTTAGCTAAAAGATATTTTAGATTCTCTCACTTGGGGGATCTTAACTAAAACGAAATCTGATTTATATTCGCATTCATCTGAAAAAATCAGAGACAGATCCGATAATGTGATATCTCGAATATACCAATTTTTAATAATTATAATAATACTAGTTGAAAGGAGAGTGAGGAGTTTTACACCGAATCTAAATTTTCCTACTAGTTGTGATTTGCGAAATGATTCTCACTAAAAAAAAAAGAAATGATTCTCACTGCATTTGAAGAAAACTTAAGAGCATGCTTCCAAACTCTGTGCGCTTAATTAGGTGTGAGTGTTGTCCACAAGACCACAAGGCAAAGAGGGATAACAGGCCCACATATTTGGCTAATTAAAAGCCCACGTAGATAGATATTCCCAGCCCCAGGCCCATATATATTTTGAAATTCAAATCTTCCTTGAAAAAAGGTAGGACCCACGCGGTGTGGAAGAGAAGGCCCGAACTGGACCGGTAAAGAGAAGTCAAAAAGTCAAACACGAAAAGAGCATTCAATCTGACGCAACGAAGCAAAAGAAGAAGAAGAGGAGGCAGTTATAATCAACTCCCCTCTGTTTCTGTAAACCGTCAAGTAGAAAGTAGAAACACGACAAACGCGTTCTTCACCCTCCATTACCATCCCTCTTCTTCTTCTTATTATTATACGTCGTGCTCTCAGTTTCTATTTTTGGTTCTCGATCCGCACTGCGTGTAAGCGTTGATCTGTGAAGAAAGCTTAATCAAAAATCTTCATTGTTCCGATGGTACTTGGATCGCTTTTCGCTCCTCTCAAATTCTGGGGAAATACTCAGGTAAACCTAATCAGAGACTCTCCTCTCTCTGTTTGTCTTCTCTTTTCAAAAAAAATGTCAGCTTTCTAAGTTAGGTTAAGGTCAACGAAAATATAGTTAATGGAACAGTGTGATTAGCACAGCGAATCAGACAGACAAAAATGGGCTGGATGTATAGTAGAGCAAGTCCTGTCGTAGTAATAAGAAAATAAAAATCAGCCCTCTATTACCTGATTTATATCCATTGAGAATGAATTGCATTCCATTATTACGCTCATCCAAACCAGACACTTCAAACCCTAATCCTCAAGTAGTATTATTTATTATACACAAATCCCTTATTGAACCAGTTAGATTACTATTCTGACTAACTTGATTGTGCTTTTTTGAACAGGAACAAGAGCGGCAGAGAGGGAGGATGCAGGAGATAGATCTCGGCATTCACACAATAAGAAGCCACGGAGGAGGTCTCGCCTCCAAACACAAGCACGACTGGATCATACTCGTGATCTTGGTGGGCATCGAGATCGGCTTGCAACTCATCTCTCCTTTCTACAGATACGTCGGCAAAGACATGATGACAGATCTCAAGTACCCTTTCAACGACAACACCGTCCCTATCTGGTCAGTGCCCATCTACGCAGTCCTGCTTCCTATCATAGTCTTCCTCTGCTTCTACATGAAGAGAACATGCGTGTACGATCTTCACCACAGCGTTCTCGGACTGCTGTTCACGGTTTTGATTACTGGTATCATCACCGACTCCATCAAGCTCGCAACCGGACGTCCTCGTCCTAACTTCTACTGGCGCTGCTTCCCTGACGGGAAAGAGGTGTACGATGCTTTAGGCGGTGTGGTATGCCATGGTGAACCGGGAGAAGTTAAAGAAGGTCACAAAAGCTTCCCTAGTGGACACACGTCTTGGTCATTCGCGGGACTTGGTTTCCTCTCGCTCTACTTGTCTGGCAAAGTCAAGGCCTTTAACAGAGAAGGACATGTGGCTAAGCTCTGCATCGTGTTCGCTCCTCTGCTCGCGGCTTGCCTCGTGGGGATATCGCGTGTGGATGACTACTGGCACCACTGGCAAGACGTGTTCGCTGGAGCTCTCATTGGTCTCTTTGTCGCCGCCTTCTGTTACCGTCAGTTTTACCCCAACCCTTACCATGAAGAAGGATGGGGTCCTTACGCGTATTTCAGAGCAGCACAGGAACGAGGGTCGCAACAAAACGGCGATGCGTTGAGGACGATGTCTCTGCAGGTGGAACCAACCTCTCTTGAAAACATGGAATCTGGCACTTCCACTGCTCCAAGATGATTTAATTCTTTTATTTTCATTGTTTGCTATTTTCTTTTTGGTCGATGGTGAGAGCCTGTGTGGATGCTATAGTTTGCATGTGTGTACTTTTTTTTTAAAACTCCTACGTGTACTCTTTTACATTTGTAAGTAAATCAACGCTTTTTGACTGGAGAATCTCGAGATTCTAGTTCAAACAGCTGTGTTTTTTTTTGAGCAACAAACAGCTGTTTTGCTAAAGGAAACAAAGATGTCAAGTGATAATAGAGTTTGGTACTTTAGTCGTATCAAGCTACCAATAAAAGACTGTCTTTTTCTTAAAGAGTAAAAGAAAAAAGCAAAGGTTGGACTTTTTGAGGGGTATCTTTATGTGTGTAACAGAATAAATATCTCTTACGTTTTGTACATCTCAACAACCTTCCAAGCCCGAGGGAACAAACAACTACTATGGGAGGCTTCTCCAGTGATCAGTCTTTAACTCCCTCCATGGATTCCGGCCAAGCCCGCCTCAAGGAGCTCGGCTACAAGCAAGAGCTCAAGCGTGATCTCTCGTCTGTCTCTACCTCTTTCTCTTTTTTTTGTCTAGTTGTGAATTTTCTTTGCTAAAACATTTGACTTTTTTTTTCAGGGTCTTCTCCAATTTCGCCATCTCCTTCTCCATCATCTCGGTGCTAACCGGAATCACTACAACCTACAACACCGGTTTAAGATTCGGCGGTACAGTTACTCTTGTATACGGATGGTTCGTGGCTGGAGTGTTCACTATGTGTGTGGGGTTATCGATGGCTGAGATCTGCTCCTCGTACCCAACTTCCGGTGGTCTCTACTACTGGAGTGCTATGCTCGCTGGCCCACGATGGGCTCCTCTTGCTTCTTGGATGACCGGCTGGTGCATGCTTCTCTCCTCTCTCTGAATCATTTATCCGAAAGCAAAGTGTCTCTCTCTCTAATCTTTTTTTTACATGATCTTTCAGGTTCAACATCGTTGGTCAGGTTTGTAGTATGACAATTCTGACCAAACTTTTACTTTTAGATCAGTTGTTGTGTCTTAAGTAAAAAAAAAGGTTGTGCTGTGTGTTTGCAGTGGGCAGTTACGGCTAGCGTTGACTTCTCTCTGGCACAGCTGATTCAAGTCATCGTGCTTCTCTCCACCGGCGGTAAAAACGGCGGCGGGTACGAAGGATCCGACTATGTTGTGATTGCTATCCATGGGGGAATCTTGTTCATACATGCACTTCTCAACAGCCTCCCTATCTCCGTCTTGTCTTTCATTGGACAGCTTGCTGCTCTCTGGAATCTACTTGGTACCACCTCTCAATCTCTTTGTTTCTGTTTATGTCTCAAGTAACCTAATAAGTATCTGTTATTCAGGGGTTGTGGTGCTCATGATTCTGATTCCTGTGGTTTCTACCGAAAGAGCCACAACTAAGTTTGTCTTCACTAACTTCAACACTGACAATGGACTCGGCATTACAAGCTACGCTTACATATTCGTTCTGGGGCTCCTCATGAGCCAGTACACTATTACAGGATATGATGCATCTGCCCACATGGTTAGTACCACTTATGTTTTTATAAATTGTGTTAGCTTTTCTTGAAGATGTAATGAGATTAAAAAAAAAATTGTAGACTGAGGAGACGATTGATGCAGACAAGAATGGGCCAAGAGGAATAATAAGTGCAATTGGGATATCAATTCTGTTTGGATGGGGTTATATATTGGGCATAAGTTATGCTGTCACAGACATACCTTACCTCCTGAGTGAGACCAACAACTCTGGTGGGTATGCCATTGCTGAGATTTTCTACTTAGCTTTCAAGAGCAGGTTTGGGAGTGGTACTGGAGGAATCGTGTGCTTAGGCATTGTTGCTGTTGCTGTGTTTTTCTGTGGCATGAGCTCTGTTACCAGCAATTCTAGGTATGTGTATGTATGTATGTATTTGCGTTTGGTTTGAGGCTTAGTGGATTTTTGATCATATGTTTATGGGAAATAATCAGAATGGCTTATGCGTTTTCGAGAGATGGAGCGATGCCATTGTCTCCCTTATGGCACAAAGTGAACAGCAGAGAGGTCCCCGTTAACGCGGTTTGGCTCTCTGCTTCCATATCGTTCTGTATGGCCCTCACCGTAAGCCCTTATCTCTTTTCCTCTTCTTTGTGTGTGTCTGTCTGTGTGATGGGAATGTTGTTTGATGTGATGTGATAAAAAACTGGCAGTCACTGGGGAGTATAGTGGCGTTCCAAGCAATGGTGTCGATAGCAACAATTGGACTGTATATAGCATACGCAATACCGATCTTTCTAAGAGTTACACTGTCACGCAAAACCTTTGCAGCTGGACCATTTAGCCTTGGGAGGTACAGTATGGTGGTTGGGTGGGTGGCAGTCATATGGGTTGCAACCATCTCCGTCCTCTTCTCACTCCCCGTGGCATATCCTATAACCGCTGAGACACTTAACTACACTCCAGTGGCAGTGGCTGGCTTGTTGGCCATAATCCTCTCGTATTGGCTTATAAGCGCCCGCCACTGGTTTACAGGCCCTGTCTCCAACATTCTTAGCTGAAACAACTTTATAGTATTTTGGGGGTTGTTTCATGTTTGTTTTTCTTATTTATATATAGTAAAAGGCATTCAAGATGCAATCTACCCTTTCTACATAAACAAGCATCATATCTTTTCTTTTTAACTGGAAGAGTTGGATCCATAACTGTTATTCCCACAAAAACCACTTATGAGCTTAAACTAAACAACATAGAAAATCAAATATTCCGGTTTGAGATGATACCGGGAAAGCTTCCATAACCATAGAGTCCACCACGGCTCGAAGAAAGCATGCCACGTACTAAGATGGAGTTACTGCAAGAGCAGCATTACTACTTCTCCCCGAAGAAGAGAAGAAACTACACTTCTCAGATCTTGCTGGAGGAGGTTGGTTCCTGGAACCAGTCGTCTCTCTATCTCTTAAAAACATCATCTCGAAGGCCTCAAAACAATCTGAAAAAGAGCATCTCTCACATTGCTTGCTTCACCAGATATCTAAACCAAAACCATCATCGGAGGAAATAAAGTAAAAGCAAAAAAAAAAAAGCTGAATCACTAGAGATCTGGCTGTATCCAGAACCAGCCGTAACAGTAGATGTTTCAGCAACTGTGATCGCAACTAACGCTCTGAGACTGAGACGATACCACCGTTCAGCTCTTTAAAAGATGGCTTAATAATGTCCTATTAACAGCAGCTTCGGCCACAACCTGCACGACCTATGACATACAAGAAAGGACTTACAATTGCTCTCTCATTTGTCTTGAAATTTTACCTACTAACTAGTAATCACAGCTAGACAGGAGGAATTTAGTAAATAAACAATTCAAATGTCAAATAATTCACTCAGAAACGTAAAGGGGAGGGAGGCTTTATGAAGACAAAATTCCCAATGTGACAGATAAACCTTGCTTCACATATAATTGAAAGGACAAGAGTTACTACAAAATTACCTTTGCCTTTCAATCATTCTTAAGAGAGCAGTAAGTCTCCTGTGCATACCTTTGAAACGTGATTTCATCTGATACAAAAATGTTAGCACTTTTGACTAATCAACTTCATCTGATACAAAAATATTACAACAAAAAAAACATAAAAAAAATCAAAGAATCTTCAAAATTTCTGATCTCTTACTTCTTATCTCACATCTGTCCGTCCTCTTCTTGAAAAAGGCTATGTGCTTCATGAGTAGAGCTTAAATCTTCAAATCTCGTACTTGTGCTTCCGCATGTTGGTTGAGGAGGAGGAGCAAATCTGATGAATGGCTTCCCATTGACCATCTCCGGAAAGCTCTCTGTGGCGACAAAAAGTCCATGGCAGTAAGGACATTGGACAAGGCAAGGTCTTATCAAGATGACCAGCTCTCAACGGGTATTTTCAAAATTACATTAAATAAAAATATTTTATACTAGTTCGAACCCGCCCTACGGGTGGGATACACTTTGTTTGTTATTTAGATAATATAATTTAAGGATTATGTTTTAGGTTTCTATTTATAAGAAATGTGTATGATAATATTTTGTATTTTAGAAAGTTTTAGGTAAGGAGGGACTATATGTGATAAAATATATTTTGGGGGTGTATTCAATTTAACATTTGATGTGATTTAATTTTTAATGGAATTTTAAATGATTTTAATAAATTGTAGAAACTTAGGTGATTTTTGTTAAACTACTCCAGAATATCACCTAAAATCATGAGATGTGATTTTTATTTTTTTTTAACTAAGAAAATCCATCTAAATATCCTAAAATCACATAAAACTTTAAAACTCACAGCTTAAAATATTTTCAATAATAGTGGATTTCAGAGTACTTTACGAAATGTCAAGTTCAATAACAGTGTATTTTAAATGAATTTTTAAAATTCATATTTGAATAACAGTGGACTTATTATTTTAATACAAATTACCTAAAACTCTCAGTTGAATACACTTCTCCTTGCTTGTTTCTAATTGTTGTTTCTTTATTAAAGAGTTGTGGCATTGGTATACTGTGAATGCTTCAAATAGTCTTCAGATCATTTTTTAAACAAAAAAAATTTGATTTCGTATTTGGTGTGTTATTTATGACTCCTAATATTTGGGTTTGGAAGGATTGAGTTGTCTGTAATTTTTTGTGTATGCTATAAAATATTTATTTTTATGTTTAAATCATAATCTTTCGACATGCTATTGGAGTTGAAGTGGTGATTATTTAAAGTTGCATTTCTTATTAAAAGTAAAATATTATATTAAATGAGAAAAAGATAGTAATACAAACCTAATCAAAATAAGAAAATATTGAAACTGGAAAATGTAAAAACTGAGTAGTAGCTGATGAGTGTAGGCGTTTGACAGTCATCGTAAAACCAACATCACTAATATTTTCAAATGTTACCCATATTATCGAATGTATGTATATATATATGAAAACGAAGTTACCCATATTATCAAATGTTATTGACTAATTTATAAAATATAATTCTTATGGTAATTTAACTATACATATTATTTATATTTATTTATATTGACTGAATTGATAGTATTTCATTACTTTTTTGTTTATTAGATATTTATATATTTTATATTTATATATTTCTAAATTATTTATATATATATATATATATATATATATATATATATATATAAAATATGTAAATTTTATATTTAATGATTTAGCATATGATGGATGCAGAGTTATCAGTGTAGTTTACTGAGTCAATATGAGTCTGTGCTAAATTGATAACAAAAAAATCATACGTGTAGATGTAGATGATGAAGATGTTTGGTACTAAATTTATATTTATTTTAATTTAAATTTTTTATTTAAACTATTTAATATAGAAATTTATTAAATCAGTCACTGTCTGAGTAGTGTATAATATTTGTTTTTGTATATTAGTAGTGTAGAATATTGTTAAATGCATTTTGACATTCTAAGCTTTTTGGGAACATCATGTCTATCTTCGATGATATTGTAAGAATAATCACTTTCTCATTTTATAACCATTGTCTTTTTAACATGCAATTTGAGTGATTCGATAATAATGTGAACTTGCATTTCTTATAAAAAGTAGAATAATATTTCATGCAATGATAGCAGCAAATAATAAAAAAAATAAGAGAGCATGAAAACCGAAAAGTGTGAAGACAAATTGTGGGAGACGGTGAGAGGACACTACGGACTTACGGGGAGAATTTCTAAGATGTTTAGTCATTGTGAAAGAGTTTGTGTTGTGAAGATTGTGATGAACTGGGTAATTGGATACATTTATACAATTGTGGAAGGTTTGGGGTGATTAATTGTGATTAGCCATGTGTGTTACACGACTGATACTATGTTCATTGTAATATCTGCAATATAACCCATATGATTTAAACCATCGTTTTGACACATCAGTTGTATTAAATTAATAGATAGCATCATTATATTGATGTAATATGGGACTGGTACTAACTATCATTTGAAAACGGATAAGTTTTGTTTGGACCAGAGATTTGTAGTATATTAGCTTTTGCTTATATTACGAACCAGCACTTGTTTCCAACAGAAACAAAGCAGGACCAATTGTAGGACGTCTTAACATATCCTCATTTCGTTATACTTGGTTTCAGATTTCCATCGAACCACAACTCTAAATGTCCTGCAATGATGTAAACGGTGGAGATTGAGTGAATGTTGTCACGATTAAATCGTATAGGTATGAACCTTTGTTGTTTTCAGATAAGCTTTGAGTTGCACTATTCCAGGGTTGATAGAATATCTAGAAAACCATTTGGAAAGAGAAGAGAGCAGTATGTTTGTCTATTATAAACATTTCATAAGCAGTTTTACTTTTATCTCTGTAATATTATATTCTTCTGTATTTTCCCTTTTTATCAACTTCTTCTGTTATGGTCTAAAGAAAACTAAAAACAATTGACTGATTGAGTATATTCTTGTAGGATCGTCATCTCTCTATCCTTCTCAGACAGCAATGAAGGCTCAAATTCATCTTTGGATCTCTTTCTATTCTCAGCCAGTTATGATCGTTCAACCTCCTTCCATTCAAGCTCTTCCTCTCTTTCTTCAAGTTCCTTCTCCTTCAAGTTCCTTCTAACTTGAAGCTCTCTCTTTTGCTTTTCACATTTCTTTGCCGTTGAGACTAATTGTGCTTCCAAAGACTGTTTTAAATCATAATCCTTTTTTCTCATGCAGCTCCAGGGATTGTTTCCTTACAGATTCCACCATAAGCTACATCATCTCCTTATATTATTTCCATTGTAGTCTACTAAATCTTCATCCAACATCACACTAAGTTCAGCCCTATCAAGCAAAAACAGTAAAAAACTAAAAAAATCAAGAGACACCAAACACTATGGCCCTAAGAGTAGGAGACTTACTGATGTCCAAATCTTCTCACCGGATCCTTCTCCAGTACGTGGTGGTGATGACTCAGGTTCTATGGTGATCTAGATACCATGCTCTCTGCTAAAATGAAGAAAAAAAAAACAATCTATAACTCTAAGACTGTGACCAAAGAAGAAGAAGAAGCGATAAGGTAATCAACCAAGGTTCAATAAAGATATGAACACAATCGCTTGATAATTTAAGTTAAAAACACTGGAATAGTTTAAAAATACAATGATCATGAGTTGAAAGAAAGGAAGAACATTACCTCAAGGAAGAAGAATCTTTACATCAAGAAGCATGTTCACACCCAATTAACTCGCCACAGCTTTTCATGTTCCTCGCCTCCCAGATCTGAGAACTCGCACATCAAGTGAAAGAACAGTGGCCAGCGCAAGATAAACCGATGAGTTAGCCATTAGACTGCAATAAACTTTTTGGGATTACATGAAAAAAAAAATCAAATCTTCACTGGAAAATGTACAAAAGGGAAACTAAGGAGATGGAGAGAACTTGAAGAGTACCCATATCCTGCTCCAAATCACTGAAACTCATAAGAAAAAGACGATGCTTTTACATCTAAAATCCTGATCAGTTGCACCTCGACAGTGGAAGAACGAACATATCAGCCAACGCGATGTGTGTGGATCGAGATGTATGTGAGTGAGATGAGTAGAATTGAGATGTAGAGATCGGGATTCACAGAGAAAAGATCGTAACATATTTATACCAGAACTCGCGCAAACAAAAGCTTCGAGGTGGGTTCACGAAATAAGAGGATTTATGTTGGAATTGAACCTTTGATTAAACTTACAAAGTGAAGAAGAAGAAGTGGAAGCAAGGAAGCTTGCCACAGAAGAAGAAGAAGAAGAAGAAAGCTTGGCGTGCAAGAAACAGAGAAACAAGAAGAAGACCAACGTTGACAACATGAAGTCAAAGTAAGTTGGGTTGTGTAATAAGAAATTACACAACAACAAGAAGAATAAAAGTAACTAGTTAGTTGGTAATCTAACTAAGTTAAGTTGGAGTAGTTAAGAGTTGGTAATAGTTGTGCTAGTGGTGTAAGCAAGTTTGCTTGTGAGCAACATGTCTAGAAGTAAGGTGCAAGTGGGAGTTGTTGAGTCTAGACTTGCAAGTAAGCATGTGTACAGTAGTTAGAGTAAAACTACTATATGTATGTGTGTTGTTATATAAGAAAAGTATCCAATCAAATAAAGAAAAGAGTTGGAGAAAGAACAATGTAGACAATTAAAGATAGACTCTCTTCTCTCTCTACATGGACAAAGACAAACGTGAGAGAGAGTAAAGAGAGAGTGAGTGTGCTTGTGTTTATGATGAAACACAAGTAAAGAGTAGCGAGAGAATGAGAGTGAACAAAAACAGAGAACAAAACAGAGATGCCAAGCCACGAAGATCAGAATGTCAACAATTTAAGACGATTAATCACCACAAAAACCATTACAGGAACTGGATCGTCCCTTCCACCGATTTTGAAGAGAAACGATAATCATAAATGCCTTCTTCACCACGATTAGGATTTCTCTGTAGTCGTATGGTCGCTGGGTCTCAAAACCGGAGAGCAACGCGAAGCCCAATTGGAAGAGACGATGAAAGTCGAAGTCCACAGCACTGCGTTTCATTTAACGCGCCACGTGTCAAACGCTCAGCGACCGAATTTGTGACATGGCGTCTGACGTGTCAACAGGAGAGAAACAACTCTTTTTTATAGTAATAGATTTATAGCAACTTATTAATAAAAATATTCTATATGCCGTCAAAAAAAAAACAGTAGAGTTACTTATTAAGATTTTCTAAAATGAGATATATATAATCATTTTATTGAATTTAACAACTAAATAATATAATAAAATTTAAAATCTAATAAATTTAGAGTACTATTTAACAATATTCAGAAATTTCAATTTAATAAAAAGAATGTTATGATTATCAATAAAAACAAACAAAAATATCTTAATTTATATTGATTTATTATTTTTAAAGCATTTTAAAAGCGCGGATGAGAATTTAGTTGTTGTTTAAATCAAACAAAAACAAAACAATTAAATCCAAATAAAATCAAATTCCTAAATAACCGAACGGTTCCTATATTTTTTTACTGAAAACCAAAATCTTTAACTGAAACGGTATCAAACTTAAAACCAAAAATACAATCCAAAAGCGAATCGAAACGTATAAATATATAAGTGAACAATCAAAAATAATTTTGCGCATTCAAAGCGCAAATACTATCCTATTATTTTTTTAATATCAAGAGCATACATATATAATTAGAAACATAGTCTATAACTAGTCTAAGATAATTTAGAATAAAAATCATCATCTTATAGACTTAAAAGCGCGGATACTATCCTAGTATTTATTAATATCAAGAGCATACATATATAATTAGAAACATAGTCTATAACTAGTCTAAGATAATTTAGAATAACAATCATCATCTTATAGGCCTAGAAAGCAACAAAAACTAAACTAAAATACGCGCTAGAATGAGGGGTTGAACATCCGAACTTGTGATTAACAGCCACACACTCTAACCAACTAAGCTATTCCAGCCTCACATTAAAGATTTCCATTATTCAAAATTTTAATCCTAACTCGTTGAAAAATAAAACTAATAAAATGGACCTCAAACTACAATATAGTTTCGAATCTATTAAAATAGAGTCTGATTTTTTATCTACTATTTAAAAGTCATCATAAGACCATTTGTTTAACATGTTTTATTTTGTAATTTATAATCATTTAAACAGAATATCAGATGAATTTTATTTAAGAAAGATATTTATCTGTTATATATTAAATGAGTTTCAGCAATTTAAAATGTACCAAAATCGTGCTTATTTGCCTATATTTTAGGAAATATCAGTTAATACACAAATATTATCATAAAGAAAAATTCAACGATTACTAACAAAATGTTATTTTGTTTTATATTTAAAATATTAAAATAAAATAATAAATAATGGAAAAGAAGTTAAAATGGCGGGTTAACTATATTTATTTTCATATGTTATATTTATATAAATTTATAAATTCTTTCTCATTTAAAATGTAATTATCTTGAATTTAGAATAAATGTGAATGCAAAATAAAAATACGTAAGGAAATTCAATATATATATATTAAATTAAAATGAAAGCTTATGTTAATTATTTATAAGAAGATATGGTTTCAAAATTTTGGTCAAATGCAAAATTATATTTATTTTTGAACTGTTTCTGTCTAGTTTAAATCTCTTATACTTTCTTACAATGGAATAAAATTTAATATGAAATATAGAAACCAAAATACATCATGTATTATTGTAGTTTTATTAAATATAAATATTTACAAACTACCTAACTTTACAACAAATAATTATACATAATTTTAATTAATTCATATAGCAACAAATAATATAGTTTTAATAATATATATAGTTTTGAATAATTTAACTTTCAAATATAAATTTTTGAAATTATAATTATCTACACAATATTATACCATATTATACTAATGTATATTTTCATTAAAAATATACCACGCTCATTGCTAAGCATATATTTGTTTTTAAGAAAATTTCAAAATCAGATTTCAAATATAAGTGACCATCTTTAAATTTTATAAAACCTATAAAAATGTACTTGAACTCTAATTTTTAAATTTCAAATTGCGCATTATTCCTACATTAGACATAAGTCCACTACTTCCAAAATTCAAAACCTATACTCAACTATCAAAAGAGAAAAGAATACTCGGCTGCTTTGTGGTTTGTTCAAGTTATAGTCCGTGCAAACTACAAATTCCTACCGAGTCATGTCTTTTAGATTGTTTCGCCAAAAGCCTTTCTTGTTTGTTTTCCAAAATCCTATTCAATTATTAGACTCTTCTACGCTTAAGCAATTATATTTGGAAAAAGGAAGAAAGACCTAGAAGTAATTGTATAAGATTGTGATTTCATTTGTGCGGAAATATTCTGTAGGATTCAACTTGCGCACTACATTACACACAAGTCGTCCACTATTCCAAAATTAAAAACCTCACGTTTTGTAAGTAGAAAACAAATGCAGACATTTCCCGTTTCTGGTATTGAACGGTTGTGATTCAATAATTGACATTTTATTGTTAAAATGAGATCAGTTGCAGAATCTGAGCTCAACAAAATAACTCGTTTAGCAGATTCAAACAGGGAGGCATGTGATTTGCAAATTTCCCATTTTTTTGTTTTTTTCTCTTATATAATATAATTTAAATCTTCTGAGATCTTACTAAGTAAAGAATAAGACTTTGTGTTTCAGCTAGGAGCTAGCTATTATGTTCACTTGTGTGTTTTGGTTAATAGATTTTAATCAGGATTAGCCGCTGATTGGGTTGGGCTTGGCTTAGTCTCTAAGCCTCTAAGGTAAACTTTTGGGATAAACTCTAAGAAGGTAAGGCCCTATAGCATTGAACATAAGTGCAAAACTATAGACATGGGTCACATGGCAAATGCTGTTGCTGGTGTGTTTAATTAAAGGACTGGTTGAGGTCATATCTAAATAATTTGAAATGCAGGAATGTCACAAATTAGCTTTAAATTTTTATAAATCTGAACAAGACACAAATCTAAACACAAAAAAACACTTCTCATATACTAAAGATTTACATCAACACCTGTCCGAAATTTCCTCAAAAAAAAAAAAGAAACGAAAATAAAGAAGTGAATTTCGAGAATTCCCCTTTTTGAAGAAATAATTACCCAAAAGAAAAGAGGAGAAAGCGAGAAGACATTGAGCGTCCGTCATAGAGAGAGAGAGAAGAGAGAGAAGAGAGAAAAAGTGGATCGAGATTCCGGCGGTCGGTCGGCGCCGTGAGCGTCCGTCCAGTCGCCGGAGTCTGTTTTTTTCTTTGAGATAAAGTCACCAGCGTACATCTTTCTGGGAGACGGAAGCTAACATAGCTCCGTGGACGCCGTTTCTTGTCGCCAGGTCGGGGAAGCTTGTTCAGTTCCGCTGGCGTTGGCTCTTGTCTTCGGGGAGTGAAGGCTCTCACAGCTTTAAGCCGCCGGCGTTTGGTCCCTAGTCTTTTAGGGTTTAGTTTCTTTGGTTCGGTTTTTTTTTAGTGTTTTCACTTTTGGTTTTTTCGAGTTTCTGTTTTTAGTTCTCGATCTGTTGGTTTGGAGTTCTCGTCGGTGGACAGAGATGCTCTCAGGTGGGATGAGTGCGGTGCATGCGACGATCTATCTCATGGGGTGCTTGGGGTAAAGGATGGCGGACGAAATCGCGCAGTGGCGTTTGATTCTTTCCGGAAACGGTCGTCCTTGAGATCGTAGATGCTCGCGGTTGGTGAGGTGTGGAGATTCGGAGATCCGGTGAGTCCGGTGAACCGATAATGAGTCTCCGGTGATAGCGTGTAACGGTGGTGGCGTGAAGGCCTGCGCGACGCGTGTCCCTCGTTGACGAGGATGCTCACACGTGTCAGTTCTCTCTGCTTTTCAAGATCTGCGCGGCGGCAAGCGTTGGGACCTCCGTTTCGCTAAGGTATTGTCGGTTTGGTGTTGTTGGGCTGTTTGCCCGTTCGGGTTTGTTGGTTGGGCCGGTTGCTATGGGCCTTGTAATTTGTTGGGTTTCGGCCCGTTTCAATATATTTACCTTTGACGGAAAAAAAAAAAAAAAAGCAACGAGATCAAAAACACACCCCCAAACTCTTCTTCTCTCTTTCCTTTTCCTTTCTTTTTGTGTCATAAAGAGAAAATTCAATGAGAAGCAGTGGCTGATGAGTGAAGAGAGATAGGTTCACCTTCTCCATGTCCATGTCTATGTCCATGTGCAAGCAACGTAGATCTACAAAGCGGGCAACTGAAATTGAGATGTCGTAACCAACCTTCCAAACAGTGCTTGTGGAACACGTGTCTACAATCCAGCTTCCTCACTTCTTCTCCGGTCTTTAGCGTAGACAAACACACGATGCAGTCTGACGCGGCGTTGTCAACGTAGCTGTAGGAGAAGAGTCTGTTGAGTTTGAGCTGGTCGGCTAGCACGATAAGGTTCACGAGTCCTGAAGTAACGGAAGTAGCATGGTCGTCGTCGTCGGTGATATGAGGATTAGAGGCTGAGAAGCAGAGGAAGAATGAGCGAACGTGTTTGAAAAGAGTAGCGAGGAGAGCGACGAGCATCAGAGGGATTGAATCTGATGAAACATCGGAGAGTTGACCTTGTAACCCCATCTTCTTCTTCTTCTTCTACAAGATGTGTGAGAGTGTGTGCTGCTCTGCTGAATCCGATTCAGTTTTAGAGATTTGCTATTTTTATTTTGCTCCAATCTGCTCTCTCCTCTTTATATATGCAAGAAGATGAGAGAGAGAGAGATGAATGACACACAGGCCACGTGTTGCGGGACCCGTCTCTTTGCTCTATGTTAACCCTATCAACATCAGTCATTTTCTTTCTTTCCATCTTTGCACTATTCACCCTAATAATTTCATTTTATTACAAATATACCCAAATAAGTTTGTATTTTCATTTTTCCCCCTCCCAACTCCCAAGGACCCCAACTTTTTTTATGAAATTAGGAGGAAAAACAGAAAGAAAAAGAATTTCACAAACGGTTCATGGTTGAATTCACGCGGAAGGAAGAGGATCGTATTCATGACGCTCTATCTAACCTTTAGCTTTTAGCTACTCTGATCCCCAAAGACCAAACCAGATCAGAAGGCCCTCGATGATTGAGTTTCGGAACCAAAACAAGAATTTAAAAAGAACAACATCTAATGACGGTTCTTGTGTTGGGTGGAATTTCATCATGTTAACACCCAAAATTTTATTCTTATAGATCACATCAACTCTAAAGTCTCAATCCTAGGGTGGAATTTCATGGTAACACCCAAAATTTTATTCTTATAAATCACATTAACTCCAAAGTCTCAAATCCTAGGGGAGCAACAACCAAACATCACTATTTTTTCGATTTCTGGAAATCATATTCCTTCACTACATATATTCTAGAAGAAAATTTTGTTTAAAAATATTTTTTTTTACACTTTGTTGCATATTTTATTTATTAATCGCAAATTTCAAAAAAATAATTACAATATATGTCAAAAGTCTAAATTATGTACTATTTTGAACTGAAGGAGTATTACTACTGTTACTAATTTTAATGTTTAAAATTGAATACAATGCCATATCAACAGAGGTTTACATGAGAAATTATAAAGTTTCAAATGCTAGTAAAATTATTATATGTTAAAATTGTCGTCGAGACTTAAATACATTTCCATCTCTCAAATCTCGGAATTTCCCAACATGGAAAAAAGTTGTGATAGCGTCGATCTTCCTTGGATTATACACATTATTAATGTAAGCTGATTAAGTACTGTTTCATTTAAATAATCTATCACCGTTATACTATAATAATTTACTGAAGTGTAGAACATTGGAGAAGAAGCTTTTCAGAGAATATAAAATGGAAATGGCGGTTCCTGATTATTCTTAATTAACAACTGACAGGGAACCAACTAATTAATTATCCCCTTCCCTTGTGGTTATTTCTTTTAGTCTATACTATTATTTGCGAAGTAAATTTTCGTAACGGAACTCCCACGTTAAAAGTTAGAGCGGTTAATATCGATATTACCCTTAATGAATTTGTATATAATAATTATATAAAACATATTTACTACGGTATTTGAAAGTGTAAGAAACAGGAACATATATAGAGCATTATCTGATGTAAAAAGAAAAAGAAAAATATAGAGCATTATCTCAATGCAACGTTGGTATCTGATGCCTTTAGAATATCAAAGTGTATTACCTTAATGAATATTTTAACCAAATTTATTCAGAATAATTATTTTAAAATAATATAATAACATATATATCTACATTAGTATATATTTATTTTGGTTTCTTTATTGACGATCATCTCGCTCAGGTTTTCTATATAAGTTTTATTATTTAAGGCTCCCGTACAATTATTATGACTATCTTTGGCTAATAAGTAAGATGGAGGAAGAAGAGGTATTAGACTGACAATAAAAAGAAAAAGGAAACAAGCAGTTTCTTTTTTTTTGAAAGAGCATCGTTTGATCAACTTTGTGTCATCTCTTGCTTAAGTTATTTTCTCGAAAAAAGTCTCTTGCTTAAGTTATTATATGTTTGTTTGCAAATTGTACGTAGTTCATGCATTCTATTTCTTATTTTTTGTTTACATATTCATAGCACAAAAAGGGATTTTCTTTATTGACAATCATCTCACTCAGTTTTCTTTTTCATTATATTAGGTTATCGTAAAATTTATGTATTACTATAATTCTGGGTAATAAGTAAGATGGAGACAGTTACAGAAAAAAAAAGTAGGATGGAGGAAGAAGTGGTATTAAAAGACAATAGAAAGAAGAAAGGATACGACTAATAAGATGAAGGTAACTATCTAATCGTTTGATCAACTTTGTGTCTCTTTCTTAGATTATGTTTAAAGGTATAATTTATGTGCTGTATTATGTTTTCCATTTTTTGCATCTTCATGGCACAAAAAAGAAAAGATAAAGAAAAAAAGATTTTGGATTCTATTGAAATCATGATGCTGAATAATAAGATTAATCCATTATATATTCGATTATTAAACATAATAAACAATTAAGCAAGATTATGCCTTTTTCAAAAAAAATAGAAAAAAATTAACCAAGATTTGGGTGGTTTTGACATATTAATAATATTTAAAATAAGATAATTCGTATATATTGTGTTGTTATCTTAAAATAATTCTTATAATAATTTGTTCATGCTCACATTTAAATTTAGAGTGTTGAAAAATCTTTATTATTCTTAATAAATAATTAAGTTATATTTGTTAATATATAATTACCCATAAATTAAAAAAATCATTAGTTTGGTCTATATTATATTATCTAAAATATTTTACTTCATATATTTAAAAAATAAATATAATTTATGTATATATGGATATTTTAAGTTTATTTTATGTAACAAAAGATAATTTATTAAAATAAAAGATATTGAATATAAAAATTAATATTTAGTTAATTATTAAATATTTCAAAAACGTGAGAATAATTTTGTTCTAAAGTTTTTGAATTTATAGTGTATTTATTATAATTGCTTTAAAACTATTAAGTCCGCAAGTGCGGGCAAAAACCTAGTTATTATTAGAGCTCAGAGTTATTCATCCGTGGACTCAACGAATGATTTAATTAGCACGATCCTCGCCTCGCTCCTTGTTTTCCGCGTGACGCATGTATGTATCTATTCTATTAATTCTTCAACATGTCCAATTGATTAAACGTTGTGTCCAACTTATTTTTTCAAACGATACATATACAGAATAATCAACTTTATATTTCTTAACTGCATCTAACTGTAATTTTTGTAACCTCAAGTCCATAAAAATCGGGATCCCTTTTAATTTTCTAACTGGAGTGATTACTCGGCGGTAATGTTTCCTAGATCTGTAGAGATTCTATCTAACTCGGGTATATAATCAGTGAAGAAATTTTCTGGGTTTGTCAAGTTCGAAATTGCTGATTTCACCTTGAAAATATCACGATTTATCACTAAAAACAAAAAAACATAGGTTAACCACATAAATCATTAAGAAAATCGAAGTTTTGTGTTGAAAAATTCGAAAACGGCCATAGCTAGGGTTGCAGGGTCCAGAGAAGAAGATGAATAGAAAATGACCTCACTGTCCTTTTTCTTAAAAAAAAATTAAAAAGGAAAGGCAACACTTAGACTTCGAACCAAGCTTGCAAAGCGAATGTGGAGTAACATAACCATCAGACTATAAGAATCTTTATGCTAAGTTACCGAAATATATACTAGAAAAATGATATCTACTCCGTGTATCAGTCATCTATACTACTAAAAGGGAAGCAGTTTTGAAAAGTCGATTTATACAAGTTGTTTTAGACCCTTTCATTTTTTTAGTCCAACCTATTAGATATAATAAAATATTATAACTAACCTATTTTATAGCAACTTAATAAGATTCTCCTTCATTTAAATAAAGCATATTACTGTTATTGACTTTAAATGTTACTATAATAAAAACCGTTGACTTCTAACATTTTTAAATATGTGCATAAGAAAGATTTGTATAAACCACTATTTCTATTACTAATGTTTATATAATTTTTTGGTATCGAATGATGGTATGAAATTAATTTAAAACAACATTGTACCTCATCTATACTATTAAAAGGGAATCACTACCAAAACATTTACTGAAAAAAATGTTGAATCCTTTCACTGACTAATTATTTTTCGTCCAACTATTTGAAAAATTGATTTGCGGATGCGGGTTATAAGTTTTTTTATGCGGACTTAGTATGAGTTGGTGGATTTTGGATCGCGGCTACCCGTCGACCCGCAAATTATTTTAAAAAAAATTAAAAAAGTAAATACTTTTTTTAAATACAAGAATTTAATAATAATAATTTAAAATTTAAGTCATGTATAATTTTTTTATTATAAATAAACTTTTATAGTAATTAAATTAAATAATGATTTTTAAAATATATATAACCCACGGATAACCACAAAATTAAGTAGAGCGGATGCATGTACAATATTATTTGTTTGCAGGTTGTGCGGGTCATATTTTTAACCAAAACAAAGTTGAAAATCCGCGGGTTAGTAGGGCGAGTTCGACCCGCAACTCAGCCTTAACCGTTCGTATATCGGATCAATTTTTAAATTACAATATATTTGATCTAAATTTATACACAAATATGATTACAAAAATAAAAATATAATCAGAAAAAACAAATATAAAAAATTAAATTTAAAATAAAAGAATATACCCGCCCTTTTAAGGGCGGGTCAAAATCTAGTATATTCTATTAATTATGCAGTTTGCCCTATTGATAAAAGTTGTGTCCATCTTTTTATTTTATATGTAATTATTTTGAGTCCTAAACTATATCTATAACTACTTTAATAACCGTTTGATATATTGTGCCTTAGTGTACTATGGAAAATAAAGAATAAGCCCGACTCCCCTTTAATAACCGTTATCTACGAATCATTTTTTTTACAAACTTTCCACATGATTTTTAATCATTGGTGCTCTTATTTCAACCATGTATATAAAACGTATGTTCACCATTGTGTTTCTAGTAACAGTCTTTAGGTGGATTTTAATATAAATAAATATTTATATGAACTTATTTGTGTAATGGTTTTAAATAGATTATTTAATTAAAATATTTTATAAATTTGATTTTCCTTAGAATCATTGAAAACCAAGTTAACCCATTTACATGTATACATATATTTAACAGAATATATTAAAAAGTAAAAAAGTTGTTCAATTTTCGATGCAGATTGTATTTGATATTGGTTTTTGGATATCATTTTAAGAACCGTTCAAGTATATAAGTCATGTCTAACAGAGCATGAGCCTTGATTTTCAGATCGCTTCTGAGTCGGGTTTTTAGGGTACAAATATTCTTGACTAATTATGTTAAATAATTACTAAGAAAATATAATATGTTGCAAAATTTAGGAATAAAGTTTAAAAATTATTTTAAAATGAATATGACACAAGTGTATAATTATGCAATTTGACAGATTTAATATAATTAACAAAAAAATATTAAATTAATATTAAACACAATATGATTACAAAAAATAACACAAATATAAAAATAAATACTATTAAAATTGAAGTATGACCAACTGATATTAGTTATGTCTAATTTAAAAAAAAATCATTGCTGTATATAACTGCTTATGTGTGTATATATAACGTTATTTGAAAGAAAAAAAATTGTTCACGGTTACAAACTGTAAGATACAATAACTAACAATTTTTATAACTGATTCTACGTCCTATTATTCCTATTTTTTTGGTAAAATCTAAAAAAAATATACAACTATTTTATATACACACGCATATAAATAACAAAAATATTTTCATAACCACTAATATCCTATTTTTAAGCAATACGTACATAACAAATCCTATTTTCACAAAACCAAATCTATCAAACTAAATTCTGATAGTATTTCTTATTGACATTATATTTACAAAATCGATTTGCAGGTGCAGGTTATGAGTATTTTATACGGGATGAGTGTGGATTGGTGGATTTTGGATCGCGGCTACCCGTCGATCCTTAAAGTATTTAAAAAAATAAATATTTTTTAAATACAGAAGTTTGAAAATAATAATTTAAAATTTAAATAATTTATAAATTTTTAATATAAATATATTTTATAATTAAATTAAATAATGATTTTAAAAATATATATATAACGGATAACCACAAAATTAAGCGGAGTGGGTGCGGGTACAAAATTATTTGTTGGCGGATTGTGCGGGTCACAATTTTTAACTAAAACAAAGTTGAAAATCCGCGGGTTGGCGGATCAACGGGACGAATTTGACCCGTAACCCAACCTTAACCGTACGTATACTGCATTAATTTTTAAATTGCTATTATTTAATAAAATATATTTTGATTAAAATTTTACATAAATATGATTACAAAAAAATATAAAATAATCAGGAAGAAAAAAAAATATCAAAAACTAAATTTAGAACAAAAAAAAAGGGTAGATCAAAATCTAGTACTTGTTTAAATGCTCTATATATGCCCAATAATATGGTCTGTTGATGCAAGAAAATTCTAAGCATTCACTTCGTGCTACTGCTACCTATGAATCAATGATCACTAATTTTCAATTAATTGGACATTAATTCAATTTAAAAGACATAATAAAAGTATATTTTTAAAAAGCCAAGGGAGAGGTTTTAGGTGTCCCGCCGTCCAAAAGGATACGGAGATCCAAGGGACTCATAAAAATAGACACAAGTTGTGGGATTAAAATATCTGATAGTACCAATCAACGACGACCACATCGACTCTCTTTGACCTAATTATACCCTATTATTTGACCCCTCACTCAATTTAACGTCATAATTACCAAAGCCTAATTAAACCACTCACCACATTCCTCCATATTGCCATCTTCATTCCGTGGTTGTGATTCCAATGGAATCTTTGCTATTAATAGCGTCTGCATGTCTAATCCATTATCACTCTTTTAATTAGATACTAGATCATGATCCGCGCGCCTGCGCGGATTTATCTTTTGATTCACATATTTTATACATGTTGTATATTATTTAAGATTTATAATATAAAAAGTTAGAATGATTCGGAACAAAAAAAATCGATCCGGACAAAAAAAATCAAATACCTACTTAGATCCAAATGTTGAGAACTCGAAAAACTCATACCTGAAATGAACAGATTTATACCCGACCCAATGAGCTAAATTTCAAACATAATATCTTTTGTTATATTTTTAATTTATTTTTTTGGGTTGGTGAGATTTACTATTTATTCGGAAGATTTTTGGCTAACTTAATGGTATATATTCGTAGGTTTCTTTTTCTGAACATGAAAAGAAAAAGATTTGGGTCTTGATTAAATTTATCTTATATAAAAAATTGCTGCTATAAATAATTTTTATAAAAATTAATTTGTAACATTAATATAATTTTTGTTATAAATTAGTATATCATGGTTTATAGGTTCAAAGTATAGAGTTAGTCGTCTTCATAGTATTGCTAATATTGATAGATGCAAGTTAATGAATACAGAGAATATATTGTATTATTAGTAGTCTTTCGTATAGTATTATATATTAGTAGATGTATTATTAATAATCTATCTTATAGTATAATATGCTAGTGGATGTATCTAATTATAGTAAAATCTATGCAATATAAGAAAATATGTGTAGTAGATATAATAATAAGGTAAGAAGTGAAAAACTATGGTAATGGTTGATATTAATTATTGAGATGTTAATTATTTATAAAAAGGTATGTCTAATAATAAGTAGATTAATATA
Source organism: Raphanus raphanistrum subsp. raphanistrum (assembly GCA_019706035.1). NCBI lineage: Eukaryota > Viridiplantae > Streptophyta > Magnoliopsida > Brassicales > Brassicaceae > Raphanus > Raphanus raphanistrum. The sequence continues at coordinate 27,654,597 of CM033983.1, forward strand.
ACATTAATTACATAAGATCCAACTTTAAAATCCACCTAGAAGAAGTTGTAATGTTTATGTTTTAATAAGATAGATGTTGTTCAATATATTACTCTCTCTATTTTGTATTAGATGTCGATGTAAATTTTTTTTTCATTGTAAAATAAGTGTAGTATTCTAATACATAATTTATTGACTTTATTCTCCAGTTTATTTTTCTATTGATTAAAATATAAATAGTGTATGGATAATAATATTTTTATATACAAATATGTAAAATTAAATGATTTTTAATCTGTATGCATAAATCTAAAACGATATTTAAAATAAAACGGAAGGAATATAAAACACTAGTGTTTCTCCTGTGCTACTCACGATCAAAACGACTGTTTTAAATGATTGGAAAACGACCTATTTCCCCACCGTAACTATGGCATAGTAATAAATGTACACAAAGTTTAAGCCTCGTCCCAATTGCACACATACAAACTATAACAACGCCTTTCCACATACGAGAAAAGATCGAAACCCGTTTCCCCCTCAACTTTGAAAATCAGACTAATACCGACATATCGTGGTTAATATTTGGTTAGTGTTTCTAAAACCCAGACTTAACCAATGACTAACCTATCTTAACCAAAACAACCCGATTATCACCCGATTAGAGAATTAAAACCCAATTAAATCCCCATATATCAACCCATGACCCGATTAATCAAATTAGAAACCCTAAAACATCAAGCCCTCTCTTTGGCGAAGAAGAAGGTCTCCGATTGTCTCCGATTGTCTCCAGTTAGGTAAATTCGACATCTCTCTCTCTTGTCTCTCTGTCTCTCTCTGTCTCTCTCTCTGTCTCTCTCTCTGTCTCTCTCTCGTTGTCTCTCTCTTGTTGTCTCTCTCTCATTGTCTCTCTCGTTGTGTCTCTCGTTTTCTCTCTCGTTGTCTCGTTGTCTCTCTGTCTCTCTCTCGTTGTCTCTTACCATTTTGTATGTCTTTGTTTTGCAGGTATCAACAATGGAGCCCTGGTCTGATGTGAATGTAGAGTGGAATGATGTACCTGCTTTCGATCCGGGGACACCTGATTCTCCAGATATTGACTCTGATGGTGAAGATAGAAGAGAGCGTAACGACTACAACATTGAGAAGGATGCCATGAACTTTGTTGATGAGCCTCCAATGAAGCATAACCTGTATCCAGAGACAGAATCAGATGAAGAGGCAGACGTGGAAGAGAATCAGAGAAAAGAGGTTCAGAGAACTATCTACAGGCGCGATCAGTTTAGAAGAGGCAGTGGGGAGTTGTTTGTTGGGCAGGTGTTCATCAATGGAATTGCGTTTAAGGAAGCAGTGCTCGATTATGCTCTGAAAACGGGAAGGAACATCAAGCAGAATCGATATGACAGGACAAAGATCGGATTTGTATGTGAAGGCAAAGGTTGCTCGTGGCGCGTCTACGTCTCAGTGGCGCGTCTACGCCTCAGTTCTAGGACCTTGTTTCTCGACTTTAGATTCCTTTTGCACGTTTCATGACCTTGTTTCTCGGGTGTATGAACTAGTTTAATGGATTTAGACTCTATTTTAGTGTGTTCAAGATATGCTGCTGAGTCAATGTATGATATTTTAATGGTTTTAGTCATGCTTTTGAATGCTTTTGAAAGGATTTAGAATTCTTGATTCTCACAATTTAACAGCATAATCATCTTAAAATAACATCCTTCTTTCATCATCTTAAACAACAGACACAACAGAAATCATCATCTTAGACAACAGACACAACAGAAACAAACTAGACACTTAAACATACCACCATTAGACATAACAAACCGAGAAAAATTATAGTATCTTAGCCAACACAACCATCCCCACAAATCCTAAAACAACAAGCACCAGCGCCTTCTTCACCTCGCTTTTGACTTCATTCACAACATCTTCCATTCTTGCAGAAATCTCGGTCTCTAACTTCAATCCAAACTCTTCAAACTTTGTCTTCTCTTCTTGGGCATCCCTTTCTTCTTCCACACGACCAGTCAACATGCCCTGTTCAAGTCTCCCTATCCTAAACCACAATGCTTTAACCTCATCCAACAAAGCCTCATCAACCCATTTGTAACTGTGATTATCATTACTCAGCTACAAACACAGAAAAATTGATTCACCCACACATTTTGAACAATCACATTTTGAACAATCACATTTGTAACTGTAATTATAAACAAACTAACCCTTTTCTCTGCCGCAAAAGCACAACGAAAGTATCTCCTGTAAGGATTTGGCTTCGAATTTGACATCAAGGGGATAACTAATTCTCCACACCAACATTCTTCGGAACACCAACAACACGACCTCTTGCTCGACCCATAGAGACTCCACTCGAATTTCCCGATTCATGACTCATACTTTCTGGGTCTGGGCAAACAGAATCTCTCTCTGAATTTTTAGGTTTTAGGGTTCTAAAGACATGAACTCGATTTTGGGGGTTTTAAAGGGGTTTCGGGTCGGGTTTAAATCGCTTCTTACTCGGATCTTTATCTGGGTCGAAGTGTACTAATACGAACCGGTTTACTATCGGTTCATGTAATAAACCATTAAAACCAACTTAAATCTTGGTCTGTGGTAAAACGGGTTTCGATCTTTTCTCGTATGTAGAAAGGCGTTGTTATAGTTTGTATGTGTGCAATTGGGACGAGGCTTAAACTTTGTGTACATTTATTACTATGCCATAGTTACGGTGGGGAAATAGGTCGTTTTTCCTAAATGATTTGACTATAAAATCGCAATTTTATTAATTACATATTCTAAAAATATGGATAACCAATGAATTACTGCACTTAAACAAAAAAGACTGTAAACGGTAAAATAAAATTTCTCATGTTTTAACATAGATATATGTTTGCAGGTATTTTTTATTTAGAAATTGAGATAACACATTTAAATATACTTAAAAGTACTATATCTAATTCATTCAGTTTTATTTGTTTTTGCCTTGTAAACAATTTTTCCATAAAATATAGATCTACATTTTTAATTAAAAATAAAGCTAAATGGATTATAAAAAAATATTGAAAATTTATACTTAATGTTTTTGATATTTTGAGACAAAATATAAAGAGAGAGACAAACTTTAATCATGAAAAAAAAGAATATCCTATTTAAATGGTACAATCACATTTGAGATTCTTTCACCATTTTTCTCAAATGCGTTCATTTTCCACCAAGCTCCAATAGTCTATGTATATTTTTTAATGGTTATCTTTTATTTTTCTTTCATTTATACTCTATTTTCTTTATTAAAGTAGCAAACAGAAACTTGAGATTTCAAAAGAAAAAATAATATTTGCAACAAATGCAAATACTAATTTTCAAAGTATTTCATAAAAGAGACAGTATTTGAAAATATGATTTGTCGTCACTATTTTAAAATATTTCTGCAAAAATTGAAATGAACTAATTTTTAAAATTCTGCATTTTATCCATCTGTAGCAAATAAATAACAGAATTTACCTAACAGATATGTCACAAAACAGATACGAAGATCAATTTATAAATAAAATAAGTGAGAAACACTATGTTACCTTTGTTTTTTTTTTTGAAACTAACACTATGTTACCTTTGTTGCTGATAAATTGGTAGGGTTCTATGAAACTATGAGAATATAGACAAATGTTTGAGAAGTTTTTTACTATTGATCATTTAAAAAGTTTCACATTCGCGATATTTAAAAATCTCAGAGAAGATAAATTATAAAGAGAAAGGATGAAAATTCTTAGAAAAAATGAGGAGTTTTAGATAGTTGAAATTGCAAAAAAAAGGAGATAAAAGGAAAAAAAATTCAATTGATTGTCTTTAGTTTTTCAATATTTTTTCTTATAAAACAATGATATGGATCAGAATTTTAGTGGATAACTGGTTTGTGCTTTAACATATAAAGTATACGGATAAAAATTTAGCATGCAACTCATGTACTCTAATATTGACAAAATTTCCAAAAGTTTTAAATTAATTAGATTCGACTATAAATAAAATCTTTGAATATTTGATCACTTAGATTGTAGGATTTCTATTTGAAATGGATTTATGTTTTTATAGAGTAGTTGAGTGAAGATAGTATGATAGTAAATTATATTTGACCTTTTGAATATTTTGAAACGTTTCCATTTTTGTTAATATTTAAAATTAAATCTATTTTTGAAATAGTATTTTCTATCGAGTTTAAATTTTAAATATAGTCTAATAGATATATAAAAACTTTACAAGATATTAAATTATCTCCAACCACATTTTACTTACACACTTTACTTTTCGCTATATAATAAAATTCAAAATAAATATGTTTCAATTCTATTCTATTTTTTACTCTATACGTGAGTAGAAAATGACTTCACTCCGCGAATAAAGTAATTCATTTGATTTTTGTTAATCAATCTATTTTGACTCTAAAATAAAGCACCATTAAAATATAATTCAATTCAATTATAAAGTTAATCTATTTTCTAAAAAGAATAAAGTGATATATTGAAGATAGTTTTAGAATATATTTAATTTCACTATATTTTTTCACTGTAAAATATAGTTTGAAGACAAGATACTCCAATTTTATTTTATTTTTACTGTATAATATAATAAGATAGTTTATTCTATAAACATATAAATTTATTTTACTTTTTGGTCATCACTTTATTTAACTATAAAATAGATATAATTGGAATATATTAAATATACTATAGAGTTATTTTATTTAAAATAAAAATAAAAAATGATCCATTGTAGGTAGTATTAGTTCTACAAAATAATCATAACCTACAACAAAATAAGTCATTAAATTGAATTAAACCTGATTGTATTCATTTGTTAATTTGATTTTCTATCCTCTCCTCTTTTCATTTCAATCTTACAAATGCATACATCGATCATCGATGCCAATGGCAGGATTAAAATGGCAGGATTTGAACGTGAATATGATTTCACATAAGGAATGGTATTCGTTCACATGACTAGAAATCAAATTCCAGCTCCATTATTGGTGGTCTATGATTAGTGCTTTAATAATGACCAATCAACTGGTCCACGATTTAGTCTAATCAAACAATTTACAGTCGATGTAAGTAAACATTGAAAAAGACGAACAAAAAAGAGATGAAGTTAAGCATCGGTTCAAAAAATAAAGAGATGAAGAAATGACAAAAAGGGTTTGTACAAGAATTGCCAAACAAGCAAATATAACGTGGTCCTACAATTTCACTACGCACCAACCAGTCAATACTCAATCTGTATTACAGGACAAATAACCATTTTTGGTTTTTCCTGAACCGGTAAATCACTGCTAAATTACAAAATATAAATTATAATCAAAATCGTCTTCAGCGGAGCGTGGCGAAGTGTGAACACAAGCACCTAGAAAGATCTGAGAGTCAAGTCTTCATGAGTGACATGTGCAATGTGAACTACATCAAGACGCGTTTTAGGATTTTTATCGTTTAAAATTCTTAGCTATCAATATCATCACCAAAGTGTTTCATCATAGATCTCTCCAACAACAGCAGCACATGTTATTTTATTCTAAGATTTGTTATAGGCAAGTATAGAAGAAGACTCTAGAAGATTTAGGTACATTATGATGATTGATGACTAATGAGTAATGAGGTCATGCCATTCAGAGAGAAAGGAACTTTACGCATGTTTTTTAATTAGCTAATTTCAAAGAAAAATTCTAAGTTCATACCCTGATTAAGACTGACACTACCTTCACCTTATTTTTAAGATTGCCATTATGTTAACCTTTTTCCCTCAAACCATTGGCATAAAATTAATAGTGACGTTATTAAGAGTTGCGATTACGGAAGAGAGACGTAAGCACATCACATGTATCGTTAAGGATTAGTTGAATTTTGAATGTGTATCCGAACGTGATAAATCACACAACAAATGCTATGTCATAGATACAACTGTGAGAAAATTAGTGTTAGCAAAATTGTAAAACTGAATAACATAAACTTCCACAAAAGAACACTAATGTTTGCCACTCTCCATCTTTCATAAAGTTCATGGGAACTTGCAATTTCCTTAACTTGTTCTCCTCTCTTAAATCTTTCTGACATGTTACAAGTAACACCAATATTTGGACGTATGTATATAGGTCATGATCAGGACTATCACCATGACACCATTGATCATGCGTGCTTTTCTAACATGAAGAGAAATTACAGATTTACAGGCAATGTGCCAACTCGCCGTGGGCTTATCTTGTTAACATGCAGCTTTAACTGCAACTGAGCCCATTGTCATTTGGTCCCATAACTAATCAGCCGAGAAGTCCCTATTTTACGATTTATCTGAGCACTTCTTCCTAACCCATCTAGAAACTCTGTGAATTAATAAATAGTACAAACTAATAAATTTATTTACCTCCAAACTATAATATGATACAAATCGATAAAATAATAAAATAATATTTTTTAGAAAATTGTTTATAAATATGTGTTCTTATTTAAATCTTAAATTAATAATATATAAAAAATTAAATAAATATAAACTAAACATTATATTAAACATCATTGGTGTATTAGTTTGACTAAAAGTTCATTAATGCTTTTACAGACGAATATTTGAGTCTCGAATCACAGTAAAAAGAAAATTATGCAAAGAAGGCTTACAAGAGATATGCATCATGACTCAAGGAATACCGTCGAGCGTGGATCCAATAGGATGACTTAGATGATATAATCAGACATGAATCCTCAAAATACAAGGCTGTAATATGAAACAAAAAATATATGTATATATAATATGACTAGGGGGGAGGCGAATGAATAAATTAATAGTACAATTATATGTTAATGTTAGATTTATTTTAACTAAAAGTATCATTGACATTAAGAAATTTCTCACAACAATTTTTAACTATTTATTGACCTTACATTAGTAAAATATAATTATTTATTTTCTCTCAATGTCTATTCTAGTTTAACTATTACAATAAATCAATAATTTTTGCTTAAAATTACAGTAGTTTAGAGTAAAATTATTTTCGCTCTGAATTATTTTGTTTGACTCTAAAGTTAGTTTTTATACAATGCCAGTCTAATATATCTTTGAAATCGACATATAATTTTATAAATATTATTAAAATACATGCACATTCAAGCGATATATAAAAATAATTTAATTTGACTTAATTATAATAAAAATAACTGTATATTATTCTAAATTTGAAAAATATATGTAACTCAATATATTCACAAAATGACTGACTCGACTAATCCAACTTATTACAAAATCATAGATTTAACTACAATAAGAATATAAAATTTTATTATAAAATTTTATTTATTTTATGAATATAAATTATAGAATGAATCAAAAATATTAATAAATAAAAATAAAATATTAACCAACTGTTACAGTTTAGTTCTTTTGTAAATTTATTACTTCATTCTAAGCACAATATATGCTAAGTTACACATAATCTTATTAAAATATATTTACATATCTAAAACAATAACTAAACTAAATGCAAATAAGAAAATTAATCAAAATTTTAATATATTTATAATAAAAAATATTATAGTTAAATTCAAAGAAATAGATGCAATCCAATATATCTTAATGATAACTAAATCAACTGTTAAAACAACAAAACCGACTAGATATAACCTATCTAAAATCGTATCTCTAATTAAAGTAATATAATATTACTAATATAAATTATATACAAATTATAAATTAATTATAAATTAAAAGTAGATATCAATCAGTTATTATAGTATATTTCTTTATAGATATTTATATACATGCATGGACACGAGAAAATCACCTAGTATTATAAAAACATACTATTTTGATAAAGTATAATACTTATAAATATAATTAGTAATATTATTATGCTTTTTTTTTAATTTATATCAAAGTTATAATTTCAATAAAATTTGTTTTATGATTTATATTAAATTTCTTAAAGGAATATTTTGTCTTGTTTATAACTTTATATAAGTATATATATATATATATATATATATATATATATATATATATATATATATATATTGTGACATTTTGAGTTATAGCCTTTATAAAATGATAAATCAAATGTAAAATAAACATCAACAAAAATCTAATGTGTTAAGATTTCTGTTAGTAAAATATTTGTTTTTTCTAATAACTGCCCACGTCTTTTTTTTGGGACAAATTCAACAATTGACAAAACTTGTTCATACAGTTTAGTACGTTTACTTCTATTAATTAATATGATATATTTATTTTTAACATAGTTGTCTATTTGTAAGCCAAATATTCCCAGAAAATTTATTTAACTATAATTAGTTAATCAAAATTGTTTTATATTTTTAACTGTTAATTTTGTTTGGTAACTAGAAATTTATGTACAAATTATTTATATACATACGTAATAAATATTTCTCAGGAAATTATTTTCACTATAATTAGTTGATAAAAATTGTTTAATATTTTTAATTATTACTTTGTTTGGTAACTAAAAGTTATGTACATAAATTATTTATATATATATATGGAACATATATATATACATATTTGAATATTTTAATTTAATTTTTAAATTAGTATATTTTATTTTCTTCTGAATATTTTTATTAACTGTGTATTTAATACATACTACAATTTATACATCAAAAAGTTATCAATCAATTATTTTGTTAAAATAGTACTTCATATTTTTACAACAAACTAACCACATAATTCAACCGTTTCTACCGCATAATTTTTACTGCAAGTTACATCAAATCTCAATTTTGATTGTAACGCAACTATGATATTACGTGTCACCAATCGAAGCCTATATTGTTTAACAATTCAAAAATACAAAACTAATATATGATTGGTAACATTTTTGATTTATATGTCTAACTCAAACTAAATCAAGTGCATGTATGTCATCAATCAAAGCTTATATTATTGTTTAAAATTTATAATGAATATTTTTACTTTAAATTTTTTACAAAATAAATTATGATATCGTTTGTGAATTTAAATCAAGATATAAAATGTGTATCTATATACATATTATAATATTCTATTTTAAATTTTAAAATATTTTTATATTTATTTATTCAACTGCAACCGCCCACAACCGCAAATGCTACTAGAAACCAGTTTTGATTTTAAAATAGTTTAGAACGGTTTGAAACAATTTATAATATGTTATGTGATAAATTTGTTTTGAAATCGAACTAAACCAAACTAAGCTGAGGGTTTGATTGACAATAGGACTGTTGAGACTTTAGAAGATTTAATAGCCCTTATCTAAACTATTATTTGAGAAGTAAATTTGCTGATTTGTCATGTTATCCATCTTTTTAGGTAATCTCTATTATTAAAAGAGAAGTACAAATATAAAATACCTCTAAGTTTTTCAATTTATTTACACTACAATGCCACTGAAAATTAAATTAAACTATGTATTTTCCAATTTACTCAATGTGTTTTCCTAAATTGATTGAACTCAAAACTATCCAGATTCACCTCTCTATTATACTCCCTCTGTTTCATAATAAGTGTCACTCTGAGCTGATTTTCTTGTTACACAAAGAGTGTCACTTTACAATTCCAATGTAAATTATACTAATTTTCAGCTGAAAATTAATTGCAAACTGCATTGATTTTATAAATAATTTTTTTTATCTAAAATACTATTAATCAAAGAGGTATAATTAATTACAACTTACATATATTTCAACAACTTTCTTAATCTGTGTAAAAAATGTCACAACGACACTCTTTAAGAAACGGAGGGAGTATTAAATTGTCGACACACAATAAATGCAAGATTTTTTGATAATACCACCCAAGAAATTGCCTAAATTCTCGCTAACAACAAAACTTTTTGGAAACAATTTATATCACACGTTATTTTGCCTTCTACACCTTTGTTTAAGCATATTCGCTACATTAAGGTTTCACATTCACATTATATATAGTTGACATTCCATACATATTTAATCACATAATGTATTACCTAAGCCCAAATCAAAATATTTATCTGACAGCCCAAACTATAATTATATACATTAAGGTTTCACATTCTTTTTTTGGCGGTTAGATAACAAATCCAATATTTATAACTAACTGGACTTATATTATGAAATCATTATTTCCAAAGTAATAATTGAAATTTTTATGTTTTAAAATTTTATATCAAAAATTACGTAACAAAGAAAAAATTTAAAGTGAAAGTAAATATTTATACGGAAAAAATATTTATAAGGTCATCGGGTCAAGCTATAGAAATAAACAACAACAATACAAGATTATTTTTTAACAATTTTTAATAGAAATTATAATTCCAAATAGGTTTATATATTTTATGTATTTATAAATATATTTTATTTGTTTTTTAAAGGATGATAAGATTTTGGAATTGAAAAAAATTATGATCCACCTCCTCTATATTATTTTGATTAGGAAAATTAAAATATATATCATAATATTTTATTAAACTTTTAATTTTAATTTTTTTATTATAATTTCAAATATTAATTTTTAATCTAAATTTATGTTTAAATATTATAATACATAATTTAGTATAAACAAAAAGTTAAAAACATAAAATAAATACCCGTCCGGTCGGACGGATCAAGTTCTAGTTTTGCTTATTTGTCATGTTTTTATTAGGTTTTAACTAAATCATTGATTTTCTTTTTTTAGCTAAGTCACTAATTTATCAATTTAAAAATGTCCTTACTGAATCTTATATATATTAAAACGAAATTTGTTTTAATAATATTAAATTTATATGTTATATTACAATTTTCTTAATTTTTCTTATTTGTGTTTTTTTATTTGTCATATTTTTATTAGGTTTTAGACTTTTAGCTAGGTTACTAATTTATTATTAGTTTTGTCATGTTCTACATTTTTAGGCAATTTTGATTATTTGTGATGTTTTATTAGATTTTAACTAAATCATTAGTTTATTATTTTCTTATCTAAGTCACTAATTTATTAATTTAAAAATACCCTGACTGAATCTTATATATATATTAAAACGAAATTTATTTTAATAATATTAAATTTATATGTTATATTAAAATTTAGTTAGTTTTTCTTATTTTTCATATTTTTATTAGGTTTTAGACTTTTAGCTATCTTATTGATTTATTATTAGTTTCTAACTGATTCGTTAATTTGTTAATTTAAACAATACCCTTAACTAATTTTATATATAATTAAAAACAAATTTTACTCTAATCATATAAAATTTCTATGTTATATTAAATATTAAATAATTAATTCTAAAATAATATAATAAAATAATCAAAAAATTTAAAATAACATAATTCTTATATATATTGTGTTTCTATCTGAAAAAAATATTTTTATTATAAAAAGTTTAATAAATTAAGATACAAAATAAATATAATTAAATATTAGTCAAGAAAAAAATATTTATATAAAGATATTTTCTAAACTATTTCTAAAATATGAGCGTTTTAAAAAAATTAACACAATAATAAATATATATTTTGATAACAAAATTATTTAACATATACAAATACTTTGATGTTTTATTTAACCATTTGAAAACATAAATAATAACTTTTATGCTGTTTTTAGACTAATAAGACAAAAAATAATAAGTATTGATAATAGATTATGTCAGCAATGCGGGCAAAATACCTAGTTAAAGTTATTTAAAAAGTCAAAATCTCTATTGCCAAAATTATAAAGTCAAAGTCTAAAGAGAAACCCGAATTATTTTGGTTCACTTTGGTGAAATTTCCGACCGACCCGAACTAACCAGAACTCGCAGCCCTAAGAGCATCTCCAACAGACCCTCAAACCCTCAAATTTTAAGGTTTTTGTCTCTCCAACAAACCCTTAAATCCTCAAATTTTGAGGGCCTGAATAGTGAAACCTCAAATTTGAGGTTCCACTATTCAGGCCCTCAAAACACTATTTATTTTTTAGTTTAGTCCTTATAAATTTGTAACTTACATATATTTGTACTAATATTAATTTTCTTATTACTTTAATCCTTGTAACTATATTTCACTTAAATCTTTAAATATATCTTATATATACAAATATATATACATATATATATATATATATATTACATAAAATATAAAATATGTTAAAATTAAAATGAAATAAATAAATTAAAAATATTACTTAAAAGATATTTATTATTTCACAGAACATTTATATTAAATTGAACAATATATTACAAATTAAAGATCAAAAGTACAAGACTAAATATTTTACAATAAATATCACACACATATATATTACACAAATTATAATCAATACACTGATATTAATAATCGGGTAGATTTGATCCCGAGCCTCCAAGATCACCAAAATATGGTCCATAGAAATTTAGTGTACTAGGAAACTGTTGTTGCTCTCTTTTTTTCTGGATGCAAGACCGGCACCACAAGCAACCGTTGAAATGGCGATAAATGAAAATGCTCGATTCCAACAGTTTTTAACTCGTAGTCTTCAGATAAAAAATCGAGAAGCTCATTTCTTACTTCGAAATGCGTTGATTGATCATATATGGGAATACTATGGAAATGACAATAATGAGTAATTTGTATTTTTCTATATTTTTATGAATTAATCTATGTTTTATTATTATTTTATGTAATTTTGTGTTATAATAAATTGTATTTATAAATATTATGTTTATAATTTCAGTGTGTATGTACTATCTATCTATGAAAAATATAATGATGATAGTTAATCTATATTAAAGTTAGGAACTGAAATGCAAATTACATAAAAATTTAAAAATAAATTTGAGGATCCTTGTTGGAGTAACCCATCCTCAAACTCTCATTTTGAGGATCATTGGCCTTTAAAATGAAGTTCCTTGTTGGAGATGCTGATTAGTAGTAGGACCTTTGTTGTTTTATTTTTCAAGTCCATGAGAAAGACGAAACCCATTAATCCTCGAGTCACAAACGATGATGTAATGTCAGGAACTCGAAAACATCTTAAAATCAAATCTTATCTTTCCTCAAGGATTTGACTTAATGCTAAGTATAGGAAGTAGGAGGGGTATTTTGGTATTTGTTACCACGGCAAGTCCAGTCTGTAAGTAAAGTTCAATCCTTTCGCCGGAGATGTCGCATTAAACAAGATTTACTCTTTCGGTTGGTTTCTGGGAACGAACGAACGCCTTTGCTCTTTTTTTTTTTTCTGCTTTGGTATCTCCGATGAAGGATCGTCTCCCTCCTCCTTCCCTCTACGTTCCGCCTCACCAGCGACTTCGCTCCGTCCCTCCAGATTACGCGTTTCACCCTCTTCCTATCTCCCACACGCAATCACAAAAGCCACTCTTGCCTACTACTCGCTATGTCTCCGCCTACGATGACACCGTCTCCGAGGTTGCTCCTTCACTCCCCGACCCGGTAACTTGTCTCTCTTTTGGGTTGACCTCAAAATTCGATTTTTTTTTTTTTTTTGGAAAGGAGCAGTTGAGTTTATTGATCCTCCTGCAATGGTGAAGTACTTAGTTTTTGAGTTGCATGTTCTTGAAATCAAGTTTGATTTATTAACCTATTGCAAGTCGCTTCCTTTCCTACTGTGGAGTCTTGTTAATTACTCACCGAGTCAGAGATACGCCTTTTGCAGGTTGCATTTCATTGTGCTAACTTGGATGAATGGAGAAGGAACTTGTCTATGCTTTTGCGCGATTCTGCCAAGCAAGAAGTTATTTCCAGGGAGAAGAAAGATCGAAGGGATTTTGATAAACTTGCTGCACTCGCTACAAGTATGGGCTTGTATAGGTAAAACCATCCCATATCAATCAGTCACACTCTATTTGAGAAAACTTCTTTATAGTAATCTCTTTTTTTTTTTTCATTTTTTGCAGTCATGCATATGCTAAGGTTGTTGTGTTTAGTAAGATCCCACTCCCCAACTATAGGTTTGATCTAGATGACAAGAGACCTATGAGGGAGGTAATATCTACTCTCCTCTTGAGTCTGACAAGAGGCTTATCTTTCTTATGGTTTCTTAGAAAATTAAAAACGAAATTGATAGGTGAGTGTGGACACGGACCTTGTTAAAAGAGTTGATGCTTACCTCAAAGACCACCTCAGTAAAAAACCAAAGAGGACGAATTCCTTCTCAAGAACTAGTAGCACAAGCAGTATGGCCACCGATGAAGGGCTTCTTGACCAACCTGAGCTCCCGGCTGCCAGCAAGACGGCGATGGACAAAATTCTTTGGCAAAGGAGCTTACAGCTGCGTGATCGACAAGACTATTGGGAGGTTAGGCATTTTCTCCTATCTATTTATTTATGTTTGCTCCTTAATTTTAACTAGCTATCCCCTATTCATCTTCGTTGTATTGAGTTTTATATTTTCTTTCATTGCTTAGAAATCGGTAGAAGGTCAAAGAATGCTGGAATGTCGCAGATGGCTCCCTGCATATAAGCAGAGGGATGCTGTATTGTCAGCAATATCACAAAACCAGGTATGCAAAGAAGAGAATGGGGACACGCTTATGCCCAGTTGTTTGACATGTATATCCAATGAAAAATCGAATATGAACTTAGACATTCTTGTTTGTTTTGTATTTGTTCCGATAACCGACCTCATTTTTGGTATGTCAGGTTATTGTTGTCTCTGGAGAAACAGGTTGTGGCAAGACCACACAGATTCCACAGTTCATATTAGAATCAGAGATTGAAGCAAACCGTGGAGCTTTATGCAGTATCATATGTACTCAACCAAGAAAGATATCTGCTATGTCTGTATCGGAGAGGGTTGCTTGCGAGAGAGGAGAGCCGTTGGGTGAATCCGTGAGTTTTTACTATATCTAGTTGGCTTGGAGCCTTATACATGGAATTGTTCACTCTATTAACTGATATAAGTTCTCTTTCTTGTTCTTTCCGCAATTTTCGTGAAGGTTGGATATAAAGTTCGATTGGAAGGTGTTAGAGGAAGAGATACTCGCCTCCTCTTTTGCACCACAGGCATTCTGTTGAGAAGGTTGTTGGTAGATCGAAATTTAAGAGGAGTTACTCATGTTATCGTGGATGAAATTCATGAGCGTGGAATGAATGAAGGTATACTTGTCTTGTCATGGAGCACCTCATTTTGAGCTTAGCTGGAATGCGGTTTCTAACTATATTATTTTTGTGTGTTTAGATTTCTTGCTTATCATTCTTAAAGATCTCCTACCTCGCCGCCCAGAGCTTAAGCTGATTCTGATGAGTGCAACTTTAGATGCTGAACTTTTCTCCTCATACTTTGGTGGGGCAGGTGTTATTCACATTCCAGTAAGTAGGAAATGTATTATGTTACTGAGGATGTTGTCCATCTTTATGGGATGACTTTCACAATATTGCCTATCTTCTGCTGACTCGACACTGATTGATCTATCTATTAATATATTTTTCTTTTATTTTCTTTCTCACTACAGGGCTTCACATATCCAGTATGTAGTTATTTCTTAGAGGATATTTTGGAGATTTCCGGGTACAGATTGACGCCGTACAATCAAATTGATGATTATGGTCAAGAAAGATTGTGGAAGATGAACAAACAGATCCCAAGAAAAAGGAAGAGTCAGATTGCCTCTTTTGTGGAGGTATTAGAAAAAGAATACCGGTCTACCTTAGTTTAGTTGTACATTTTTGGTCTTCATTTTTTTTTTTCCTGATGTAAGCAGGATGCACTGAGAGCGGCCGACTTGACGGAGTTTAGTCCTGGGACTCGAGAGTCTTTATCTCTTTGGAATCCTGATTGTATTGGTTTTAATCTCATAGAAGCTCTCCTTTGCCATATATGTGAGAATGAGAGTCCAGGTGGTATATTAGTTTTTATGACTGGATGGGATGATATCAGCTCTCTGAAAGATAAACTTCAGAATCATCCAATCTTTGGCAATCCAAATCGGGTTATGTTGCTTGCTTGCCATGGTTCTATGGCTAGCTTTGAGCAGGTAATTTATTTATTTATCTCTCCTGATGACAAGTGACAACATGCATCCTATGCTAGTGGTACTAGGACACAGTATTGTAGTTGATTTGTGTTAGTTGCAGTCTGCATTGTATAATGATTGTTTGAAAAAGAAATTTTAAGTTCATCATTTGCAGAGCTGTTACCATTTTCTTCTCCTTTTCTCTCTCTCTCTTTCTTTTGCGACCGGGACGTTTGTACAGGGTGAAACCATACTTATCAGTTACTGTTTGCTTCATCTTGTGCTTGATGCAGAGGTTAATATTTGAAGAACCTGCAAATGGAGTAAGAAAGATAGTTCTGGCCACTAATATCGCAGAAACGAGCATCACGATCAACGATGTTACTTTTGTTATCGACTGCGGAAAGGCAAAAGAGACCTCCTACGATGCATTAAATAACACCCCCTGTTTGCTTCCTTCTTGGATATCCAAGGTTTCAGCCCAGCAGGTATTTCTAGTTTGTTCAGAGTTGATAGCTTTTGAGGATTTGATAATAATCTTGACAGTAAATAAGACTATCCCCATCGATTAGGAGTGACCATTGGTGACAGGGACATGAATTAGTAGACCGGTTTACATAGATGCAGATATACCAGTTATTAGATGTATTTGTTTGTGTTATGCGCACTTGCATTTAAAATTCATTGGGCTATATTAGAATTGAGTATAAGTATCCATTGCCAACAATCTTGAATCTCTTGACTGCTCATGGTTTGTGATTGCAGAGAAGAGGAAGAGCTGGTCGTGTTCAACCTGGCCAGTGTTATCATCTGTACCCAAAGTGCGTATATGATGCTTTTGCAGAATATCAGTTGCCTGAAATTTTGAGGACGCCTTTACAGTCACTCTGTCTGCAAATCAAAAGCTTAAATTTCGGAACCATATCTGAGTTCTTATCAAGGGCATTGCAATCTCCAGAACTGTTGGCGGTATGGTTAGATTTTCTTATTTAGAACTTAACTCATGTTAAGGTGTTTGCTTTAAACCAAGCTTATAGCACTGAGTGAAATAGTAATATCTTCAGTCTAATTTCTTTGGCTTCATGTATTGTTTCTTCAACTTTACCCGCAGGTTCAAAAGGCCATTGAATATCTTAAGATAATAGGGGCATTGGATGAGAATGAACAGCTAACAGCTCTAGGTAAGAGGAAAAATTCTTTCATCTGAATAATAGCAGTTTTGAGTGCAGGACTGAAGTTTATCTCATGTGGCTGAAATTCTTTGCAGGTCGTTATTTGGCCAAGCTTCCCATGGAGCCAAAGCTTGGAAAAATGCTCATACTAGGAGCCATTCTAGGCTGCCTTGATCCCATATTGACTGTTGCGGCTGGTCTTAGTGTGAGAGATCCTTTCTTGACACCTCTGGACAAGAAAGATGTAAGTCTTTCTCCCACCATGTATAAAATCAAATGCAACCAACTACGTATCATTTGTTGGTCTGTTTTACCCAAAGACATCTCGTCTTCAAATCAGATTGGTACGACGTGTTGTGAAATCTCCCTGTCTCCTGAAAAATGTGTTTGTTTTTAACTCTCACAGCTAGCAGAAGCCGCCAAATCCCAGTTTTCACGTGATCACAGTGATCATCTTGCACTTGTTCGTGCATATGAGGGGTGGAAAAGAGCTGAGGAAGAAGCTGCCGTATATGATTACTGCTGGAAAAACTTTCTCTCAGTTCAGTCGATGAGAGCTATTGATTCTCTCCGAAAAGAGTTCTTCTCATTACTCAAGGATACTGGATTAATAGATGGAACTCCAGCGACCTGCAAGTCAGGAGGGAATGATGAGAATCTTACCCGAGCAGTTATTTGCTATGGATTGTATCCAGGAATCTGCTCGGTTGTGGTGAGTACTTCTCCGGTATTCCTTTGTCCTGCTCTCTTTTCTACTCAGCTGTCTGCTTTATTGAACATTTATTTTATGGATGACACATGCAGCATAATGAGAGATCATTTTCCCTGAAGACTATGGAGGATGGCCAAGTTCTTCTTTATTCAGTATGCTTCCTTCCATCCAGTCAAAATTAATAAAGAGTATTACACAACACCCCTGTTTGGTTGGAAATTTACTACATTTGTTTTTCTCTTTCTACAGAATTCTGTAAATGCTCGGGAAACAAAAATACCGTATCCATGGTTGGTTTTCAACGAGAAGATAAAAGTGAACTCTATCTTCGTGAGGGATTCAACAGCTGTCTCTGATTCTGTGCTTATCCTCTTTGGCGGTAGCGTTTCCAAAGGAGACTTTGTGAGCTTCTCTGTCTATCTTTTTTTTTTTTTGCTTGTATTTGTGTTTCTTTGTTGACAGGCAGAACTGACATAAATTTATATCGCCAACCTCTTGTTTTTGGTAGGATGGCCACCTGAAAATGTTGGGAGGATACTTGGATTTTTTCATGAAACCTGTTGTTGCAGTGATGTACCAAACCTTGAAGAAAGAGCTTGACGAACTGATACAGAGCAAAGTGAGTTTCATAATATCTTAAAACTAGTCAGCTCTGTTGTTGTGTGTATTTCAACTGTGTTGGCCAGGGAATATACATCTGAACTATGAGTGCTTTTTCAAAACTTTTCAGCTACTTAATCCTAAAATGGACATGCAAGCACACCGTGACCTCTTATTGGCTATACGGTTATTGGTCTCTGAGGATAGATGTGATGGAAGCTTTGTGTTTGGTCGGCAACCACTTCAGCCTTTAGGAGCGTCGGCAGTGTCAACACAACCGGCATCGGTTTCAAGGACAGAAAGTGGGCCGGGAGGTGACAATTCCAAGAGTCAGCTCCAAACAATGCTCACAAGGGCTGGTCATGCAGCACCCATGTATAAGACAAAACAACTGAAGAACAACAAGTTCCAATCCACAGTGGAGTTTAGCGGGACGCAGATCATGGGGCAGCCTTGCAGCAACAAGAAGAGTGCTGAGAAGGATGCTGCAGCTGAAGCGATACGATGGCTGATGGGTGGGGGTAAGGAAAGCCATGAGCACGTTAATCATATGTCAAACCTGCTGAAGAGAAGCAAGAAGTATCACCTCTGATTGCCTTTTGCTGAGACCAATGCCTTTGTAAAAGACAAGAAGAAAAGAGGCTATTTCCAAATATTTCCTGGGCGAACCTGAAAGCACAAGTGGGAAGAAAAAACGATTGACTCGGAGCATTTGTGGCGTGCGACCAGATGGGGTTGAAGGGAGATAAATACTCATAATATAACACAGAAAGGGTGCAGCTAAAGAGTAAACTCAGTTGGTGCAAGCACACAAAGATAAGAGAGAGTTGATCTGGATATGGTGAATTAATGTGAGCATTGAATGCCCAGTCTGTTGTCTGTTGCAATTCTTGGCATATGGTGTAATTCTAAGATGGGGTGGAGACTTTATTAGATGGGGTTGAATGTTGTAGTAGAGCTGCACACATGTAAATTTTGTAAGTTGTAGCAAGACTTGTTGGTAGGAGCTTCTAATCTGATATTGAACACGTGAGTTTTATGTTGACATAGTCTCTCCCTCTATATCAAAACTGAAAAGACTGGTTTTAAAGAAAGTAGCTTCACCATTGAATAAACATACACATACATGGTCACTAAAGAACGGAGGGACAGAAGCACAGAGATCAATGGTCCAGTAGCTTGAGAAGAATCGCCTGTTCCAGCAGAAGAAAATAAAAAAAAGAATCACCAAGTTGAAATCAGCAAACAAAAGAGAGCATATACGAAATGGAGACTTACAGGGCAACACGCATGAGATCTCATTCCTTGATGGAGCTCAGAGGCCGATATTAAAAGCTTCATTGGACGGTATTCACCTGCCTGAGACTGTCCTCTATTCTCTGCGTAGCAGATAACTTCTCGCTCTCTCAGGTGCTCAAATGCCTGTCATGCCAGCAATTTAGAACACCAACATATACTTCAAACCGTGACATCTCATGAAAGCTATACACTTACACGTAGGCAGACATTTTGTGCGTAATAGTCTGAGGTCTGAAAAGAATCGTGTATCGTCTTATACTCTGCAAAACACATAGAATCCCAAGTCATTTTCACTGTGGTGAAACCCGTATTATTTCTTGAAAGCAAATTAAATTAACAGATTACCTTTCATCACAATGATGAAGTTGTATGAGCTTTGCTCTTTCACTTCTAACCTCCTCATGCATACTAAAAGATAAAGCTCCAGTATGGAACAATCTGCTCAACAAAGATAGTAGTGCCAATTGATTTAAATATGTCCCCAAGGAAAATGCATAAGCAAAAAAACATTATCTAAACACTTTTCCAGTTGGCTTATTATACCTCTAACGGCTTCCAATTTTGGTTGCCTTTGCATACTTGAAAGTGCTGTTTTGAAGTTCTCAAGAGAGAGGAGGCCAGATTCCAGATTCATTGAAGAAACAGCGCGGAATCTAACATCAAGAGACAGCCTCAACACAGAGAAATTGACATTTATTTAAACAAGAAAGTAGCCCACTCTTGGAAATGACGAACTTACATAAACTTCAGCAAACTGTTGACAGTAGAATTGGCATTTAAAAATGTCTTCAGCATGTCTTTGAATCTCGTATCTGATGTTATACTCTGCACATTACACAATTTTAAAAATCTTAGTTGGAGACAACAAGAATTGACATCATATAACTGATGTAATATTGATTGGAAGTGAGTATTAGAACCTTAATCTTTTCATTGAACTGAGAAACATATCCACTGGGGAAGCTAAAGTCTGCTGGTAGAGAAAGCAGGTGTTCCAATAAACTGGAAAGATAATCCTATTGGTAAAACAAGTTCCATTGGGAAAATGTTTTCTGCACACTATAGAAAAGAAGCGAAGCTGTTCATTACCTGTCAGTTTCTTCCCTAGATGGAGGAAGAAACAAGATTTTCCTGTGTGAAAAGCGAGATCTCACCCTTTTCTCAAGGAGTTGGTCAGCGTCCTGTGGTAAGACATAATAATATAGAGTCCTAGAAAATAAATTAACTAGAAATAATCTTAGACCCAAAACATGCATATCTGTATTGCCATGCTCATACCAGGCGAGAACTAATACCGACGACAACAGCTTGGGATGTTACAGATTGCATAGCATCCAGCAAACTGTACAGCAACCGTTGCTTCCCCTATATATAACCAAATATAAGTGAGTTGACAGAAATCACCAACGTCCATTTCCTTAGCCCATCTAGGTAAAGTGTTATTTTATAATAGAGAAAACGAGTCACTTGCCTGTGCAAACATGTCGAATTCATCAAGCACAAAGATGATTGTCTTATGTGCTAGTCCACATTCCCTGAAAAAAAATCTCAATCAGTTCGTCTGCGTTGAATATCAACACAACCAAAACGCTCTTTAGCGTCAAGGTAACTATACTCACCGAAGCATAGCTATTATGAACTGCGAATTCTCATCGAATGATGCCTGAAAATGCAAAAAAGAAAGAAAGAATCAAGTCAATTGCCAAACAACTAAGAGCATGAAAAGTGAAAAGAATGTCATATACCATTTTGGAGAAGAGCAGGTGGTGTTCCATACACAACTGCCTAGCAATTTCCTGAAAAAAAATCCAAGCCAGTGAATATCACAACATACATTAGGTGTAACTTAATCCACCGTCAACTAAATTTTATAAGGAAAACCCTTGGATGTGATGAACATAGCAAAGAATAAACATCATTATGTCAAGCTACCAGACCTTGAATGCACAATTATCCTCACTATGCAAGAGCCCATTCAATCTGATCTGCATCCAATTCCAAACAAAGGTTGATAGTTAAGATACAGAGGAATTATGATATATAATTCCCATGTCTTATACATGAAAATAACACATACTAGTGTTACTGAATCTGGATACTCTTCCATTAAATCACCAACAACAAGATCCAAGACCTGGAAATCATTTTTAATAAAAGAAAACTAAAATCAAACGCTACTAAAGGAGAGAGAGAGAATAAAGAAACAAAGGTTGAGAGGAGCAATACAGCAGCTTTTCCAGAGCCACGAGGGCCCAGAAGCAAGATCGAATTGTTGCATCCTTCCGTGATAGAGGTCGATACAATGAACTTCAACTTGCTATAACAAAAAAAAGGAGACGAATTTTTTATTATTATTTAGAGTTTAGCAAAATGAATCCAATTTACGGAATCGAATCAAACCTGTAGTTGCTGTCTGAAGAACCGGAAAGTGGTCTGAAGACGAAAGTAGGATCGCAGAGCCTCCCGCGAATCAGATTTAGGGCTTTCTCCGCCGGATTCTCTTTGCCCATCGGAGAAAGGTTGGCGGGAAAAAGAAATGACTCAGCCCTCCTCCTCAGTCCTCAAGTGAACCACCCACCGTAAGTTTGTAACCACCAACCAGTAGTACTGAATGAAGTTTATGGGCCGTGATGGGCCTTTTCTTTCTCTAAACGAAGTCGTTTTCAAAAATTACATGAGGCGAATAGGAAACAATCGTAACCAGTAGTATTAAATGTATGTTTATGGGCCGTGATGGGCCTTTGCTTTCTCTAAACGACGTCGTTTTCGGATTTACATGCGGCAAACAACGAAACTCGACTTGAACCAATCGTTCTCTGAGGCTCTTGGAAGCAAGCAAAGCCAACAAGAGAGGATTGTTTATGGGATTGAAGAAGAAGACATAGAGAGAGAGAGAGAGAAGCGATGGGCAGCACAAGCACGGCTTCTGCTGCTCTATTTCACCATTTCCAGCTCACCAGTCGTAACCTGGATTCCCCTAGAAAGCCTCCGTACACCGTGAGTTTCAGCAATTCGTGGAAGGGGGAAAGTGGACTCCGACACGGTGTGACGCGACGCCGTAGCCAAAGGTTAGACCCGGTGGTCCGCTTGTCAGCTTTTGGTGAAAATTCTGGAGACTCACCAACGGAAACCACTCCAGGCGTTGGCTCTGCTCTTGAAGACAGACCAGGTATGTATGTATGTTAAAACTCCGGGTTTCTTGTTTTTGTGTAAATGAATCAAGACTTTGTTATCTGATACATAGTATTAAAATTAACGTTGCACAGCTGTGGAAGATGCGTCCTTTGAGCAAGAAGACAAAACAAGTTCCATCTATGGATTTCTTTATCCAGATAAAGAGGAGCTCCCTGATGATAAAGAGATGACTATATTCGATCATCTTGAGGAGCTCCGTGAGAGAATATTCGTCTCGGTTTTGGCTGTTGGAGCTGCAATCTTGGGATGCTTCGCCTACTCCAAAGATCTAATCGTGTTTCTTGAAGCTCCCGTCAAAACACAAGGTGTACGGTTTCTTCAGCTAGCTCCAGGCGAATTTTTCTTCACAACTTTAAAGGTCAGAGCACTCTTGGGGACTAGTAAGCTAAATGAACAAAAAAAAAGATGACTTCTTTATTGCTTTTTATCATTTTATGTTTGTTGTGTGGTTCAGGTCTCGGGTTATTGTGGGCTTCTACTAGGGAGTCCAGTGATTCTGTATGAGATTATAGCTTTTGTACTTCCTGGTTTGACAAGAGCTGAGAGAAGGTTTCTAGGGCCAATTGTGTTTGGTTCCTCCTTGTTGTTCTATGCTGGACTTGCCTTCTCCTACTGGGTTTTAACCCCTGCTGCCTTGAATTTCTTTGTCAACTACGCTGAAGGGGTGGTTGAATCTCTCTGGTCTATCGACCAGTACTTTGAGTTTGTACTTGTGCTTATGTTCAGCACCGGCCTGTCTTTCCAGGTAATGTAGCAATGAGAATATAAAATGTTTCAGGTTTATTATATAATTTATATATACATCTTCCTCACCTGGAATATGGCTTCTCGTTCGTTTACAGGTTCCTGTAATTCAGTTACTCCTGGGACAAGTAGGGGTGGTGTCGGGAGATCAAATGCTTTCAATATGGAGATATGTAGTGGTGGGTGCGGTGGTTGTAGCAGCTGTGGTCACGCCCTCGACAGACCCTGTCACTCAGATGCTCCTAGCAACACCGCTTCTGGGCCTCTACTTAGGTGGTGCTTGGATGGTCAAGCTCACAGGTCGGTGAAGAACTTGGCTGTTCAAAGAAAGACCAAAAAAATCATGTGTATCTTGTAGAGTATATCACTTTTCCATGCAAGAAACCACAGTTTGGTATCTAAAGCGTTTATCTGAAACATAGTCTTCTTTGAATGTACCAATTTAGCAACCAGAAAAAAAGAGAACATAGATATCTCAATGGGGCTATATAAATCATTATGCGCTACGACCCATGAAAATTATATTTGTCATTGACCATTAACATGGAGACACCTACAACATGTGCTACAAAATGTCTCTCGACTAGTTGGAACAATTTTCATTATATAAACCAGTTTTTAATAACACTCGAGAGCTGAAAAACAACATGGTCAATGCGTCCAGAATCATTTAGGATTGTTTTCAGTAATTTGACTGATGTAAGATGATGAAACATAAACAACGAAGAGAAGTGCCACACAAGTAAACCACAACAATATTAAAGAGTCTTTGTGCTAATGGTTGCACAACACTCAATATTAAACAAATGCACTTCCTAATGCCCCCCGTCCACATTTTCACTTGTCTGTGTTGTGCTCTCTTTTCTCATCTGATAACATTCCATCAGTTTCGGGTGCTGACTCTCTCTCATGTTTATGATGCCTTCTCCTTCGCATTGCTCCATCATCCTCACTTGAAGACTCTCCCCATCGACCCCTTTTGTGTTGCCTTCTCTTTCTACTCTTTCCGCTATCCTCTGAGTCGCTGGACGAGGCTGCACCCCTGTTGTGCCTGTGATATTTCCCTCGTCTTCTTCTTCTTTCTCCTTTCTCTTCCTCGCTATCGCTTGAAGTAACCACCTCATTAGGCCTGTGATGCTTTGCATGTCTTCTTCTGGCACCTTCCGCATTGTCATCATCAGAAGTCAGCCTTGAGCTATGCGACTTGTGCCTCCGGTGGTGCCTTATCTTCATCCTGTGCTCGTCCTCTGACCCGCCGCTTTCGTACTCATCACTGCTACTTGAGGACCTTCTCTTATGCCTCCTGGATTTCTTATCTTTCCTCTTGTCGCTGTCATCTGAATCAGAGTGTGCATGCCTCCGGTGCTTACTGTGAGTTCTCCTTGACTTTCTTCTCACCTCAGGGCTAGTATCACTTTCTGAGCTCGATTCAGACGCATCCCTATGTCTTCGCTTCTTTGACTTCTTCTCTTTGGTTTCAGCAGCCTTGGCAGCCGCCTCTAGCTTCTGCTCCCATTTCAGAGGAGCTTCCTTCTTCTCAAGAATCTGTCGTTTCTTCTCTTCCACCATCTGCATGAACTTCTTGGAGTCCATTTGGATTGAAAAACCAGCTGAAAATCTGCATTTTGGTATGAATAAAACCAAAAGTGCATCTCACAAAAGAGAAGAAGAAACAATGTTAGCTCTTCAATATAAACAGTTAAAATAGGATTTAAACATTAAAAAAAAAAAACAAGTTCTTGAAGGGACAATCAAGGTAAAGCACAGAGAACAACTATGAGGTTGATAAAACAACTCAAACGTATCAAAAGTAACACTTTAGCAACTCATTAAGAACGTATCAGAAAGTAAACACTTTCAGCAAATTGCAATTAGGGTTTTACTAATCAACTTTAATAACGCATAAGACAAACAGATAAATCTAAAAAAAAAGCTTCGAAACTAACGCCATAAGAACCAAACTTCTTACCTGATGCGAGTAAAAGGTATAAGATTAGCCCAAGAAGAGAGCCTCCTACGAAGACAAACCACAACAGACAACGAATCTGCAAAACAGGGTAGAAGTTGTATTCAAGATATCACTCCAAAACTTCCAATAAAATCAACGATAGGTTCAGACACTAAGACAACTCGAAGCAATAGGTGCAAGGAGAAACCGGAACGCAGATCTACAAGATCGGTGCTCAATTAGGGTTTATATCTTGGAAAAATTGGAAAATCGGAGAGTAGGGTTCTTACCGCCTAGGGCTTCGCTTTTAGTCTTCTCGGAATGGTCTTTGAACAGATCTGTCTTCAATTTTTTTCTAATACCGTGTTGTTGTTTTTCCCCAAGCTATATATACAACTTTTTGTTGACGACTGCTTCGTGCCGTTTGCGTATAAAGCTCGTACACATTGTGTCGTTTACTAATGGCCGAGGAATTTAAAAAGCAGCCCAATTGACAAAAGTATCTCAAATAAAGTTCTTATCAAAGTAATATTTTAGCATTTTAATGTTATTTAGGTATTTCATTAAAATTTAACATGTTAATAAATATTAGACCAATTATTAACAAGAGTCAATTTGCTCTATGGCTTAAAAATGAAGAATATAATCATTTAATAGTAATCAATATTTAAAAAAAAAAACAGTAACCAATATTTGATGGGACATTTTTATCACAATTTTGACCATAATCACCCTACAAGCATTTGTGCGTGCGAATGCTATGTCCAGATGACAAACTACACTAAACTATATATGTTAACTAAATAGTATATAACATTCCATTTATAGTAATAACATCTTAATTATTCTTAACAAAAATAAAATATAATTGTTTACTTACTACGAAAGAAGAAGAAAGAAAAGAGAAAAAGAACAATGGGGAGGAAGCTGAATAAGTTGGGGAGGGAGAGAGGACGGGAGAAGGGAAGAGGAGGAGGATGGAGGAAAATGGAGAGGTGAGGAGGCAGGAGGCAGGAGGGAAGGAGGAAGGATAAAAGTATGGAAGAAAGGAAGGAAGAATGGAGAGAAAGACCGAGGAAGGGAGGGAGTGTAAGAGTGAAAGCAACATTGAAGGAATCTATACTATTCTGATGAATAGATTAGTATATTATAATGTAATGTTTATTCAAATATTGTATGAAAGCTATATACATTGTCAATACAAATACCTTTGTGAATTTCCATTAACTTAGAGTATTCATTCAACACAATAACAAAATAATACTCTTTATAAAGCATGAAATTTCAAAACGCAAATACACATTACCACTACTTTATGTATAAATTAGGTGAACTATTCTATTTTAATATGGTTTTAATATAGTCTAGTATAAACTTCGATCAAGATGTTTAAAATACCCGATTATTCTTTTCCAAATTATGATATATGTAAAAAAATATGTATGTTTCTGCCAGCATAATTATTTGAATGAATGTTGATCAAAAAAAAATATTTGAATGAATTATATTTGACATAATAGCTACGTACCAAACAAAATTGATAGGGGGAGAGGAAATACGAAATAAAGGAAAGAAAAAAAGAAAGATAAAGAGATGATCAAGTGGCTGAGGGTGATCAAGGATAAGTAATGTAATATTACATAAGATATATACAGAATATTATAGCATGCTTGTTACTATGTACATAGACCTAATTTTTTCTGCTATGGATATGTGTCCTAGTTCCCCTATTACCAAGCATGTGTAAATAGGAGTTTTTGGAGCATTCTTGAAGTCTCTTATTTGAGATACCTAGTTTCTTTATTTTTCATACTTCCTTTGTTTCTAAATACTTGATGTTTTGGATGATGGCACAAGAATTAAAAAATATATTTCTTATCTTAAAAAGTAACATTGAAAATAAAAATCAAAACTAATTCAACCAATCATCAAAAAGATTATAAAACATTATTGGTCACACAGTTTTCAATAAAACTATAACTAATATAAAATTAAAACATTATCTATTTCGAAACATCCAAAACTCTTCAAAAACATCATCTAATTTGGAACAGAGGGAGTACTATTTTTTTTTTCTTATTTTCATTGATTGAACATTTATTTAGTATCTACCACTTTATATCATTTACTCCGGATGGGTTTAATCTCTGTCTTTCTTCCATAATAACTTTATCTCAAAATTATCTATTTTTTAAAAACAATATGGCTAAAAGGCTAAGAGATCGACGGTTCAGAAAGCCAAATTGGAGATAGGGAATCAACATATAACATAGCTAAAGGTGTACTCTACGTATCACGTGTAAACTTGTCCGCCATTGTATTTTATGCTCTTGAAATATGTTTGATCTTAAAATCAGGAAAAAAATCTTACTACGGCAAAATTCTTCCATATGTATAGCAAATGTTGACCATTTTCATATGAGAACACAATCTTTTCAAAATTATCTATTTCAAACATCAATACCAGCAAAGTAGGGTATATCCCATATTAGTACATCCTCTAACAAGTTATTTCGGATGGGCTTAATCTCTGCCTTTCTTTCATAATAACTTTATCGCAAAATTATCTATGTCGAACATCAATATCACCAGAGTTCAGTATATATTAGTCAAAAAGTCAACTTCAAATAAGTATGACATATATTAATCAAATACATATGTAATAGGGTAATTCTCTCAAATAGAAATTTTTTAAAAAATTGTCATAAAATAGCTCTCAAAAAAGAAAATGATCAAAATAATCCCTTTTTGTTTTAAAAACTTTAATTTTAATTTTTTTATTTTTAAAAAAAAGTGAACATATTTCTAAAACCTCACCCCTTAACTTCAAACCCTAAATCTTAGATTAGTTAATCCAAAGGTTATAAATGCATATTTAATCTATTTTGATATTTTCTTCCTTAAGAAGTTATTTTTGAAAATAAACTAAAAGGTTTATCTAAGAGAATTTTTCTATGTAATATTCCTTATATATTAAAAAAAGCATTACAATATTTTTTGTAGTCACATGTCATCAACACAATTTTTGTTGGAATTAATAAAATGTATCTATGTGTTTGCACGAATTTAATTATATAATATATTTATTATTTCATAATATGTAAAAAATATATAATACATAAAAGTAATTTATATATAATATTTTTTATGCACAAAGCGCATATCTTAATCTAGTTTGTAAGATATTGCAAGTGCAACTTAGCAAATTGTTAAATATCTAATAATACTCTCTATATTTTATAATAAGAGTCATTTTAGGTTTTTTATTCTATTTCAAAATAAATATCATTCTACAATTTCAATGCAACTTTATACATTAAATCTCTTTTATTTTATTTTTTTGAATAACCAATATATTTTTATTTAAATCATTTTCATTTAATTAATCATTCATTAAATAAAAATATATTAGTTTATTATATAATTTTTTAATCCTCGTGAAAAGTGTCAAAGTGATCAGAAACTGAGTGAGTATTTCTTAAGCTTATAGCCTTATACTACAGATATCAAAGGCTTTGAACACATGAAAGAATGCAGGGTCAAACTACATTATTGGGTGTACTAATGAGAATTATTCACTCGACTATCTACTAATTCATACTATTAATTAAGAACAAATAATAAATTTGATGATTTTCTTATTTTATTTTGTGTGAAAAAACCTAAAATGACATATAAATTGAAATAGAAGAAACAGTTTTTAGAATTTTTTTTTTTTTTTTGATAATTGTAGGACCCCAAAAACTTTCTAATCCCAAAAGAGACTTATCCCAAGAACATTGCATCAGGGTATACAACTTATTCATCAATATGACAAAGCTAAATGGCTATAAGGTGAATCGAATCCATGGCGAAAATTTCAGCTGAATCCCATTTGCCACTGAGCCAAGCAAGACAACTTGGTTTTAGTTCTTTGTATTCACCCCAGTAATATCCAACATTTCAAGGTCAAATGTGTTTTTTTCTCTAACAAATATAACACGAACATACATCGCCTATACAAAATCCTTTGTCTCAAATAAAGCACAAAACTTTTCGACATGTAGTATTGGATTAGTGCGTACGTGGCTATATGACTTATAAACAAATGTAGAACTAAGAGTGGCCAAAGAAGGGATTACAGAGTGATTAATTATTGACTAGTGAAGTTATTAGTGACTTCCGTAAACAACACTGTTACTACTTCAAATATCGCGTGTACAAAGGAACACTTTTTTTTGGGTCAGAAATACAAAGGAGCATAATAAAACAAAACAAAAGAAAAAAAAATCCGATATGGATCCTGTTCCGTTTCTTTACCAGTTTTAACTTTTTTTCGCAACTTCACAATGTTTTAGGGAGTGGTCAGTACTATTGTTATAAATTGAAGTTATACGCTGAGTCCATCAAAGCCACATTGCTTGTAAATCAGAGCCTGCTTCCTCGGACTAATGCCTATCCCGCAATTCACTGATACCTGCAATATCACATCAATACAATAACGAATAAATATATGGAAAGTATTAAAGACATAAAGTGTTATGTCCCGATAAGCACAAGATTAGGAGTTGTTATTTATGGGATTAGCTTTTTTTAAGATAGTGGATTAAAGACAATGCAAAGTGGGACAAGTGGTGGTGGTGGTGTAAGGAATCCATTACTTAACAACAAATTCTTCTTCTCCTCTTTTTCTTTTTTACCCTCAATTCTTTTACTGTTTGTGGTAAATTTCTTCTTCCTCTCCCTGTTCACACACTAGGCCAGATCCACAATGGAGCTCAAGCTAAAATCCTCTACGACAGAACTGAAAAGAAAAGAGACAGAAGATGTAAGAACCTGAACGCCCGGGGAATCGAAGTTCATGACCCGGATCTTAGCGCTAACGTCTCCTTTAACAGTGAGCTCAACTCGGTCGTTTAACGAAGCGTCTCTGACTAGATCAGCCGCGTTGCCTTGCATAAGATTCACTCTATCAACAGTAATGGTCGCCTCCACGTCCCTAGTGGTATGCGCGTCTTGGTAGAATCCAGGCACCGTCGCTCTCCCCAGCGGCAAGCCTTTGTACATCACCGTGAAGCTGGACTCACCGTACCTGATCCCGACTTTGTTCGGGTTACCGGCGGTGAAGAGCATGCGGATTGTGAAGGAGAGGGAGGCGGTGGTTGGATCCGTAACGCTAGGGTTGGGATTATCCGGGGATGTGATTCCCATGTTCATCACTGCCACTTGCTGCAGATCGAACTGTGGTTTCTTCGGCTTCACCGCTAGCATCACGATCAGCACCACCGCGAGCACCACAAGCGCTAGGAAAGCGAGGAGGAGGAATAAGCAGCAGCAGCATCCCTTGAGAGATGCTGATGATGATGAGGAGGAATAGTTTCGGTAATACGGTTGCTGATGCCTGGGTGGAGGAGGCATAATAGGTGAAATCAGGAAGCTCTCTCTCTCCTTCCTAGTCTCACTTCAATGGCGGTGCTGTTAAAGACAAAAGCTGTGAGAGAGAGAGAGAGAGAGAGAGAGAGAGCACAGTATTGACGAATTAATAGTCTACCATATACGGTTTTAACCACAATAAGAAAATAATTAAGATTAAAGCAAGGCAATAAATCTCAATCTCTCTTCCTAATCTTATTACACCGTCACCAAAATGATTGTATAATAAATAACAAAAGTCATCACTAAGATTGAGAAAACTGAATGCCGGCAAAAAGACTGAGATAACTGAATTTTTGTGGTGAGAAACATATGTTTTTATATACTAGAAAACAAATGAGGATAAGAACTCAGATACAAACACACAGTAAAACACAAGCAGTCTTCTTCTTTTGTTACATATATCATATATGTCTTGTATGAAAACGTTTTGGTTGCGTTGTGTTGAAGTTGACCTGATGTTGAAAGACACTACTACTTCACTGGACTTGTGATAAATCAAGCACATATGCCAACCTGTTTCTTTTACTGATTCTGTCTCATTCCCTCTTATCTTCCTCAATATCTTCTTCTTCCGTGTCCGAGTCAGTATTCTTGTCTAGCTTGACTAAGCTGATATCACCATCTTGCTTCCCCCCTGTCAGAGATTGACCTTCCTCGTTTTCTTCATCCACTTCTCCCGAATACGCATACCTGTCCAAACCATTATTTTCATATTAGCATCAAGGCACAATAAACTGGACCACTAGCATCTAGCCCAGACTTCCACAAGACCAACAGAACATGCTCAGCTGGACCAGTTTCCATTTCAGTAACTCTTATCTCGCAAAACCGAGCTTCTTGTTGGTATGTGGACAGATATCACAACCTTTAAGTTGGTGTAACATACCTTTGAGAATTCTGTGACGGGGTCCAGAGGTAGCAAATAATACATAGCAACACAAATGCAATAACATCCCAGAAAGCCGTAATGGTCCAAGCAGTCTGCCATCGTTCATTGAATGGATCTGTTGCTTTGAAGTGCACCTGCAAGGAACAAATCATCAGGCAAGCTGGATACATTCCAAGAAAGAAGGAGATATCTTGATTTCACCACCAGTTTTATGTCATCCTAAGTAATATGTTCAAAACCGCCTTTACCAGCAATTTTCCTCAAGTATGATTCGAGTTAATAGAGTTTACAGTTTTACTACATCAGTACCAAATAAGGCTTTGACAGGATGGTACCTCATACACTATCCAAGCAACAGAGGCAACAACCAAAACAGCAAGAGCATTTGAGAACTTCCGGTAAATATCCAACTTCACCGATGTCCGCTTCATCTGCACAAGAATCGATCATAACGAAGTTGATAAGCTACTCAGTTGAATCTTGCCTGAATACCTTACAGAGTCTAATCACAAAGTTGCTAATCTGAAAAGAAAGAGATATACCTGTAACTGTTCCAGTGTTCTCGAGAGAGAGGTAAAGATCCACAGTATGAGAAACGCATCCAGGAAGGCGTCAGGCAGGACAAGAAAAAGTTTGGCTCTTCCAGACACATCATCGATAATCCCAACATTCTCAGCAATATCAAGCATCTCCGAAGCCACAAAGTAAGTAGCACCAACAAGGAGAACCTTAGAGGTAAGACCACCAAGAGTGGACTTAACAACCCCAAACCCCATGGAAACACAAAGAATGAGAATCCGAGACACAGTCTTTCTGAAAGCACCAATAGTAACAACCCACGTAGTAAGCGCCAAAGGCCTCTTCCCGGTACTATTAAAATTGGCATAGTCCAAGTACCAAAACACCATCTCAAGCAACCCAAGAACAATAACAACCGTTATACAATGCTGAAGCTGCAATATATCTTTCTTAAACCTCAAATACTGAAAGAACCAAACCGCGCTGAGAAGCAAATACGCAAACGACATGTACACATAGAACCTCATCAACGGAGCCATCCTACCGGGAAGGTACCCCTCTGGATTCTTCCAAACAGTCTTCCCTGTCATCTTAAGCCCCTTGAGCTTCGAATCACAAGATATAAACAAGAGATTGTACATTCCAGTCTTCTTGATTTGAATCTCGGCGTCTTCCATCTTAGCAGAGAGAGTCTTCCCTTTGAATCGGGCGCGCAAGAGGATAGGCCATTTGGGATCGCGCGAAGAAGGGATCCTGATGATCTCTCCTTGCTTGCATCCCTGGAGCTTGGATAGATCTGGAGTGCAGCAGATGGATCTCTGTCCGCCGTAAGCCGAGCCGCCGATGTTGTTGCGATCCGAGGCCTCGAAGATCACGGCCTGGACTAGGCCGTTGCGTCCTTTGCGTTGTAAGTCGTTTGTTCTCCAGAGAGTGATGTTCTCGAATCTGATGAAGGATCGGGAGGAGGCGAAGATGCCTTCGCTGCCGCCGTAGAGGAGGAGAGAGTTGCCGACGTCGTGGAAGGGCTGGGATGGGTAGATGTGGGCGGAGGATTCGGAGATTTCGAAGTGGAGAGAGAGGAGAAGTGGGAAGAGGAGAGAGAGTTGGATCAGAAGCTTCCCCGAATCCATGGTCGACATTATCGGGAAGGAGGAGGAGGATTATCCGGCGAAGCTTTAGAAGCGGGAGAAGAGAGCAGCAGCTGGTAGTGAGTCGCTGTTCTTCTTGCTGAGTTGTGGGACCCACCAAATGGATCTAACCACTTGGGCCTTAATGGGCTTTAATGGGCCTTATTGGGGTTTGATCGAGAGATCCGGCCCAGTGAATATATGTACAATAGTCAATGCCACAGCCGCGAATTCGATCTATCGAAAGAGGCTGAGAAGGACTCTGCTGCTTCGTCGCTCCTCAGGAAAAATCGGAGTGAAGTTAAGAGCATCATCGGATACAGGCAAAATCTGCATCTGATTAGATTGGAGTGTCGGAAAGACGAAGAAGAGGGACGCCGTTTGATTCTTGTATAGATCCACCCAAAGGTTTCTCTCTCTCTCTTTTTTTTTTTAATTTAATTTCTATTTTCTATTTCCGGCGTGTGACTGGGTGTTCATCTGATCTGCGTAGAACTTTAGACAAAGCCCTTAAACTTGAGTGTTCTCACTATCTTTTATCGTATTTACTTTTTAAAGTTACGACCTTTAATGGTTCCTGGAATCATTTCTATTGCTGCAGAGGAGATTTGACTGCCTGATGATTTTGACCAGCAACAACTCATTAGATTCGCTTCAACGTTTATATCTCTTAGCCTGATGGAAGCAGACGACGGGGGGAACAATTCTGGTCATGCTTCCAAACAACGTTTGCGTTGGACGCACGAGCTACACGAACGCTTCGTTGATGCCGTGGCTCAACTCGGTGGCCCTGACAGTGAGTTTCCCCTTTTTCTCTATGCTATTTTAGTAACTCATGTTTTCTCTAGTCATGAGTGGGAACTACTGCCTATCTGTTTGGTTAGGGTTACTGAATATTTGTCTTTTCTTTCTTTGATGTTCAAAGGAGCTACACCTAAAGGTGTTCTTAGAGTGATGGGTGTACAAGGGTTAACTATATATCATGTCAAGAGTCACTTACAGGTATACTGCAAATGATACAAAGGCCTTGTTTATTCTCTCTTTTTTTTTCTCCTCAGTCTTTTAAGTGTGAATGCATCCCCCAGTTTCTTTCGCTGATTCTTGCACATGTGTTTTGTCTCAGAAATATCGACTTGCAAAGTATCTGCCAGATTCATCGTCTGAAGGTAGGTGGACATTTATTTCTTCTTTTTTTTCTCATGCCCCCTGTCGCCTATTTACCTGAAACTGGAGTTCTATTTAATTTTTTTCCAGGGAAGAAGACCGATAAGAAAGAATCTGGAGATGTGCTTTCTGGGTTGGACGGTTCACCGTAAGTGAAGTTTCATTGTTTGAGTTTGTTTGGTGATGCTACCACCTGGTGTTTCTGATTAAGTGATCTGAAAGAGGCTAACACTTTTCAATTCCAGGGGAACGCAGATTACTGAAGCCCTCAAGTTGCAGATGGAAGTTCAGAAACGATTGCACGAGCAACTTGAAGTATGCCTTCAACATGCTACCCTAAGACATAATTAGTTATGATTTCAGTGGAGCAATAATAGCGTTTACTTTGCATGAAGTATGACATTCTTTGCTGTTTTGTAGGTGCAAAGACAGCTGCAACTACGGATAGAAGCACAAGGGAAGTACTTGAAGAAGATAATTGAAGAGCAACAGCGACTCAGTGGAGAACTTGGCGAATCCTCAGGCCCAGTAACAGGCGAATCAGATCCTGCAACCCCTGCCCCAACATCAGAGTTTCCCCTACAGGGTAAATCTGGCAAAGAATGTGAGCCAGACAAGAGCCTTTCAGTTGAAGAGTCTCATTCATCTTACCGGGAGGCATTGACACCAGACTCGGGGTGCAACATTGGGTCTCAAGATGAGAGCGCAGGAGAAGAGAGGTCATCAAAGAAGCCTAGATTGATGAGAGGTGGTGCAGCTGGTTATACATCTGAGATGGTAGTTGCGCACCCAATACTGGAGTCAGGCTTGAACTCTTCTTACCATCAGTCAGACCATGCTCTCGCTTTTGACGTTCCATCTACATCACTGATAGGAGCTCAAAATGGACTGGACAATGTCTCAGGAGAGGATCTATGAGTTGTGTGTATCAGGTGGCATCTGTAGTTGAGTGTATTACATGTAGTTTTGTTGTCTATCCTTATTCCTATTTTAGTGAGGAGTTTACTCCTAGTAAGGTGGCCACAGCTCTCTTATTATATACACTTGCCACTAGCATGAACAATGAATATATATGTCGTGTTGTGCTGTAATTTGGTAAAAACACCAACAAATTTACTTTCTTACAACACACTGAAATTTTCTTCTGAAGCTTTTTAGAAGAAAAAATAGTGTTCTTCAAGGATATTTTCAGATTAAAAGAACAGGTATATTTCACTAATAACATCGGTCATCGGTCGTGACTATCCAAACAAATGTAGTTTACGTATCATCTACAATTTGGTTTATCATGTAATGAAGATCTCATAAAAAAAAAAGAAAAAATAACAAAAAAAAAAAAAAAGTTTGATGCATATTACAAATGCTCTCCACTAGAGACTCTAATTCTAAGGATTGATGTTGCAGTCTCTGAGATAAACGTGCTCATAGTCGACGTGCTTTGACCAGATGCCTCGATATTTTGGAAGCCCAATCTCTAGCCATGGTTTGAGGTTGCCGTTATAGTGGACCACGGCTGCTCTCTCAATATCCCTCTGGTTCACACTTGGGTTGTATCCAAGTCCCAGCACGTGCCATCTCCGCTCTAGCGGGTATGTTCGTTTCCAAAATGTGATGAGACCAGGCGGCAGCGTCCCTAGCTTCCATAATTCTCGATCTTGATTCTGCAAGTGGCAAAACAGTTCGTGTGCAAGAGATCAACAAACATTTCTTTTAAATCAAAGCCATAGCACAGCAAACCCATCCACAAGCAACTGAACCATAAGTGAAAAGATGTTACGCGTACCAGATTCTGCCATCGATGGTAGACCTCTGTGATGTTCTGCCTCTTCCATTGGTCCAGGTCAAAGACATTCATACCATACGCCCATCCACAAGCTCGAGGGTCGAAATTCTTGGAGATGAGTGGATTTGAGAAGTTGAGATATCTGTCGAAGCGATGAAAGCTTTCCCCACAAGTCTCTACAGCACCGTTGACATTACCCTTCAGATCAACTGACCAAAGACCAGACAGGTCCTTCTGCACAACTATATCATCATCCAAGAAGAGCACCTTGCTGAGCTTTGGGAAGATCTCAGGCAAGTAAAAACGAAGATGATTAAGGATGGATAGGTATTTTGGATTCCGGAACTTCAGATTGGCATCTGAATTTGTGTGGTGTGCCCTGAAGTAGTAGTCTATCATCGATCGAGAACTAAGCTGTTTGAGAACAGGACTGTAGCTTGAATTCAGCCATGTAAACTCTTCAACGTTCTGAACCTGGATGGTGGCTTTGCCTGGTGGGTTTTTTAGGAACCACATCCTCATTGCCGCATAGTTGAGTCTGTCTGTGACGATGTGGAAGACATGCTTTGAGGGATGCTGCCAATAAACCATTAAGACAGTAAGTTTTTACGGAAAGAAAAACATATTTAAATGTTCAATCGGATGGATAAAAATTTACTTGTTACCTTTGCATTAGTTATGGTAGAGTTAACAACAACTGATGCAGCCAAAACATTATCAGAGAAGAGGGCATAGTGATAAAGCTGATTATCTTCTAGTTTCTCCTGATTTGGGAATTGTTGTTCAGACGAATTCAAAGCGTAGTAATCGGTAGTAAGGCGTAGAGGGAGGCAGTGAAGGCCCTTTGGAATCGTCTTGGCAGTCAACTGCGTCAAGAACATGGTTTGCTTCTTATGGGTCCCTAGCTGCTCCTCTGCCGAGTGGAGCATTGCACGTAGCTTCTTCACAACCGTGGAACAGTCATCTTGGATCTGCTTTCCTTTGGCCAATGTTAGCTCCATTGCTTTCAGCTTTTCTAGAGCACTGGGTTAAAGAAAAAGAAGAAGATGACAAGAGAAGTTAATCACAGGAAGAAACTACAGGTCATTTCTAAGGGACACTTACTTCTTTGGCAGATCCGAATCCTTGGAGGCATCTGAGACAGCCCGTTGAACTTCTTTAACACGGAGACGAAGCTCTCTCACAAAATGTGGATTAGCCTTGGCAGCTGGAAGTGAAAGATAAACCTTTGCCCTAATCAGCTGATCTTTGAGATGCCTCACGTGAGCATCAGGCATCAACCCATTTCCTCTCTCTTTCTCAGCTCCAGAATCTTTAGGCTCTTGCTCATCAACCTTTTCAGTGGTTTTCTGGGTCAACTGAACTTGCATACTTTCCTACAGATGATAAGATGGGTACAGATGGTGGTCAAGATAGGCACAACAACACGGATAGGGCATAGCATGCAATTAGGTGGACACAATAACTACTTTAGCAGCCACCATAACTTGGTGACTGTGCAAAACAATCTATCACGAGAATAAGTCCAGTTTCTCCTAATTTACACTATCAAGCACACAGTCAAGACTGGAGACTAACAATGAGGAAAATCAATCTGAGTTAACAGCATACTCTTGCCAGGGAAGTGAAACGTACCTTACTCTGGGAGGTGTCAGCAGAGACGTGTACATCACTTGGCTTATTATCAATCTCTGGAGCTGCATAAGTGACTTGTTGGATGGGATTGACAGTTTGAGACTGAGTCTCATCGTCGGTGGCCGAGAGAACTCGAGCAGACAATTGGTCTCTCGTTTCTGAAAAAAGGGAATAATAACTTATTGTGACAAAAAGTTGAAAACTTTGGAAAAAGGGGGGAAAGAAACAAGAGGAGGATGATACCTTGCCTCGGGAGAGACGAAGAATCAGAGTCTTGCGTGGAATAGAGTACACTACCCACGACGTCTCTTCTCACCACCGCCGGAGATTCCTATAACGCAATTGAAACCAAAGAGACTAAGAAGACTGAGATAAGATCTCTGAGACGAATCGAAGTTAAGGGGGAACATTCACCCGTGGAAGCAGATTAAGTCGATTATCGTCGGAGTTGAAAGTCTGAATCAAGAAAACAGTAAAGCGTTAAAAAAAAAGGAGGAAACTTTGGAGAGAACACATCAATGGAGGAAGAGAATGATACTGACCAGAGCAGTTACGTCCTCGAGGAATTCGCGTTTAGCTACACAATCAAACAACATAGGAGTAAGACAATGCGATCAAATCGTTAATCGGAGATGAGATAGAGAGAGAGAGAGGAAGCTGACAAGATGGGGTCTTGAAGGAGGCGGAGGGGTCGGTGGTGTAGAGGAGGATAGGAGCAGCGACGGTGAGGAGCAATAAGAAAAGAACAAGGTTTCGGAGCTTCACCATTGTCTTCGTCGTCGCATCAAGATCAAGAGAGAGAGATAGAGAAGAGCATCAATGTGGTGGTGAATGATTGTTCTTTCTTTTAGTGCGAGAATAGAGAACCAGGTGAAAACTAGCTGTTTTTTTATAAAGACGTTTTTACCCTTTTGACTCGGTTAAGAGTAGTTAATTAAGCGCATTCATCAATTGTTTTCGTTTCTTTCAAATCATTCAGCAATTAATATTATAAGTAGGCCTAACTGTATGATGTTTAATAATCTGATAATGATGGTTTACGAAAAGAGAATTGTGTGGTTCAGATTCAATAAACATATAGCTCGCTAGATCAATTAAACCGACACAAGTTTAGTTGGCATATACACTTTCTTGAACTAACGTCTTAAAACTCAAGAATGAGTGTTCACTAGTAAATACTAAATACACAACCAATAGTAGAAGAGCAAAGACTTGAGAAAATCCGATGGATCTCTGTCATCTAGACGGTAGAGATAACAATAGAAGTTCTAACATAATGTTTGTCATCACCACTCCATGTGAGATATCCAAAACCATTACACATATGGCTAAACTTTTAAAGGACATTCCAATATTCCATATGGCTCCTGGACTCTTGCCCCATAAGTGCATGTGCATGGATCATACCTTCTTTGGTTTCCGGTTCACGGTCACAGAACCTGCGAGATTAGACACTGTGATGGATGGATAGTTCAAGTCATATCCACTACACTTGCTTCCTTGGCGAATTTGAACTGTCAAGTCATACACTAGTCCGGCCATCTCCTGCTTGGTTTAGTCTGATATGTCCTGATCCGTAGTTGAATGAATTTGCCTTCACGTAGGACAGTTGAGCATCGGACTTACTCTGTTGTCTCTGTGTTCTTGCTACACGTGAAAGCAATAATGAGTGTGTGCATCTTTGCTTTTGACCACAAGGAACTTGAAGGGATCACACCATCCTTGTCCATTTTCATGAGGAATAATGTGTTGTGTGCAACTTCTTTTCCTTGTCTAGAAGCACACTGATCACACTCGGGGGCTCTGCATTCAGACACAAGAGAGTTACACTCTCTTATTTATCTTTTTTTATTTATTTATTTATTCACTTGAAACTGCTAAAGCTTCTCCTTCTTCAAGAATGGATGCAAAGCCGTTGCTTCGTAGTAGTAATAAGATTGCGTTTGTAGCCTTCTCATGACTGCTAAGTTGCATGAGGAACAGATCAAACACTAAGAACATAGGCAAGAGGCACAAATAAAAAACAAAGACTCGGTAGTCTGTCATATGATTATCTTCCCAAAAAGGATCCAAGAAAGTCAAGATGAGTTTCAGCTACGTGTCTAAGGGCTAAG
The DNA here is from genome assembly GCA_019706035.1 of Raphanus raphanistrum subsp. raphanistrum. Classification (NCBI taxonomy): domain Eukaryota; kingdom Viridiplantae; phylum Streptophyta; class Magnoliopsida; order Brassicales; family Brassicaceae; genus Raphanus; species Raphanus raphanistrum. The sequence continues at coordinate 27,694,799 of CM033983.1, forward strand.
GGAGAGATATATTTCCCACAGATTTTAATTATCATATATCAAGTCTGAACGCATATACAGTACCAGGATATAGATCAGTTTGGTGAATACATCATCAAGCCCCCTTGGTGCAACTTTACATATTTTTGTTCTTTGGTGGTAGTTAAAACCTTTGCTTTCATCAAATAACCAGTTCAGGTTAAGAGACAATCAAAATGGCCAATGAGACCACTACACGTAACGTTTGAAACCGTGGACGTCAAAACATTGCTTTCATGAGATGTAAAGACAGAATAATGTACGTAGGATTCTGATGGTTTACTATCAGTGGAAAACTTAAGGAGAAAGATATTATCATATAGTCAAATAGCACATGAAAACTCTCCTCTTTAAATATGGGATTAAAAGTCACATTAGTTTCATCATCTTTTTATAAGCTAAACACCTTCCTTTGCTTTGTTCTGAAAACTTTCAAGATAGCCCTTCTTTTCTCAGAAAGCAAAGCACCTTTTTTAAGTTTCTCTCTACATCTACAAGATATGGCAAAGGTACGAGATGATTTCTTTCTATTTCTTCATTCCCATTTGATCAAATCATATGCATCACTTGATTTTTTAAGATGAATTTGGCCATGTGATCAGCAAACCATGGTGCTGAAAGTGCCGCCTATGAGTGAAAAATCCAGGATCAAAACGATGAAGATTGTGTCAGTAACATACGGTAAATTTAAATAATCAAACATCACCAAAAAAAAAAACAAGCCTAATGAAAAAGAATCATATGTTTTCAGGAGTTACAGGAGTATGGTTGGACAAAGAACAAGGGAAGCTCACGGTGGAAGGAGAGGGAGTGGATATATATGCGCTTGTCCAAACTCTGAGGAAGAAAGTAGGCTACACTGACATCATCAAAGTCATGGTGGAAGGAGAGGGAGTGGATATATTTGCGCTTGTCCAAACTCTGTGGAAGAAAGTAGGCAACATTGACATCATCAAAGTTCTTAGGGCAACATTTTCATAATGATGTGTTCTTGGGGCAACATTTGACATATGCTTTCTATTTGCATTGGTGGTTTCGGTTTCTAGTTTAATGGATATTTCACTTGTTTGAAAATCACTAGATTTCAAGATATCTGTTGTTGGATGATGAAAGTAGCAGGAGTTACAGATTTATGAAACATTCCATAGCTATGGTTAAACTTTTACATAAAAATGTTATTGTGACAGCATTAGATCATATACAAAACCGCCCTTACCATGCCTAAAAACCCCTAAACCAACCAAAACGATCTTTACTACTACTACTATGGTTTACTATCTTAGATCTAGATTCGGTTTTGATAAAAATTCCGGATGAAAACGGAAAATATATACACATAGAAGTATAAGAAACCAGCTTCAGATCCTGATGGCACTAATGCATAACATTTATTGATGGCACACCATCCTTCACAAAGGAACTTGAAGGGATCACACCATCCTTGTCCATTTTCATGAGGAATAATGTGTTGTGTGCAACTTCTTTCCCCTTGTCTAGAAACAGACTGATCACACTTGGGTGCTCTGCATTCAAACACAACAGAGTTAAAACTCTCTTATTTACTTAAAAAGAGGAAGAGAGTTTTTATCTATTTTTTTAATTAATTGAAATCGCGCTATTCAAGAATGGCTTCAAAGCCGTTGATATGTCTGTTGTATAGTAGTAATAACTAATAAGATTGCGTTTCTATCTTTCTCATGACTGCTAAGAAGAATATAGGCCACGCGTGTGAGATCCCAAGTAAACATTTTAAGTTAATCCAACCAACAAAATGCAGTCCTGTTAATATATATGCTCACATGCGTGACAAGAAGTTATTCCTAATAGCAAAAAGCAGGGACATGAAACAGAGACAAGATAGTAAACAATGAAAGAAGAGCTTTCCCACAGATTTTTTAATTATGAGATATCAAGTCTGAAACGCATATACCAAGATATAGATCAGTTTGACACAACTTGCTTCTACACGTTGTTGTTTTGTGGGTAGTAGTTAAACCCTTGTTTTCATCAAATAACCAATTCAGGTTAAGAAACAATCAAAATGGCCAATGAGACCACTAGAGGTAACGTTGAAACTGTGGATGTCAAGACCTTTGCTTTCATGAGATGCGAAAATACAAGTAAGAGAGTGACGGTTTACTATAAGTGGAAAACTTAAGGAGAGAGATATTACCATTAGTCAAATAGCACATGTAAACTCTGTACCTACTCTTTAAGTATTGGCATTAATGTTCTTTGTTTTCATCATCTTTATAAGCTAACCACCCCCTTTGATTGTTTCTAAGAAACTTTCAAGAGCCATTCTTTTCTCATAAAACAAAGCACCTTTAAGTTTCTCTCCACAGCTACAAGATATGGCAAAGGTACAAACAAGATCATTTTCCTTTTTTTTTTCTATATGATCAAACCATTGCATATCTGCAACACTTGATTTTTAAGATGGGTTTGTCTATGTAATGCAGCAAACCATGGTGCTAAAAGTGCGTATGAGATGTGAAAAGTGCAGGACCAAAGCAATGACGATTGTAGCAGGAACATTTGGTAAATTTAAACAATCGAACAAAACAAAATTACAAAACCACACTCGTAATGAAAAAAGCAACATACGTTTTCAGGAGTTACGTCCGTGCGGTTGGAGAGAGGACAAGGGAAGCTTGTGGTGGAAGGAGAGGGAGTGGAGATAGCTGAGCTTGTCCGAACTCTGGGGGAGAAAGTAGGCTACACTAAGATCATCTACGTTGCTCAATTCTAAGCCCTATTTTACACACCACTACTCTTATCTAATTTTAAGTGCTTTTTCTGGTTTCATGATGATGTGTTCCTGGAGCAACATTTATCATGCTTTCTATTGCGTTTGTGTTTCCACTTTCTAGTTTATGGATAATTTCACTTGTTTGAAAATCACTAGATTTCAGTTTTCTATCTGTTGTTAAATGAACTCTGTTGCAATAGACTGCTAGTTTGGTTAAACCTTACATAAAAATGTTGTTCTGACAGCATTAGATCATTTACAACACCTCCCTTACATATCATGCCCTATAATCACTAAACCAACCAAAACGATCTTTACTACGGTTCACTAGCTTAGATCTAGATTCATCAATGCAGTTTATTCATTATCTAGCTAGCAGTTAAACTCCCTTAAGCAGATCTTTTGAGCTTGGATAACTTTGTCAATGCCTCTTCTAAGGGCTTTACTGATCTTGTCTTTCCTCCCCTGGATAAACCCACAAAGCAAGAAACCACAAACAAACAAACAAACAAACAAACTCAGATTCAGTTTTGAGGGAAATTCAGGATGAAACTGAATAATATATATATATACACACACATAGAAGTATAAGAAACCAGCTTCAGATCCTGATGGCACTAATGCATACATTCATCCGATAGAACAAAGGCGAGCTAGAGCTTAGTGTAAAAAAAGCATGGCAACTAGAGAAGAGGAAAAAGCATTGAACAACAACACACGAAGTGACTACAATTTTGATCACTTTCGAAGAGGTTTAGGCAGAGCATATCACCACAATAATCACAAAAACTCTGTTTTCACTACAGACAAACAAGTCAGCTATTATATAACGTAAGAAGAATAAGGAATGCTTTTGAGCTTGAGCGCTAAATTGGCCCTCCATTTCTCAGACCAAAGTCTATATATTATGCTACTTGCTGCTGTTGTCTTGTCTGCTGCTATATTCCTTCTCCAAGAATCCAAATACCATCTTCAGCCGATCCTGCAGGTTTACAAGGATGTTCTTTGTCACTCTTTTCTGATGTCTACTGCTCTTTAGCCACTCAATCCCAAAGTATACTCGCACGTATGTCGAATTTGGTTTTGAGGCCACTTCTTCCATCTGGTATCTAAGATGGAGATTGAAATAATCTCCCAACGGAACTCCATGGAGAGTCATGACCTCTTCCACAAGCCACCCATTCTTGTCTGGCACAAGGGACTTTTGCTGTGTGCTTGTTACTTCTCCTCTGTAACGTGATATCCTCTTATCTCTGTAGTATGTCTGCCTCTCGTACACATCAGCCTTCTCTGACTCCCATGGGCTGCATGAATAGCTCTGGCAACACGCTCTCTCCATAGCCTTTCGATCTAATTCACCCCCACCAAACAACTCCATAAAGAAACTTACCTATAGAGTTATTATAGTCAATGCATGAGACGGTATTCAAAACTCATTATACATTCTTGCCAAAAGATTTAAGTGTCTCCATGTAACACATTAGAGTAAAAAGGAAAAACTCACCGGAACAGAGAGAGTCAAAGAGTAGACCTCAGAGAATCTGACGTCATCAATACCCAAGAAGGAACCACTCTCTTCACTTTGAAGTTTCTGCTCTGATTCCTCTTCAACAGCTTGCACTTTCTGCTCTGGCGTCAACGATTTTGCTTTCCACAGAGCCATTATTGTCCTAATGAGGACGTTGATATGAGTGAGCAAACTAATAAATAAACCATTAGGGAAAAGAGAAGGACTCGTCACTTACTTTTGTGCTACATTGAAAGACACAAAAGAATGGAAATGGAACTTAAGCCTGCCTTCCTCATCATGTGTTTTTGCGCCAATCTGCGCGTCCTTTCCTCTACCTGGTCTGAGAGTCATGACGACAGTGGGACTCCCCATCGAAGCAAGAGTGGGAGGAAGCACTTGAATATCCTCTATATCTTCCCACAGGAAAAAAAACTTCGTTTTGTTACCAAACAGGCTTGCATAAAAGCCAACTATTCTTGCAGACAGGAAAAGACGACCCTGCAGAAACAAACACTAAATTAAATTCAAAAAGGATGCAGTTGAATACTAAAACAATGTGATGAACAACAAGATATCGTCACCTGCAAAGGCATTTTCCTCTTTAAGTGGCATGTGAAGTCATTAATCAAAAATTCTTCTTGTGGGAGACCAAACAGCTTCTGAAAGGCTGAGTTTGTTTGAGGAGACCGCACATTAATCTGAAATTTCAATTTTGGCAGATAAGAACGCACATTAACGAATAACTATCATCATTAAATGTTTAACTAAGAAAGTAGTAGCCACACATACCTTCTTGCCCACTTCTTTCTCCATCTTAGTTAAATAGTCTCTAACAACATCTCCACCTCCTGTATGATCCAAGAAAACCCTCAAGTGCAGTTTGGACTGACAAGCCTGAGCGAGTTTCCCTTGAAGTGGAATCCACACATCAGCTAGATCAGATATATTAGACCTCACAAAGTTTATCTCAGCATGTCCCAATGAAACAGCCTCGTCGAAAGGTCCGTCGAAATCGTAAACTTCAATATTCAGTACAGAAGGAGGATCAGCCATCGCATCAAATTCAAATATTTCTGCACAAAAAAAACAAGAAGATGAAAAATCAAAGATCTTAACCATTCAAGACATAAGTAAAACCATAGAGCAACCATTTTACCATTCCACTGAGGATGAGATTTCTGGAACTTGATGGAGCTGGTTCTCGTCTTCCCATTGGAAGTAAATACAATATACGGATCACAATGCCCGCTTGGATCTACAGCTGCTAAATCGACCCCTTCTATTAGAGCAACAGTTAGCAACCAACCATCTCCATGAGCTTTGATGCCATGATCACTGCCTACAATTCAAAGTTAATGATCATTCAGATACACACAGAAGCTACAAATGAGACGCCATAGTAAATAATATGAATATTTACCTTTCTGTTTTCTTGCTTGCATGAAACGTGAAATCAACTGCAATACTCTCTCGCACTGGAGAACGAGAACCCCACTAACGACAAACTCTCCAACTGAATCCGGCAAATCAAGGCCACTAAACTCGAGCCCTTGGATTGCACTAGGTAAGGACAACATAATATGTACAAACACATACACACCAATCAAGAAAGTGGAAAACACAGTGAAGTTGGCGAAATATTGTACTGCCAATTTCCAGTCAGATTGGGGTTCAGCTTGCAAGGAAGACAGAGCTTGCTCTTTGTTCACCCCAATGTCCTTTGAATCCACAGGCTTTACATTTTGAGCCAACAAGGTTGCGTATTGTTCGAAGCTGTCTTTTAAACCTTGCCTGGCTCCATTCTCTATCATACCTTTCATCATGGTGCTCTGAAGAAAATTCAATCTCCATGAGATTACCAAACGGGAACACTGCTCCCCAGAAGGCAGCTCAGGGCCAGGAGAGATGCAGTAAAGCACTTCAACCTTGAAGGTACTTCCGAACGGCACATCCGGAGTGGAAACAATCGCTATAACAGAGTAAACCTCTCCATCCGCTTTGAGATACGTCTGCTCCTCTGTACCTTTGACAGCCTTAATAAGTTTAGTCGCAGCCTTGAGATAACTCACAACACGCTTAACACTCTCCCCTTCGTTTTCAAGCTTCCACGGTCCTATCTGAACCTCCGTGGTCCCTTGCAACTCAGTCAAGGACGTATAGAAACTCGAATCCGGTGCGAAAAGAACAGTGTTAAGATCTGATGGAGTAATCATAAACAACTGGTCAACAAGGATCCCGCCTGGTAGATTACTAGGAGGCTCATTCCCCTGATCTCTAGACTCCATAGCCTTGATAACTTCCTCAAAGGAAGCAGGAGAAGACTCATCTTCAGAGAGCTCAAGGGAGAAGATGGATCTAGAGACCTCAGATGATGATGGCTCAGAAGCGTCAATGCTCCTACTAATAGACGGTGTAGGTGCTGTTACAGCAGCATCAGTAGCATTCTTCTGAAAAATCTGAGCGATTCGACCAGCTAATGATGACTTCTGCGAGTCCTTGGAAGAAGAAGCAGCGTCTTCGGATCTACAAGGAGAGGCACAAGTGGAAGAAGGATCAGCAGAAGTCTCCAACCCGACATCAGAAGTTCTCGAAGCAGAGACGTGATCCGCAATAGAGTTCAAATCAACAACAGAGTTCTTCTGACTAAACCCTATCCCCAAAAGTATTTCACCTAAGACAACAACACAACAGCATTGATCAAAAATGAAAACTTTTGCATAAAAGTCAACAAAGCACAGAGATAAGATAAGATGCTGTTATTTACCACAATCTTTCTTGGAGGAACCTTTCTTCTTGGGGAGAAGAGGATACCAAACACTGCCAAGAGACTGATTCTCGGCATCGAAGACCTGAGAAACGGGGACACGAACCTGGCCAACGAAGTCGTCGTTGAAGTACTTATCCTCGTCGAGAACAGAGACGACGAGTTCGTCTTTCAAATCGTCACGCGGAAGGTGAAGTCGTCGCCCCATTTGGGGTTCAAGTTCTTCTTAACTACTTTGGTCCTCGACCTGTGTTTGCCGAGCTGCAGCCTGACGTAAGGATCGCTGAAGCCGTTGAGATCCATGGCGGGAAGGTTCCTAGCTTCAACGACTCTGACCTGGAGCTTCATCTCTTCTATTCACACAAACGAGATCGAGGAAGGAAGAAAGACAAAAAGGGTAATGAATAATGGAGCAGAGAGTTGGGAAAGGGATGGCCTTTACGAGAGAGGGCCCGCCATTGATGAAGAAGGGATCACACAAACAAAAAAAAGAAACAAAAAAATCAGATAAGGATCGTAATCGTAAAAAGCTGCTTGATTGATTTGAAACAATGAATGAGGGTGGGGATTAGAGAGAGAGGGGAATGTTTTAGGGGTCGCCGGAGACTTATGATCAATTCCGTGTGAAGAGGGGTTGAGGAAGAAGGAGAAGGCGTTGATGATTTGACTTTTGCATTTTGTGACCTTTTCCTATTTTCACATCTTTTCTAATTTCAATCTCTCTCTCTTTCATGTACGGAACGGTCTAACCTTTTTCACACTATTTTATTATTGTGATAAATAATTTTTGGATTAGATTTGTGTTTCGCCGGATGGAAAGTAGCTCCGGCGTAATATTCGCTTCTTTTTTACGTGTTAGATTCTGATTCCGTTGGCTCTCTCTCTCTCTTTTTGGTCTTTACTAGTAGTGAGTAGTGTATAAGGCTTTGATCTTCTCAGTTTCAGTTTTCCACTTTTGGATACATGAATCCTAGCAGCTTTCGTAAGGCCGTGCAATCATATCTTGGGCTTTTAAAAGGCCCAAATTTTACTTGACCTTCTGAAATTTGTAAAGATTGTGTGTACATTTCTTTTTTCATTTGATCATTGCATATTTGCATCTTCTCAGTTTTACAAACGGAAATTTTACCAAGGGCATGACTAATCATGTTCTCTCGACCGAGATTCTTGATTTCATGATTTAACATTTTTTTGATTTTTTTATATTTTTCGGCTAATAGACGTATCTTATATTTCTTATTTAAAAGACGGTTCTTAACTTCTTTTAGTTAAAATTTTAAAAGATTTAAAAATCGTCTGTTATTCAAAGTTAAGAACCCAAATCAAGAAATCGAGATTAACGATGGTCTAAAGGAAAACCTTTGGTCAAACGACGAGTATCCATATTTCACTCATATACTTAGGACATCCTTGCACATAATGTTAAATTCAAACATCTTATGTTGGTCACATGGATTTAGAGCTATCAATTTGATTCGTTGAGTCACAATCAAATTTTTTAAGTTGATGACAGAAAAAATAATATTGAACAGAAAACATAGTTATATTCGACTTGCTTCTAGATAAACAGATTTTAGAGAAAAAAAACTATACAATAAATTAAATGTGACTACATTTCCTCAGAGTAAAGACTAGCAATAATTATCTCAGTCAGTCTTCTCTCTCCCTTGAATCAGTAATCTATGTTTTACTTTTCAAAGTTCCATTCTACACCATTTCCTCAGAGTAAAAAAGACTAGCAATAATTAAGTGGATCACAACTGTATGAAGTCTTGAATTAATCATGAATTCGTGGTATGTTTTGTAACACGCTACATAAGCAATACTGAGAAAGTTTACAAGTAAGATGCTCACTAATTAACAAGATTAAAATAATCAGAGATTTACAGTTTCAATGCAACCGCTTTGCCCATCTTCTAGCCATAAAAGGATCATGATAGTCCCAAGTTCCTGTATTCATGCTTCTTCTCATACTATTGCTGTTCATATAGTCATCATCCCTCCACCTGCAGACTCACAATCACCAGTTTCTATCCCTTCCTTATCGTCAACTAAGCTCAATGTAGTCTCTCCTCTTCTCCTGATACACTCATTACTATCTCCTTCCACATAGCTATAGCAGAGACGAACACTGACGTGTCCACCAAGATCTAGCAACACTTGCCTCTCTTCACCACCTCTCAACTCGCCTACTTTAACAATCTTCCCTTCCATACCAATCCTCAGTTGAATATCACTCGCTACTCCTCCCAACACGTTTTCAAGAAACTCTTCCAACTTATGCAGCACAAAACCATTCCAAGTCTCAGCACCAAACCCCACGTGAAACCTATGGACCATGACGCCCCTATGCATCACGCTGTTGGGATAATATGAGTTTATCGGACTACTTGAGATATGCAGAATGCTGCACTGTGGATTCTTGTATGCACGGTCTTGGAGTACTTTAATGCCCTTAAGGATGCCTTGAGAAGGATCAGTTTGTCCTGTATAGAAGAGACGGTCAATGACTCTCAGAGCTGCCCGCTTTCCACATGAAGTCATGCGTCTCAGAGCAAACACGCGTGATGCAACACACGAGTATGTCACTATGGCTAGACGATCAACCGGTCGAAGGGAAGAGGTTACTAGTATCATTGCTTGCTTGAGAAGGCGAGAATGTGGCCCGCTTGGACTAGCAACCAAGACCAAGTCAATGGGTTGTGGATCTTTCAGCTTCACCGAGAGATAGGCACTTCTTGTTCCCAAGGAAGTGCACAGTACTGATGGAGAGAACGAACTGGTCAAGTGACTTTGACTTGTATCGAACCCGGTTCTACACATTTGCAATGGAGAATATGCACCTTGGAGAGGCTGGAAGCAGCATGGATAAGACACGAGATTGGGGGCAACTGTGAGAGGGACTAAAGAGAAGTCTAGACGAGGATAAATGGTGGTGGAAGGGGAGATAGGATCATCATCGTCGTAGCGAGCAGAGCGGAAGTAACGAGCGTCTTGGACGCGGGAAGTGGCGATGGAGTCATCAAGAATACGAAGAACAGGGTCGTCTAGTTGGCGTTCAGAGAGGTGTGGAAAGGAAGGAGGAGGGAGATGGGTCCAATAGGCGCGGCAAACAGGACAAGTGACACTTCCATGACGCACATTGGAAGCAATGCACGAAAAGTGGAAGGTG